>OW679194.1:195930741-196057243 GCA_940337035.1 Agriotes lineatus | reverse complement strand
TTCAAATAACAAAAATTTTAAAAGTAAAAGGCATGCATTGCGTATACTTTAACAGGCAACCTTTTCTCCAAAGTTCGTGGTATTCATTAAGCACAAACAGCATTAAAACAATCAAAATTAGGGCTGGGCCGATACCGATACTCAGTATCGGTTATCGGCCGATACTGGCAAATTTCCGATACTCGCCGATGCTAAAAAATGCAGATACAAGTATCTGAACTTCAGATACTCAAAAAGAAACGCGGAAAAATGCTTTTAAGAGTTTTAACAGGCTACTTATTACGTATTATGCGATAGCGTCGGCCGCAGGTGGAGGCATTGTATTGTTTTTGATTAATTTATTATACTGTATTTTCCTTATATATAGGGTACCAACCAACTTTTGAACAAGATAGTTAACAGCTCTCTGTTGTATAATCACTATAATCAGTTTGCTAAAGAAGTAGAAGTCTATTTATCTGAACCAACTGTAGCAATTGACATGGATCCTTTAATTCATTGGAAGGAGGAAATGCGTTTTTCAAAATTGAAAATGATGACAAGAATCGTTCTGTGCATCCCAGCAGGTTCAGAAATTTCTGAACAAAATTTTTCAGAGGCTGGGCATGTTGTAAAAGCTATTCGAACTAGCTTGTCTAGTGAACACGTACAACAAATTTTTTTGAAAAAGAATTGGTATATATTAAACTCTAAAGTGAAATAAACTTAATAATTAATAATAAAATGTATAGAAATGTTTTTTTTAATAATAAAATAAAAACTTGTACCAGAAGAAACTAGATTGTTAATTTTCGATCTTCCAAACTAAAAACCTGAAATTTAAAAGAAAACTGCAAAGTATCTGAAAAACAAATACAGTATCGGGTATCGAGTATAGAATTAGGGTATCGGAAGTATCGGTATCGGCCCTAATCAAAATTGCACAAGCCCCATTCTATGCTTCTATTACAGAGTTAGACTACTTAGCATTAGGGTTAACGTAATTGTATGGTGAAAACTATGCATATTTTGCGGGCGACATCAAATATTCAATCGGAAAGAATATTTAACTATTCTATATAAGCTTATCATAGCAGAAACGTTGAAACTTCGAGACATTTGATATTGGCATTAAAAATACAGCATGTTTAAACATATACATACCTAACATTTAAGAGATAGGTACCTTAAATAATACTTACAAAATATTTTTAAATGAGATAGATGTTTTTTTCAACAATCCCTAGCGCTTGTCCAATTTTCACACGTTTATCTAACGTTGAAACAGTTTTTCAACGTGACGTGGGTAATTTCACGTCATCCTGTGACGGTCTTTTAACGTTTAAGACAGGACCATACACGACCATTATGTGTAGACGTTATAATCGCGACCCAAAATACGTAAGTTTTCTACAATGTTTATTTATTTATTTATATCGCACTGAGCCAACAGCCGTTAGGCCAATTATAGGAGTCGCTGTGCACTTATGGGGACTTCCAACCCCACTAACGACTGTCATGATGTTATTATGACCGCCGGGACCAACTATTTCCGTCACAGCTGTATCACGAGGCGCCGAGAGATGCAGCCGTGGAACTCCCATCCAAGTTCTGACCAGAAAGAGCGTTGCTTAACTCTGCTGATCGAACGTGGACGATTGTTCAAGCTACACCACCCGGGACCTGCCGACTATTAGATGTTTTCTATGTTTGCTTTGAACATCATGTTGTTGCAGAACCTTCACCGCTATGTTAACTTTATAACGCCGTTGCTTTTTCAACATATAATCAAGGTGCTTTGTACGTGAAAGCGACGTTTTGTTAACGTTATTGTTTAGTTAAATGTTAACGTTATAAACACGTTACGTTTTAACCAGAATTTCAACTTGTTTTTTACGTTGAAACGACGTTTTAATGGATACAAAGTACGATATTATATTTAGGTCAAGTATTAACTACAGAAGAGCGACATTTTCCTTCTTAATAATCTTTATTGTGATCAGTCCAACTGAATAAATTGGCGACTTCATTTGATAAACGAAATCTGAAAACAATAAGGGTAACTGTTTCAAACTATGTAATTCCATCCAAAGTCGACAGCCTGTTAAGCCATTTTGCAACCTTCAGCCACCTAGCTGATTATCTAAGCTGCCTGTGCAGCCTATCTGTACTTCAGGTCTGATTCCAGCATCATTTTTAACTTTTATCATAAAAACTCACAAGCGCAAGCTCATTCCTTCCTCATTTGAATTCGGCTACCCTGTATATGGACGAGGCTGCCCCGCTTCGATCATTTTGGCATTGGCTGGCATATATTCAAAATTCGCATATCTTTGCGAGGCTATGTTAACTAGTGATGGGCCTATCCGGAATGAATAATCGGAAAGTTTCCGATTGTTCCAAAAATCGGAAGGTTCCGATTATTTCGGAACTTTTCGGAATTCGATTATTTTACTGTTCGGTGCACAAAATTTGGAACTTTCGGAATTCGATTATTTTACTATTCGGTATAGAAAATGAGAAAACGAAATGTCAATTTGAACTGAACGGAATACGAAATATTGTGTTGACTCACTTGACTGCTATATGCTGGCACTAATGGCAGTGGTATTTCGTAGATTAATTATTAGATAGTACACCTTTCAGACTTCAAATTCATGTATTGTTTTATACTATCTATTATGTACTTTATGTGCCATTAAACTTTAAAATATCACTACCATTTTCCAAAAGTCTATTAAAGTAACTACTGTAATAATTTGAAAAAAATATTTTATTTCTTCACATCCCACTGTGCGACTCAAACTCATAAATTGTTTTACTGGCCGTTTTAGAAACCCAAACAATAGATGCCAACGCAGATAAGGGCTTACGGCGCAACGGCGAGTGCTCGCATCGCAAATTTGGACGCACTTCATCTTCCTTCCGCTTGTTGTTGTTTCGCTCGTTTTCCCTTGCTTGCATTTACGGAATGTAAAATAATCGGATGATATTCCGATTTTATAAACATTCCGAAATGGAACATTCCGATTATTGAAATCATCCGATTATGCCCATCACTAATGTTAACCCCCTTTTGGCCAAATATTGCAGTTACGCTGCCCTTTTACCTAATGAATTAGGTCTTTAGCTAATTCGTCGCATATCTTTGCGGCGCCGTGTTTGCCAACAGCTACACTGCTTCCGTCGCCTACGCCGGCGTATGATTTGTTGCCATTAACTAACGCCCCCTTTTAGGGCGCACATTTTTAACTGTTCTTTATGATGTAAAGTGACGAACCAACAACGGCCAGTCACGTGTTGTGTGTTGTACAGTAGCATTAGCGCGTCCATCAGCGGGTGCGTATTTTAAGAGATAATATAAGCTTGGCGGCGCGATCTGCCGCCCGAATGTAAAGTCGACCAATAGACACATATCTGATTAAGGGACGTATTATTCTTGTTCGACCGGTGCATGCTCTGTTTCAGATAGCGCCCTCCACTGTAAAGATAGATGTACGACGGGGCTTGAGAAATTGGAGCGTGCAGGTAGGTTTGGTGGCGGCGCAGCCGCGGCCAAAAGGTCCCGCCATCGCAATCCCAGTGTTTTCAGTCACGAAATTGTTGTTTGAGCTTACAGCTCCCGAGCACCCTTATAGACGGAGTATCTTGAATACTTCGTTACCGCTTGACCGTCCATGCCCGGTTATTCGGTCACACCATTACTACAGGCTTGGTGGCCCCCCTTTTATTTTGACTTGCCCTGTATATGCCCCAGCACGCTTTCCCAGTGACGTACCGTTTGAACCACGCCCAACTCCCTGAGCGTTATAGCCGAGGCCTTTAGTCTGTTTTAACGAATCTAAGGGCGAGTGTGCCAGCTTTTCCCGGACTGACCCAGTCGTTCGATGCTCACCTTCTGTGGGTGTCGTTAAGTTGCTTCGATACCGTAACAAGCCGTTGTATCTTAAATTGGAAGAAAATGAAGTTTAGTGGAACATGGGATGTACTACCTACCATGTATTCTGCTAACATAGTTCTGCTAGCCTTATGACAAACTGGAACAATAAATACACAACATTCTGACTCACAGATTTTCCGATTTTGTCAGCGACACAATGGCGACCTAAATAAATACAGATAAACAAAGAAAGAGAACGGCTTGTCAGCATACTAGAACATTCCACTGTCGATTGGTAGCATAAGGTGTTTTATTTGGTCGGCACAACCATGTGAGCAATGACCTTACGCATGATAGATGCGCTGAGCACACTCGCTGATAAAGCTGATAAAACTTACATGTTTTTATGAACGTCATATCAACGTTTAACATTAACCACTGGTCTAAAATACACTTAAAATCAACAACAAAAATACGTAATGCTGTTATATCTACTGTTTATATAAAAGGCGTTTTGTATTAACGCTATTTTAACGTAATATCATAGTATATAAAACCCTATCAAAAATATAAAATTTACGTGTTTTTATAAACGTAAAATCTACGTTTTACATTAATTGCTGATCTAAAAAACTTTTAATATCAACGACATATCGGCGTCATATAATCACGTTGTAAACATCATACCTAATACGTTTAATAAACGGAATAGTTACGTAAACAGTAAAAGAATTATTAAAAATCAACATCTGATTCACGTTGAGAAAATGATGTTAACTATTGGACTGAAATTTAACGTTTAATTTTCAACGAATAACGTTTTTTAACTATGCCTTTTCGACGTGTGCCTGCTGGGTACATGCGCTTTGAGCCGCCTACTTGATTTAGTAGGCTTTGAATAAAAAATTCGATGTGTTTTTGACACCACACGGAGTTAAGAGTTTTCATGTTCGACCGCTTTCTTTGCTTACGTGATTCACGTCCTAATCTGCGCTTCGAAAACTACACGACGTATTCGTACAAAGCTTGAGTGTTTAGCAGCAGGCAGAGATTTTTTTCTATGGAACCGTCGCCATAGAGGTCCTGTACTTGTGTAAAGTATAGCATTATTTAAATAATTTTTTAGTGAAAAACGTGCCTTCGTTTACTAGGCCACATGAATGGCCACTAAACTATCCATATTGTAACCCTTCGAATTATGGAATGCAATATGGGATTTTCTCATAAAAAAAAGTTTATGAGCGGTGAAAAGAGCCGCTAGAAAACCTACGACAACTTCGTGGCAGAATAGAGAAAGTGTGGCCAGACATTTCCATAAATGTGATTAGGAGTATACTGCAGTTTCAGTTGAGGCTATCAGCCTTCAAAAAGGCGGATAAATCCAGTATATTTTGAAATAGCAATTTGAAAACTTAAATTTTTTATTGAAGACCCTTTAATTTATTGCTTTCAAAGTTTTGTTACAGATCTCTCATGCAAATCTACCACAATAACAAGTTACAATTATCTACTTCTTGGCTGCTATGCTAATTGCTTCTAACTTCGGCAAAGTACATTATTAGTTCTAGAACTGGTAGCAATTTTACAATTCTGGAGCAGTTAAATTATCTCATTTAAAAACTTCTCTAATTAAAATGTTCAGTAGAAATATAACAAGTGCTTGAACATTTGCCGGAGATATTTGGAAATATGTTCTGCAGCACGAGTGCATGCCAACTGAAAAAAAATCCCGACTGCGAAGGAAGAGGGAATTATTTCTTGGAGGCATGCACGAATGTTTTTGTTAGAAGAAAATCACTGCGGAACAATTTTTGCAAATATTTCCATAGGATTTTTTATGCACGCGTTATAAAGTATGATCAAAAATTAATCTCATCTAGTGTGGCTACGGATTTTTTTCTAATTTATGAATGCAACTATGTTTACACTTAAATGTTAAACTTGACATTTGATTTTTAAGCGAGTTGTAGTTGCATTCATAAATTAGGAACCACTCCATAGCTATACTAGATGAGATTAATTTTTGATCATACTATATTTTGATAGATTTTGATAGAGAATATCACGAATGAACAATATAAAGACTACATTTGTATAAAAAAAATACCAAAATTAATATTTAAATATTAAAATTTTACGGTTTTTGTGATGATGGTGACATAAGTGCAAACTTTCCGGTAAATTTCCAAACAGTTCCGATTATCAATAATATGCATAAGGGATATTCTCAAGGGTAATACCACAAGTAGTGGATATATTTTTGACAAATATTTTGCCGTTTCCATGTAAATTATTGCGTTTAAATTTCACGAAACAAAATCATATCAAAAATGTCACGAGCCGAAGGCTAACCTGAAATTAACAAAAAGCAGAATAGTAAATACAAAAGTACTATGGAACAATAATAGGAATTAAAAAATTCGCCGGTCCAAATATGAGAATGTAAAAAGGTATGGAAGTCGAAACTGCTAACATGTTTTGCCTTGAAATTTATTTTAGAACTGATTTTTAATTAAAAAACTATTAATTCTGCAACTAGAAACCAACGCTTTTGCAATCATAAATTTATATTTGCTGTTCTCTATATTTGACCACGTAATTCACTCACAAATCATGCTGATCCTAAGTCACCTCTATGTATTATAATCGCATGATTTCCAGCTGTGGATCTAATTTTTATCATACAAAAGCTGTGGAAAATACAAAAACTGCTTTTATATTGGAATTAGTCACTGTTGTCGACATAAAAGGCGCTAGTTCGGATGTTTTTACTCTTGAATGTGATAATTCATGTGCGGGACTTCCTGTGACAGCAATGCGTGCAAATATGATGCAGAATAATGTTTGATGCTTACTACACGGGTTCCTGGCATTTAACTGATTATAGACGTTAATCTTCGACAAATTTCAACCCATATTCACCGAATGTTAAGCAATTGCAATGAAAAATAACTACTTACAGAGAACCGCAATTTAATTATAATTTCATGGATTAATGCGGATAGCAACTGATTTTTCCAAGAATTTCTAGTAGTAATAACTGCTTCAATCAAAACTGCTTAATTATACAACACAGTTGTTGCAAAGATATATTGATTACATTTTGATAGAAACAGATATATGTTTAGAAATTAATTAAGAGGTTGCATTTTTTAAAACAAGCCCTACAATAAAAATAATGTGAGAAACTACAGATTTAGTAATATAAAACTTACTAGCTTCTACAATGTATTAATGATTACAGGAGCCGATTCTTCCGTAAAAAAAAACATTAAACATATAGAATTGAGTTTTAGAAGTTATTTAGAGAATTTAAATAGACTATTTCGTTTTACAACTTTATTGAATATTTTGTATTAAATGTAAGTACGTGATTTTGTTTGCAGTTACAATCACATTTATGTTGAATGCGAGGGTAGCACCGTCAACTTATGCGATCTAATAATACAAATTTTTATCATCTCTTACTATATCGATTTTAGACCTCTAAAGTGGTCCATAACCCACTAGTGAGGTAACAACCATAAGTCACTCACTACTGTATTGTTAGAAGCACTGTCAGGCTATGTCAAATTTGAGGTTAACAGGTTAGGTTTTGCGTCAGTCTGTGTCAATACTGACGAAAAACCTAACCTGCTAACCTCGAATTTGACATAGACTGAGAGTGCCATCAGCAATACACTTCAGTACTGCCAAACGTCTGACATGTATTTGATTTCTCGGTACTTTAGCTGAGTTCCAGTTAATTTGTCACTTCGATTTTTCATGGCTGTTAATACAAAGTGTATGTGGAGTTGGATAAAATGTTGTATGGCACACGTATGTTATTAGAAATAACTAGAGAAAAGTCCAGCCCTCGAGGTTGACGGACTGTGAGAAGTCACACACTTGAACCATAAATAACTATTATTATTGTTTTTCAAAATATCCGCCCTTAAACTCTATACATTCAAGCATTCACTAAAACCAATTTTCAAAACATAAATTCTACTCTCTCTGATTTACATGAGGAACAAGGTTTTCCAGCTTTTCACAGCATCTTCTAAAGTTCCAACCATTTTTTATTCTTTAATCGAGGAAATAGAAAGCAATCGGAAGGTGCTAGGTGGGGACTGTATTTTAACTTGGAAGCCTCTAAAAATTTGATGTGCAGTATGCTTTAAAGCATTGTCATGGTACAAAACGATCTCACTTCTTGGGCGCCGTAAACGAGCTTTTTGAATAACTTCTAGGAAGCATACTGTTATGTACCATTCTAAGGTAACCGTGTGTTTATTTTCAAGTACGAAAGTTATGCTAAGTCCTGATTTAAAAAAAGCAAGCAATCATTTTCTTACCAACACTTCGAGATCTCTTCACTTTAACTAGATTAAGATCAGTTGAAAACACCCATTGTGCAAATTGCCGCTTAGAATCGGATTTAAGTGCATATATTCAGATTTCGTCACCAGTTTTTTTTTATTTCCATCCTAACGACTACCGTTGCCCCCAGGAACCGCTGACGCATTACTTTAAGGGGCGTGTGCGTCGCTTAAACCTAAACCTTAACTAAGTGAAAATCTAGCTCACCAGTGCCGGGAGTCTAACTCTCGTCCGGTCCGGCTCGAACAATCCGTCTTATCACTGTGATCCCTGTTGCAGCGGCGATCGCCACTCGCCTACCGAGGTGCCTTCGTCACCAGTTATGATGTTGTAAACTGCTTTGGACCGACCTTAATCATATTTCTTATAAGGTTTCTTACACCATTCCACGCGCTGTTGTTATTGTGCTTCTGTTAAACAGTGTGGTATCCACCGACACCCAAATAATTATTTAAAGTCTTGTCTATTGCAGTTATACCGATGGCCCAGGTGCTCCTAATAATTCTATATGTGACTCGTTTGTTATCTTGAATCATTCTTCCCACGGCGTCTGTGGTTGTTTCGGTAACTGCTGAAATTGGTCTTTCTTTGGAAAAATGGTCGCTGAGTGAAACTCATTCAAATTTAAACGTTAAACCAGTAATAAACAGTCCTCTCCGACGCGAAGGCGTGGTCACCAAATGCACCACGAAGTCGTCCAAACCTTTCTTTAGGAAACTATTAAAGTCATAGTAAACCATGGCTTTAAAATTTTTTCTTGCTAAATTTATTTTTGCTGCACAATACTTATTTTAAAATTAACTTGCATAATAACTGGAACAATTATTAAAACTAAATTTTAACTGCCAAACCAGAAAACAATAAACATTTGCTTCATGGCAAGTTTGATTTCCATGATGCACTTGATCTATTAGTTTGCAGAAATTATGGGTGCAGCAATCGTAATTTGAGTTTTTGCCACCGATTCTGAATATTATCAAGATTATTGCGAGGAATTGATGAGGCTAAATTAGCATTTTACAATAAAAAAGTTCTAACGAAGATTAATATATTGTTTTAACATTACATTCTCACGGAATTATTTGAAGAATGATGAAGAATAAAAAGATTCCAGGAAAGATCGAATTACGTACAAGTGAGATGTTATTCTTCCATAGAAATGTTTGGGAGAAGGGAATATTCCTAATGATTGAATGAACGCCAAAACTGTCATCTTCTATAAAAAAGGCGATGATACAAACATTGAGAACTATAGACCAATTAGCCTCCTATCCATCTTATACAAACTGCTCATTAAAGTAATTACAAATCGGCTCAAGAAGAAGTTTGATTTTTACCAGCCCATAGAATAGGCCGGTTTTGGGAAAGGTTCAGCGCGATAGATGACATGCAAAAGATACGCACACTCAATTAGCCTCCTATCCATCTTATACAAACTGCTCATCAAAGTCATTACAAATCGGCTCAACAAGAAGTTCGATTTTTACCAGCCCATAGAATAGGCCGGTTTTGGGAAAGGTTCAGCACGATAGATGACATGCAAAAGATATGCACACTCATTGAGAAATGCAAAGAGAATAATGTTCCACTCCATCTTAGATTTCTTGACTATAAAAAAGCGTGTGTTCAATAGATATATAGCAGTGTTGGAAACAATTAATAGAACAAGAACTGACTCAAGGTACACAAACATCATCCGAAATATCTACGAGGGAGCGACATATCGTGCCCAGCGCCATTTACTAACAGTGAGTTTCTGTATGATGTCGGCTACTTCGGTCTTTCTGCTGATCTCTTAATTTCGTATTTTATTGCTTAATCTTCAGCATTGTCCGCTCAATTGCGAGCTGACAAACCGGTAGACGGTGAGGGCTCTTTTGAGTTAAGACAACAGTTTCAAGCCCATACATCCCAGCAGGCAGAAACACGTATTGAACGCTTTGAATTTTATGTTTATACGGCTTTTTGGATCTTTGAGTATATGCATTCCAAATTTAACCCATGTCAGGTTTATTCTGCTTCCTATCTCCATTGCTCGGTTTTTTTGCCCGGCTCTATGGTGTGTTGGAGATATATGTATTCGTTCACTCTTTTGAGGGTTTTTATCTATCGTTATATTAATATCAGTTGAGCTCATGGTTTTTGCCGTTTGGATATTAATTTCCAGACCTACTCTTTCATATACTGCTTTTACCTCGTTTATAATACTTTTGGGTTCAGCAACATTGGTGTTCCTTACCACCTCTTAGTGGTTATGTCTTCGTTTATTTCAACGTGGAAAGTAGCACATGATGACGTAAAGTGCACAAAGAGAGTTATGCAATGGCGCCCAATAGAAACTAAGAGAAGCATCGGTAGACCCCAGAGGAGATGATGCGATGGCATACAGACAGGAGCAGGAAATAACTGAATGTATGCAACACAAGACAGACACACATGAAGGGAAATGAGAGAGCCATATGTCCAAGAGTGGACCTCAACAGGCTAATGATGATGATGATGTTTCATTAATATTAGCGAAAGAATGATTATTTACATTTTCAGCTATAAGTATAATTTTTAATCCCTCAGGAAAATACATTTTATTCTTGTAGAAGTAATGCTAACAAATAATACCATTACAACATGTAGTTGTTTTAATTTAATGAAATTTTACTTCAAAATTATTTACCCCTTTTACAGCATTAGAATTATTATTGAATTATTTTTCTTCTTCTTCTTTTTATTCTTTCTAGTATAAACTGAAAGCCACAAGGTGTGGTGTTATAAGCCATCTTCGCCAGCGGGCTGAGCAGGTGGCTAGCCTAACCCATTGATAGAAATGATGCCCTTTCACAGGAGTGATATAATGACCAGAGAGCGTAAGATGACCACTGCCAAGGTGTGATGTTGAAACTCACCACCTGCCGAGTGCAAATGCAAAGACCTTACCTAATTTATAACATAATAAATTAAATAAGAGTAAAAAATATTGTATATACCACATGACTAAAGTATTTCAATCTTGGTATGCAGGATGTCCTGTAATTCGGCCAACACACTTCTGGGGGTTATAGAGGACGTTGAAACATAAAAAAATTGTATATACACTTTTTTTCTTAGAAATCCCTCCCCACCAAATTAAATCCACCTAAAGAGATGGTTAAAAATAGGTTTTTGTCAGTAAACTGGAAAATGGTATTAGTGAAAATTGGCAGATATATTCTACCCTAACATACTTATTTATGAAATGCTTTTTAATTTTTGCGTATGACTGGGGTTTATACGGCGAATAGGTTTATTAATTAAATGGCAAAATGTCATTTAATCTCCTTCAAATACTCTTCTTCGATTACCACAAATATTGCAACGTTAATGTCCCTTCCCAAAGCAGTTTTAGGAATCGCATATCTTAAAGTGTCCGTCTCTTCTATCGTGTGAAGTAGTTTGCCTTTCATGGTCATTTTGTTTTTTGGAAAGACCTGTTGTCGTGGTGTAACAGAAAACCATTTCCTTACTTATCTGGTCTTTTCTACACATACTATTTCGAAAACGGTCTAGCAGTGCGTTATAGTATTCAGATATTAACTCGGTCAGCATAGTTCTTTCAAAATCGAAAAAAAACTATCAGCCTTGGCGTGATTATTTCGGCCAAGGTGAGTTGGACGTTTCTATCGTAAAATATTGGTCTCAGGATCATAACATAATCATATGCCTAAGATTCATTACATGTTATAACGCTGAATTCCACGCAATTCCAAGAGAAAGGACAGACGTGTTTGCTTTTGATCGGGCAATAACCTTTTCGGTACAAATTTTACACTAGCTTTTTTCATGTTTTAATGTTAATTTAAAATTATTGCACTCAACTAAATGAGATGTGGGGACATCAGTTATCTCTGAAGTTGCCAATCTCCTGTTGATCAAACCATTCACACATGTTTTACAATGTTTTTGTTGGTGCAAGAAGTCGAAGGTCGTCCAGATAGTTCAGCGTGGTGAATCGCTTTAAAACCTTCTCAAAATCAATCAAACCATTTGTACAGTTTTGAGAGTTGCTGTATCATCTACGTAAACTAATATCAACATTCCATGCATTTATTCCAAGTTCGAAGCAAAACGTGATGTTCACACTTTGTTCGTACACGTTCCTTCCGTCATAAAGAACTATATATATAAAAAAATATAAGCACATTAAAATGTTTTGCTACAATCGCAATCGATTCTACATCCTATCACATAAATTTAAGGACAGAAAATATAAAGATTAAGATCAATAATAACAAATAGGAAAAAATCTCCAACCACACGAATAAGACGCCATAGTGTCGAATAATTTTGTATAAAAAGTAAGTCATTTTGGGATATTCACCAATTACCTTGGCAACTGTACACATTTCGATTCATATTTGCACTAGTACAAAAATGGACGCAAGATAGGGTTTTACATGGTAAATTTTAAATAAAAAATAAACGGTTTGTCAATATTCGGCAATCGTTGTCGTTGTTTATTTTCCCCGTATAGTGATTAATTATTTGCCATAAATGTTCTACAATGTTGCCTACAATGTTTGATTCTAAATAATAAGTCATATTGCCGAATTTATGAGTAGTTGGAGAAAAAATAGTATGCTTCATTCGTACAAAAAATGCGATTTCGGGACGGGTAAGACTCGTCTGTTTTACTTGTCCCGAATTCATGCATTTTTTGTACTAATGAAACAAATAACTATTCTGTTTACCTTAATGTGGAAGACAAAGGTAAAACATATTTCATTTTATACTTGCTGTTAGGTAGTTATAATTAAAGAAGAGTTTTTACTAACGGTGTGTGTTGTTTATTTCCACTAATCGCTCTGCCCCAGTTTATTTTAGGGTTTCTCTTAACGTCCAGTGCTGCACCAGAGCTGAAAGTAGCTCCTTGGGATTTTACTTTACTTCATCGCAGTCCCCAGATAGTTAAAGGAATCGTAATTTTTGTCATTTTATAGTATATCGGTCTTTTTATTAACTTATATAAACCTCTACACAAAAAATACAACATTTTGAGCCTATATGTTAGAAGGCGAATATTTTATTAACTAATTTGAAAATGTACAAATGATTATGCAGCAGCGTCCGCAATCCGTTTTGACTTTGTACCAAATTACAACTAAATAGTTTTGCCTACAAGTCTGTTATTAAACCGTTACTATTGTTTTATAAACGCCGTCACATTCATATAATTTTTCAATGGATTATTAAAAACGGATTATTAATACTTTTCAGACAGATTAATAAATCACTTTCTGAAGATTTCCCATATCGAGATAGGAGTGATCAACGGCTCCTTTGCATAAAATTGATGACTCTTGGAAGTGTAATTCGAGTTGCTAGATTAGAGCGCTGTAACCAATAATGTTATCGTAGAATGATTAACGATTTGTCTTTCTATAAAGTCAGACACGATTGCAAACCATATAACCACCTGTACACCTAGCAAATGTTACAGAAACGTATATTGCATATTCTTATGTTTCATAAGAATGATAGATTTTAGACAGCATGCGTCTCGGGTGCCTCTGGCGTTTCAGTACTATAGAGACGAATCCTGCCGAGAAATAAAATAGAAGTTGGAAATTCTATACTGAAAAAATGATAGCAGCTACATCCTTTTAGTTATAGGGAAAATTCAATTTTGTTTTCAATTTAAGGAAACGGGGTTAGATCGAACTGGTTTATTATGAACTATTTGTGAGACCTACAACAGTTCATTGTCATTACTTAAAAACTAGATTTCACATAACAAAGTAGATGCATAATAAAATTATGACTAAATAAACTATATCAAAGCAAAATTTTGTAAGATACTCGTATACTGGAATCTTATTAAACATCAAAACTAAATTATTTGTTTATAATTTTATATGGGCAACAGAATTATAGTTATCAAAAAATATGGGTTATATTTTCAAATCGAAAATAAAATAAAAATATGTAGGTAAATTTTTGCTGCCACTTTACTTTGTTACGTTTGAATCTGAGCAAAATTAATCGCCATTTATACGAACAAGAATTTCTGGTAAAGTAAAATTACATCTAAAAGTAAATTGTAGTTCCGTTTAAACGAACAATTTTTTCTTGTATAAGAAACTAAAACCTCTTGTTGGCTTAACGAACACCAGATTTGAGTAGTCTCCTTCACGGAAGGCTAAACGCCTTTTGAACACTTCGACTGGGTTGTAGCTATTCTAGTAAAATTATTCGACTTAAATATGTCACCTTAGGCAGGGAATCCACCTTCATTACCAATAGCTTGATAACAGCTCAGTCTCAGATGCCCCCTAAGAAATTTCTTGTATTATTGTTTGTTGAATATAACGTATCAAGCTAAATGTTATGTATTTTATTTATTGCAAGGCAAATATGTAGGTAGAAGCACCAATCAAATGCTGTTTATACAGCAAATATGAGTTCAAGATTCGCACGAGGCTTTCTTATGAGTTGAGAGCATTCCGAACAACTGGAAGCTAGAGTAAACAACTCAGTAGCACCTAACAATTAATAATAACCACCTTCGACATCTCTACCTGACTGAGTTTTATAAGCAAACACTAACACTTTCAGAGTGAAACACCGCCCATGTCCCACTGAAGCCAGCCGTGTGCATTTGTTATTTTGCTATATGCCGTAAATGAGTTCTCAAGCGTAACAATATTACTAATTCGTTACTCATTACTGCTTTAAATAAGTGATTGTTTTTGATTGAACATGTATTCTTTACAGTGTCCCAAAATAACTGCTTATAATTTTCAGAATTGATAGAGGACATGAAATTAAACATCTGTTAATGATAAACTGGTGTCCGAAAATATTTTCGTATTGAGATAAAAGAAAATGAAGGAAATGAGGAAGTAACGCATGGATACAAAACAGCTGCAGATAGTAAACAATATTCATCATAACGAAAACATGTTACATTTCTTTCCTTACCAGCGATGCATCAATTTTGGGTGTCAATTATTAAATATGCATTTTCAACAATTTTTGGTGTTTCTTAATATTAGTAATAATTATAACGCTGGAAACACATAAAAACTGTGCTTTCCACCCTGAGATTATTTCAAGTTTTCGATAATGTTAGACCGCCCTCGCCTCATCGACGGTCGCATTTACTCATGTAATAGTTTTCCTGCTATACACGTTTAAATATTATTAATTTGTTAATCTACCTCGTTATTTTATTTATTTGCCTGTAAGTGCAGCAACAACGCTTTTAAAGTATACTCCGCTTCGTCATCGCAAATTCCTAGACAGAGTCGGTTTCAAATATTAGTTAATTAAATTTAATTATGCATTTCCATGAACTGTAGAAAGCATACTGCTGGCAGCCTACAATCTTGAGTTCTCTGTGTAGACACGGTTGCAACTTCTGGGTAAACATCATCCCACAGTTTCCTTATGTTATCTTTATTGGGTTATCTCAATGTTCTCAGGCGCCTCACGGTTCTAAAGATTGTAGAAGTATCAATCGAAAACTAATTGGAGTGCAGCAGCAGTTTGAGATAGCAATTTAAAATTTATTTTAATAATTCTCGATAGCAGGGATGCGCAAACTTTTCCTGCCGCGCCCCAGTTTTTGTTCAAAATACAAACTTGGGTCCCCTACTATGACTGGCATGATTTTTATAAATATTTGGTATTTGAGAAGGGTTTTATGTAAATGATAATTATCAGAAATAGTATGCCGTAAAAAATGTTATATTACATTAGAACTGAAAATAAAGTAATTCAAGACAGAACACAAATTGAACATTCTAATAGGAATAAAAACAATAAATCGAGGAATTTATACAGCAACATGAATACACAAAAAATATATAACATTTTAAAATGACAAAAGAAAAGCTCAAAATAGTTTTGATTTTGGTATGCATATGTACCGGGCACCCAGGCAACTTGCAGCGTCCATAAATTGTCGCGCAAAAGGGCACACAAAACCAACTTAGGAAATCATGAAAACTTCAGATCTACAAGCCGTTCAGTCTAAATCAGAGGGTGCTAAAATGGTAAACTGCAGGTACTTGATAAACTGTTTTGGAACAATTGGCCGGTTGCAAAAAAGAACATGAATAATTAAATCCTCTGGCTGACGCAAAACGCTAAAACAGTAGTGACCCAACACTTTCGCCGTGAAGACGTCCGGTTTCAGCACAAGGATAATAAAGCAGTTCCAATTCTCCAGAATGCGAACGGGGCACAATGCCTAATTGTACTTTCGAGAAATCAAGAGGTCGCATCAGTCGCATTTAGCGTTAACGTCAGTGAAATTTGCACGTCCTTTCATCTGATATAGTAGAAACCATGCACAACATCACAAGTTACAACTTTTTCTTTGTTGGGTTTTCTACTAGTAATAATAATAATTCGAACTGAAGGTGTAGCAACCAAATTCGGGTACTGAATTTGCAAGTATGTGAGAGATATTCTTAAAACCGCTTACTATTTTAACTATGCTAAATACCCGGATCTGCTATATTTATTATTGACCTGTTACAAGTATAATCACAATACATGAACATTTGCCAGGAAGCCACTGGAACTATCTTCCAGAAAGCAGAAGAATGTGTAGGTGATACCGAGATTTTAATAATCTAATCAAGGCCTACCCTAATCCTTTTTTTATAACCACAATGCTTCTAAGGACATTTGAAAGTGTATAGTAGTATTTTATTATTCTCATGGGTACACATTGGGACACCGTCGGCGCCTCAAATTACACAAGCTAGTAGAATCATAGCATACCTATCTAAGGCATCTGATTTTATTAAGTTTTGCTATTTTTAAATATTAAAAAAATATTCTGTACCACATTTTTAATCTACGAAATGTTTATTAAGATCTCAAACCATTACCACTTTCTCTTTTCTAATTGAAGTACGTATTTCTACAGCCAATTGTCATCTAGTTTTTATATAAAACGTTTAGAAAATTTGTCATTTATAATAAAATTAAAATATAACACTCACTCACACGTAAACTCGAATTATCCCTCGAACTGTGTCGACTCAGGATTACCTATAAAGTAATGATTGTTTATATAATTTGCTATTGCATTGTATAGTGCGTTTTGTTTATAAATATCCTTTAATTTCAGGTGGTTCTCAAATTCAACAAATTCCTCGCCACCTTTTAACAATTCAGTTTTATTAACGAAGGGTGGTCGACAAAATTGAAAGCATGGGGAAACGCATAAACGACCGTCAGGAGCATTAAGTTGTTGTAATGGCTTCATTTAGTGTCTTCAACAGCCCTGAGTCTGGGAGTTTAGTACCGTATCGCGCATGTTAAGTTATGGCAGGAAGGAAAGCATACATAGTTGAAAATGAAATTTATTTGTCTGAAAGTGACATAATGGCACAGCAAGAGGGATTGTTTTGGAAATGAGCAGATACTGGTGCAAGATGTAATTCACCGTAGCAAATTGCAGTTTTTCCTCAGTTATTCATATAAATGACTGTTACTGAAGAAAAGATATTTATGACCAATTAATTTAAGTGCTGAAACAGTAATGGAACGACGAAAAATGTCAAAACTACTTTATGTAAAGTGCTTTCTATTATAATTTTTATAGAAAATGTTTTACTCCTACTGCTTTAGCGGTACAAGTAAGTATATCAAATTCTTGCTAAAAATAGCAGTAATATAAATATCAGGCTTAAAACAGTAACGTGGAAGATTCAACTGAATACAGTTCTACAAACTTCATTTTATTTACACAAAAGGATGATTACGAGCACTATTTATAATTTTATACTAACTGAGCCGAAAAAAACAGAAAACATTTTGCAACAAATTGTTCAGGGTTCATATTTTATAAAGTTTTTTCAAACGCTTATTATTTCTGAACAAACAGCAAAACTGAAAGGTTCATTCGTTCTTATGAAAGATTATACAATTCCTGAAAGGTTTTCGAACACGTAAAATAAATTCTCCACCTGCTAAATGTTCCCATCGGTACTTCTAAAGTTAATAGTCTCCGCTATCAATTTCGCTGAAATAAATTAAATACTTCATAAAAATGAAAATGTACTTTGCGTTTCAATCTTTGCGGAAATGCTTAAGCTCCTTGCGGGAACAAAAACAATGAAGGACGTTTGAGAATTTAATATTTAAACAAAGCCGTTTCAGTAAAGCTTTTAAGACCCGTATTCGGCAAACAACCTTTGTGTACGTACTTGACAAAGAGAAGAGATTTAAAACTAATTTATTGAGTAATATATCTCATTTTGTTTGGGGATTAGATTGATTAAAAGAACAAGTGTTTACGTTTCAACCGTATTTTTAACTAAAATTTTCACTCAATAAATTATTCTGTTTTAGCTGTAATTGAGAAATTGTACATTCTGCTCAGCTTGATACTATTTTGACAGTTAATATCACTTTTATACAGGGTGGGGAAACACTATTGGATTATCTGTGCCTACGTTGTAAGCTTTCACGAACTAATAACAAATTTAAATGCCAATTTTAAATTTTCAGTTCGAATACAAAGTTGTTATCTTTGAAATTTAGCAGCCGAGGCTACATTTTTATATTTGAGGTAGAAATACTCGTAAGTACCTTGTTTACTATCCAAAAATACTTCATTAATTACCCTACAACCCAATTATTCTATTTATATGCAAAGTATTTCAAGTTTTGTAAAACTGTAGAGGATACCTTAACATTAGATCTTGCAAGGTTGAGAAAAAATGACATTTAAAGATACATGCTTTATCCATTTATTTACTTAAATATGGAGCTGAGTATTCGAAAACGAATTGTAAGAAATAATTTTATGCACTCTCGGGAAGAACGCAGTAATGATATAAACCGCTAGTTTTTCACCACGCTGTATATATAACATTATTTGATAACGGCCATACCACACTGAATTTGCATGTTGAGTAGCGCGCGTCTCAAAGAGCGTATGGCAAAAACAATTCCATCCCAAGACTGTGCCAAAGTATCGATAAAAAGTTTTCACCCCATTGTGTTGTCTATTTCGTTTCCCTTGACCAACTCTTGTCCTTTTCCGATACCGATGCTATTACAGTAGATGTCTGTTTTCATTAACTGTATATTCTATTCTTCGATGTGAACAGTCGTAGTTTTAAGCTATTTTTCTGCAAGGCAAGGGTAGTCTTTAACATATCATCTAGCTCGGTGGTTGTAAAGTAAATATTTATGCTAAAAATTTTAATAAGTAGCCTCGAAAAACGATGGATAAATTCAACAAAAACCGACAAAAGCACCAAAATGAACATTGACTTTTACTACGTGGGACGTTTAACAAATCTCCATGAAATCCGATTAAATATTTAAGAAACTACAAAAAATAGATATCGACGTCGTAGTATTGACAGAAACAAAAAAAGGCAAAAGAGTTGAACAAAAGGGAAATTACATACATAAATATACATTGTAATGGGCAAGATCAAAGGAGCAAAGAGTGGGTTATCTATAGCAATTCACCAGAAGTTGAAATATATTAACAACTGGAAGGAAATAAGTGAAAGAATGCTAAGCTGTGGACTTACAGATATTTAGGAAAGAAGTACTAGAGATGGGATCTCGGAAAATTCACCGAAACAATTCACCGAAAGAATAAGTCACCAAAAAAACAATTTACCGGAACACAATTACCCGAAAAGATAATATTTCCAAGTCATAATAAATTGTTTTTTGCACAACTAGTCTTAGAACACACTATTACTGTTCTATTTTGGCTCGCGAAGTTGATCGTTATAGGCCAGTGGTCAATAATTAGTTATTATTTATCGTCGTTAAGCTCCTTCTTTAAGAGGATTGGACTCGCTGTTTAGTTTTTACTTGCGGTAACGTAGACCGATCACACGTAGCACAACGTTATGTCCCACTCTCTGCAGTGGAATAGAGCGGGATGCCAATATTACAGTTACTCAGTGCGCTTACTGCTATGACATCGCTCTTGCATACTGACAGAATAAGTGGTCTACAAGCATAGCCTATACGTCCGTATTCAAGAAATTTTAAAATCGACAAGATAACACCCAGTAATACTGATCGTTGCAATAATTAATTATTTTCTAGACTTACGCCTGTATGTAATTTGCTTATTTGTTGCGGAATATGACGTACTTGTATATTTCTGTAAAAACAATAATGTACCATGGCACCTAAACCGTTCAAATTCTACTAAACATTGCCGTGTTTTATTCAAACACTTTAACGTTGACAAACGTCTATTTTTCCTTAAGACGGTGCTTTTCTTTTGCCGTTGTTATTACTTAGCTGATACTTTCCCATGGTAAAACCGCATGAAAACACTGATTGCACTTGTTCACCAAGTAGTCGCCAAATACTGCTGACTGCTGAACTGTACGTTGTAGTAAGCGTACAATTAGCCAACGATTTTCTCTGGACGATGCAGCGACGTTATTCTGACTATTTGTAGCGGATAATTGTGTGATCCTGGATTCTTGAAGCGTTGTTCGAGTGAGCAAACGCTATGAAGATTCGCGTTTGCTTGTGAGAGATAGATGAAATGCAAGAAAAATGAAAAGGAAATTATAGAAAAACCGAAAGAAATTATCTAATTTTCTTTACATTGTTGTGTGGACAATTAATTAAGGAATCGAGGATCTTTAAACAAACCTTATATTCCTTAATTGTATACTGTTTCTATTGATTTTTTTTACATTAATCTTAATTTTGAAAAAAAATGTTAGGCCATTGTTTTTTTAAATGAGGTGCCCACAAAGTACTTTTCATAAGCTTAACAATACAACAAAAATTTTAATTCTACGTTTACTAGTTCTAACGTAATTCACTTTTTACGAAAAGCAGCGTTTTACTCACATTCATCTCTTTCTAACTAACGTAGACTTATAGAAGGAAAGGAGTACTCCAATTGACGGCGTGTGGAGGCTTTAAATGCGGAATTAAGTCGTATTCAATACCCTTAAGACGGTGAATAATGAAGTCTACTGGCAAACGCGATTGCCGATTTTTCGTATTTTAATAACGATTTCGACGTTCTTCACTGCCGATTTTAAGAAAAAATCTTTTATTAATAACAGTAAAACGCTTTGAGCGAGTTGCTTCATATTTGATACATAACTTATTATGGCAAATAATCGTATTTTAGCTACATTTGATTTGTTAACGTTGTTGCGCAAGTGATTGAAGTTAACAACTTACTACTGCAATCAGTTTTGAAAATAGATATTACTTAATTGTCTAATCTCTCTTGTTCCATTTTTAACGGTTTCAAACGGCCATAAAAGTAAAATACAAACTTCCGAATGTGAAAGCGATGCGACAGCTGTGAGCTATCGGAAATTGCATGCCTACGAGAAAAATTAAGGAAAAAGTAAAAATAACAAATTTCTTGTACGGGTAGGGACGATTTATAAACCAGTGGTTACTATAAAAAGTAAAAAAGTAAATGTTACTGAAATGGAAAATTTGCTAGCTGACATACTTTACTGGATTAATGCTAGAAGTTCTTTACGAAATAATTCCACAATAAACGAGTGCAAAGAAGTGCTCCTTGTATGAGAGAAAACGTTGGTTATATTGAACATATGAACATTGCTGTGAATCTTGTTAGTCAATTAGATAATCTTTCCCTTTCAATAACAGTTGATTTTTTATTTTTTACGTCAATCTTAAGTCGTCGTTTTAATAAATTCTCCCTACTCGTTTAAGGAATTCATATAAAAATGTGTTCAACTATAAACCGAACGTAGTTTTAATATACTAAAACTATGTTGACTTTGCTGATTAAAACCGCAGCCCTCTCACAAGTGCTTTAATTAAAGCGCAAGATGCAACTACTCGAAGCCCTAATAAGGAATTTCACAGAGCAGCAGTTTGGTTTCAAAATATGCAAGCTTTGAAGTGCTCCATCAAACCTAGATAATTCTACATTTAAAATGTTATTAAAATTCTCAATAAGCACTTCCAATAAGAAATGAATACAGTCAGAGTCGTTTACTTAAATACCGGCTTAAATAAAAAAATGCCAATAAAAGTACATTTCAGTAAATCGTACCAAATATGAAAGATTCACAGATCTGGTAACTAGTTTCCAATGCATACTAAATAAAATACACCATTCCATTTTTTTATTGTGGAATGAGATCGCCTTGATCATTGCTCCACATTGACACGAGCTTAAAATGCATATTTCTTTTCCGTACTAGCCAGTAGTAGTACTGCAGTACTAACCGTTAAATGTAAAAAGTTAAAAAGATGTGGTTAATACATTCATAGACAAAACACATTAAATAAGAAACAAACATTTAAATCATATGAGTTATACTTCTATTTGCATTCACATAGTTTTAGCAGAAACTTGTAGCACTATATTTTTAACAGTGGAATTTTACCACGATGTTCGATTCTTTTACTTTACGACCACCTCTCCAATAACAAATAGTGGAGGTTGTTGAATACACGCTTTATTGGACTTCTGTCACTTAAAACAATTCGAAAAAGAAAAGCCCGAATAAAAAGTCGTTTATTTTCCAAGGGAATAGCGCCCTCGAGACTGCAGATGTTACTACTCAGAACTTGACATTATGCGTATTCTCGGCTCCTAGTTCATTGACGTTTCATCGTACAAAAACAATGCGAAGATATAGCTGAAATTCATAACAGAACTTCTGCACAAGCCAGATCTTGAAAAAATGCTATACAACTCTTGTGTATTCAACTACTTCAGCAAGCCCAAGCACAATGAACTTTTACTGAACCGAATTTTTGCTTTCGTTGGCGTAGTTAAATCTTATCCAATAATAAGTAAGGTGTTCAGAAATCGTGCCGAAAGCACAGTTTATCTGCAGCGTATGGAAATATAAGCTCAATCGATTGGTTAACTTCATAGAGAGTAATGTGATGATGTAAATTCAATTTCAAACTGACAATGCTGCCCAAACTGCAAAATGCATTGCCATTGCCCACTGCGTTACTGAAATAAATCATCCCAACTGTTACTTTTTGACATGGACAGTCAGTAATAAATTAACAAAATTTTACTTAACCTACTATGTTCAATATTTGCACAATTCTTAATTAATTCATTCATTATATTTAGTCTCTTTTACCTTATGGTGTTCAGAACATTCATACCGCGCAGAAAGTGCAAAGGAAGTAATAGGCCGCACGAGACTTACATTACTCTCCGTCGCCTCCAAACATACCAGACGCTCAACAACACTAAATCTACCTTATAAGTAACGTAACTAATGAATTCAAACCCATTCCCGCTCCGAGAAAATTCTCACCTACGGGTAGATTTCAACCTATGTTCTACTCGTTGCTACGCAGACCTCTGGAAAAATTGTATTTAAAAAAAAATGATTAAAGATAAACACTTTTCAATTCCCCCAGCTGGGGTCGGGCTTCTTCTATTAAGAACAGGAAGTTCTGGATGGGTTAGAAAAAAGGTGGGTGGGGATATCGGGATAAGATCCAGGAAAGATAAAAAAGTACTGCTCCGGTATTTTCGTCAGCGAAAGTACTCGGTTTATTGAGCAAAACAATCTAAAAACCTGAATTAGGGTAGGTAGCTGCGTCAATCGATACCATGACGTTCCAAATTTTAAATAAAAGCATTACATTAGGTAATCTTATCTTTAAACATTTCTCCTATTATAGTTATTAACGACATAAGGCCGTTAGTAAGCATCATAGTTAGATGCGATAACGGCCGTATGTCGTTGATATTTTTCATAACACCTACAAAAATTGAAATTTTAGAGCAATTTAAATGAAAAAGTTAAATAGTATTAGTAACAGGTGTTTAGAAAAAAATTACGTTTGGCAATAATGAAATGTATTGTTGGTAACACTGTTAGTCTATGTCAAGTTCAAGTTGACACAGACTGACGCAAAACCTAACCTACTAACCTTGACAGACTTACAGTGTCACGAACTATACATTTCAGTATTGCCAGTTTTTATGTTGAATAAATATTGATAAAATGTTACTGTTCTGTTATTTCTTAACGCCCTAGGCTGCTATAGATATTAACGATACAAGTTTGATTATGAGCATCTTAACGACACGAGTTTGATTGCCAAAAACGATGCTGTGAACCGAGTTTTGCGGCAGTCAAACGAGTCCCGTTAAGTGCCATAAGCAAACGTGTATTGTTTAATATTTTATTTTCATCAATAAATTCTGGTTCAATGTATTTCTTTACACAAAAAGAGTGCGGTAATATCCATTACCGCATTCGGTGCGCTAATGAAGCTCTTAACGATACTAAATAATTTGGTTAAGAGTCTATATAACAACACTGATGAAGATAAAATGTATAACAGCCATTGCTGTTATGGGGAACTTTTCGGTCAGGTTGACAGTTGTGTTATTGACAATTAACAAGTAGGTGTTATGAAAAATAAATTAGACGTTAGCAATAATAGTTATTTATATATCACAGTCTTAAAAGTGGCCTTTCTGGCCTTTGGCTTTGAAAGTTATAGCACGAAGTACGGTACTTCGGAGCAGTCACGTCTGAATTGCAAGGCCTCAGGTCCCTGACGTCAAGAGATCGTAACGTCAGATCAATAAGGCCACTTACATCCACCGGCGCCGACGTAAACAGTATACATATGGTAGTTACATGTTCGTTGAAATATCATCGATTATAATTGAGCTTAGTGCCTTCGTTACAGTTTGCTGGCGTTCGTGTAAGTTTTTTACCATTATTGTTGCATAATTAAACACTTAAATGACTGTTACAAATAGTTCATTGAATTGTCAACGTAATTGCGGGTTGCTAAGTTGTAACACAGTTCGCGATAAATAAATTAAATGGAGGGTATTGAAATTAAATATCAAATTTGTTCAAATATTTGTAAAGAAATGTCCTCAGCATGTGAATAATTGTTGAATGCATGTGTGTCGAGTCAGTTATACAAACGAGAATAAGATAGGTACTTGTAATAATAATTCTTTGGTTACTGCAGCTTACGTGGTCAGAATCACAAGTATAAAGTTACATTTTAATGAAGTAATACACATAACGCCTACCTCAAAATTAACTCATGAAATTCTTTATACATTAATTAAAACTGTAATGAACAATTTGGAAGTAATAGGTTTTAGAATAGTATTTTGCATAGTTAGTGACGGTAATGTACTTAATAGTAAACCAATTAGCAATTTTGCACCAAACAAGAAGCGAGCAACGTTGACAGTTATTTTCAAGTGGCAGTTGCCATACAGTCGAGTTAGAAAGATGACAATATCAGTCACCCGGTCGTTATCATAACTAACGTGTTTGTTATGAAAAAATGCACAATTCATAGTTATACAATGAGCTAAGTCTGTCATTTTTACTTAAAAACTGCTGAAAACATGCCATTTTAACCTAAAAGCTACTGGCAATCTACCGACATTATCAGTTGCCACAATAAAGCTGTCATTAAATTGCAAAAATGTGTTGTTTTGTGGCCATGGGAAAAATAATGTAAATAACTCACTCGAAAGTGGACCGTTTGCCCGTATTTTAAGTCACTCTACGCTTCCCCTCGTTGCACAGATATACTCGCACGATATATGTCACTTTCGCAGATTGATCTGCAGTATACTATTATTTGACTCAGTAGATTTATGAAAATGTAGTTATAAGGCGCAAATATCATAGCGAGGAAAGTATAGCTAAAATTATAATTAATTCTACAACCAATACATTGATTAAAAATTATTTTGGTAAAATTAATAATAAAAATCGATTAATCAAAGGAAATAAGCATAAACAACTAGGATGTTGACAAATAAGTCAACCAAATTGCGAATTTTACATTCATTGCGTAGATTAAAATGTAACTCATTAAATTTTGAATTGCTATTGCGCTACATATATACGAGTATACTAGAGTTTAGTATTCAAAATTATGTTTTCCTTTGAACTTCCGCTTTCCATTACAAAGAAAGCGAATGAGGTACGACTAAGGGCTCAGTTGATAGCTGGTAACTCAGTTTCCACAGTCCACAGGAAGCCCTTATTTTTACTCCCTGGTATAATAAACCAAGGAAGTACTTCTTGAGCTCTACACGTTTCAGGGCTCCTAGATGACGAAAAACATGTTTTCGCAATTCCGTCCGCCTGTATGTCTGTTACCGGTGTAGCTCAAAAACGATTTATTGGAAGACCATATTTTGAATGCGGATTATATTTTTACCTGGCATTAAACCACGAAAATTTGGGTCAAA
The DNA here is from genome assembly GCA_940337035.1 of Agriotes lineatus. NCBI lineage: Eukaryota > Metazoa > Arthropoda > Insecta > Coleoptera > Elateridae > Agriotes > Agriotes lineatus. Next base: position 196,030,811 of record OW679194.1, on the reverse strand, counting down.
TATATATGGGGTAAGCACCTCGAAAAATAAAATTTTGTTAATTTTTGATTTAACTAAGGAATAGATAAAAGTAATAATTTGCACATAGCAAAGACTTGTTTAATGTAATACACTAGCATAGCTCACATGCGAGGGATTTCTGCATGGCAGGATGGGATCAACGGGCTTGCTACGCGCGGCCTGCCATAACCGGCAGCTGTCCAGATTAATTTGAAATTAAAGTTAATATCGCGCCTTGTAATATGATTTTTTTTAAATGCATCTAGAACTACAGCTTTCCCATAACTTACTGCAATATAATAACATGTAGTGTAAGTGAGCAATAGTATATTATACATCAAGGTAGCGAAGTGCAGTATTATAACCTGAGCGCGCAGCGCGAAGTATCTAGAGCGCGCAGCGCGAAGTATCTAAATCGCGAAGGTTATAAGACGATTCGCTACCGTACTGTATATACGATTTTTTGCACTACCAAACGGCTTAATACCTAAATTCCCAACAAATTTCGAAAATATTTTAACTGTCAACCTGACAATACAACTCTTTAAAACGTCAAAATTAAAATAGTCATACTTGGTAACTTAGCATTTTATTAGTTACCACGGTGAAAATTGTTTATTTTACTTTCTCTCCCTTGGTGGAGAAAATCAACTTCACAACCTAAAGATAGGCCAATAACGGTGCGTTCTGAGACTAGTAGTGCAAAAAATGTATTATTCAACAGTAATATCCCAAGTGTATTAAAATAGCCGATTAAAACTTGACTTTTTCTGTCAGAATGTTTTGCTAAGGAATTTTTCAAGTAAATTTGCCGATCAACAAGAATTTGCGGCAGAAACTTTACGAGATATATTTCTTCATAGCAAAACATTCTGACCGAAAATCGTCAAAACTTATTCAGGCTAGTTTACGTGCACGCGGGATGTTCGGGGTTATTTCCTGAATAAATAGATAAAGTTCAGTTGGTGATGCACCTTTAATAATCAACAGTAATATCCCAAGTGCATTAAAATAGCCGATTAAATTTTGACGTTTTCTGTCTGAATGTTTTGCTACGAAATATGTTAAGTACATTTGCCGTTCAACAAGAATCCCGAGTGCTACGCACTCGGGATTTTGGGGCGGAAAATTTACGAGATATATTTCTTCAGAGCAAAACATTCTGACTGAAAATCGTCAAAATTTATTCAGGCTAGTTTACATGCACGCGGGATGTACGACGTGATTATTTCCCGAATAAATAGATAAAATTCAGTTGGCGAAGCACCTTTAATAATCATGTTAAAATTATGCACAAGCGATTAAATTTTGACACATATTTCACCGCGCTTAAATTTTGATGTTTGAATTTTTTTCATTATTAAACTGACAGAAACCATGGTGATTACGCATTATTATGGATATGAAGGAGATAATCATGTTAAAATTATGCACAAGCGATTAAATTTTGACACATATTTAACCGCGGTTAAATTTTTACGTTTGAATTTTTGTCATTATTAAACAGACAGAAACCATAGTGATTACGCATAATTATGGCTATGAAGGAAATAATCACTAAATAATCATCCATTAATGTAAATGGTTGTTCTAGCGTAAAAATAGCTAAATTATATTTTTCATTCAGGAATAACTATAAAAACTTAAGATTTAAAATATATACAAGCAGTAGGTTTTGGTAAGTGTGAAATTGTATTATATGCGTTTTAAAATAGTTCATTTTTAATTTATTACTGTTGCACCATGTCATGATACGTATTATTAATTTCAGTCGTCGCATTTTCCCATATTTCATCTTTCATAAATGCGCTTTTCATTTATGAAGGTAAAGGTAAGGTCCCGAGTGGTGTAGCTTGAACAAGCGTCCACGTTCGATCAGCAGAGTTAAGCAACGCTCTCTCTGGTCAGAACTTGGATGGGAGTTCCACGGCTGTATCTCTCGGAGCCTCGTGATACGGCTGTCACGGAAATAGTTGGTCCCGGCGGTCATAACAACATCATGACTGTCGTTAGTGGGGTTGGAAGTCCCCATAAATGCACAGCGACGCCTATAATTGGCCTAACGGCTGTTGGCTGAGTGCGAAATAAATAAAATAAATAAATAAAATAAATCGGTGGTTAACAAAAAGTTTATGTCATTATTAAACAAAATGATATGGTTCAAGCCTCTTATCAATACGTTGGCACACTGTTGTCATGGAGCGGTTTATGCCATGAGCTCTTTAGGATGTCCGCACATCTAGTTATCGTAATCTGTTTAACCGTTGCTTTCAAGTTGGTATGGCCGTTATCCTATCATGTTATACGCATGATCGCGCAGTATGTGTGACAACTTCGGTTAAAGAGAATTACGTAGAAAATCGGTTTAAAAGGTAGTCATTCATATACTAATACTGTTAGCGGAGAGCGCGAATGGAATAGAAGCGTCAATCACGTGGCATTTTAGATGTAAAAGTGACAAGGGAGAGAAATTTACTTAATAGAAATTTGTCACGGTTATGTGAGCATGAGCCTTATAAAGGAAATGCTAGTTTTTCCAGTGATTTCCATTAGCTCTAGCCAATATCTACCGTGCTTGTTATGGTGGTCTGATTAGGGTAGTTTTAAAATTTGTTCTTTCCAAGCCAATCCTAGCAGCAGCGTATTTTGTTTATTTTGAAATCAAGTTTCTAAGAGGAACTGATGGATAAAGAAAGCCTTAGTTCTCATACCAACCATTTAAAGCCTGCACACATTTGAACGTATACTTGAGATATTTTGTAGATAACATTCTGCAAGATGTCATGTTTCATCATGTTTCATATTTTCTTTCAAATAAACTTGCTAAATTGAAAGCTTTGCTTCTCCACGCTTGCTCCTGACAATAACGTCTTAAGAATTTCCTTTGTAACTCCTCGAGACTATCCTTTCTCCACAAATAAAATACTTGATTATTCTGATTGCTTGTATGAACTATGAACTCACTCTTCTTTTATCAGAATCTTGTAAAATTTTTCGCTTTTTGTGGCGAGCTTTACTTGTTCCTTTAAATAATATGATCAAATTTTCTGCATTTCTAAAATACGGCTTGATATTGTTGTATATGTGGTTGATTTAGGGTTGCAGTAATGACTTCAATCGGAACATAATGTCCACCTTCTATATTATTCTATGAATTACAAGCTATTTTTAGAAATGTTTCTCGCTACAAATGTGTGGTCGTATTTATATAGATTATCTTTTAAATATTAATTGTTTTATCTGTAGTGCCTAATTTTTGATAAGTTGATAAGTTAATAAAAAGTTAGTGCTTTAATTTTTATCAATTAATTAATACATTAATAACATTTAAAAATTACATGTTACAGAAAAAACAATTGATATTTAAAAGATTTAACCCACCCAGAAAGACGAGTTAATAATAAAAAAATCGTGTTGTTAACCCCACCACAAAATTGAAATCCTCGACTTAAAAATTTCATACGACAAGCAGATGTAACAATTAAATTAAAACATTTAACATCATTACACTGGAGAACGCTATTCGGTGAGTCGAATACATAATGCAAGTATAAATAGTATTGGATTCACCCCAAAAATTAGAAATTGAGTTTTCAACAGATCTTCACGTTTGAGAGTCCCCTGAACCCAAAACACTTGTTTTTGTTCATTGGTCTGTCTGTCAGTCTGTGTGTCTGTGTGTGTATGAACAGAATATCTCAAAAACTAAAAGAGGTATGACGTTGAAACTTCATACATAAGTTTTATGTACTATTTAGAGGCGACACCAAGCTTTTGAAGAAAATCGCATTACCGGAAGTATAGTGTTTACTCTTGTGATTCTTGAGTTTTTTCGATTTTTTCAAAAACGGCTCTAACGATTTTTTTTCAAACGTTACATTTTTAATGTGAATTGATGTGAGATAGGTAATTTTCCAGTTCAATACATCTAAAATGTTTTTTAAAGTTAACTTCAACTAACTCTGCATATTGTTTCTGCAAAATTTGTAATTTTTGAAAACTTTTGACAAACGCTTAAAAATTAAAAATCAAATGTTTGGCTGATTATAGGATCACTGTAAAAGGAAGTTGTGTGCGTGTGTCACACCAAATTTTGTTTTACTAAATCGATAAAATGCTTGAAAACCCCTAAAATTATTGAATAATAATAATCCAGTTTCAGTAATTAAATTCCTTACAAATGAGTGATGTACTAATATCACAGTAATGCGCTGATCTAAATTTCTACAGCAAAAAGGATAGCAGCTTAATAAATAGCAAATTTGATTCAGCAAACTTTTAAAAGTCACTCTAGAACCTGATCAAGTAATAAATCTAGGATTTCAGTATATACGAGTACATCAATCCTTTCGCAGTTTGTGTTTGCGCTTTGTCCCAGAACGTGAAATGTTCTGAAGCAGTTTAGTTGACATCTCAAAATCCCATACTCTAGAAGTAGTTATCTAAGCTCTGCCAAGCTAGTGTATTAAAACTCCTTTTACGTATAGTTCTGCTTTTTGAACTCTTATTACTTTGGCAAAGAAATAATTAAGCAAATAATGAAAAACATTTAACTTTATTTTGGTAGTTTGGTAATGAGTAAAATCAGAGCATTCTGCTTAAGAGTTAGAACCGTTGTCAATATGATTACTTCCGTTGTCTTTCTTGTCTCACATTGCCTCTACTTAAAAATTTCCCTTACGGGATACTATTTTAATGTATTGTTTTGCAGAAACTTTCCTACACGATCGGTAATTTGGTGGATATAGAAAAGAAAGACTATTGCTGCGGGAGGATCGGTTTTTGAAGATTTGACAGTTTTAAATGATAAGATTAACTTTTGCTAGTTCTGCATTCAAGTATAGCTAAATAACATATTCTGTTGCAGTTTTAGAAAACAATATAATGGAATTAAAATAATTAGTCTCTCACGTTCAATATATTTTAGTTAATTTCTTTGAGTATTCTATTCCTACTTAAGCATTTTGCCTTCAGCTGCTGCATACATCACACTAAAATTTCATTAAAGGACCCAAATCAATGCAATTTGTAATATCCATGAATCTATGTCTTTAATAAGATAATTGAATTCTATGTGAAGCAACCCTCGTCTAGTTTCTCATGAACTGCTACCTTCTAATTGAAACTGAAATATTGACGTTATATTCAAGCTATGTATAGTATTTAGTGTTGGAGTTAAATATTATTTGAAGCGTACCTACTTCAAAATTATATAAACAGAGTAGGTCATGACTTTGCTTATTTTTAAGAGTGTACAGTAAAGAGTCTTGATAACAATCAAATGTTATAAATTACTAAATATAATGTGACAGATTGCAATACAATGACTGTCAAAGTCACGGGCTTGCTCTGTTTTTATAATTTTGAAACACGTTTTAGATCACATTTAAAATAATCTCGTAATAACAATCGTTCCAAATACTGCCAAACGACTTTTCATTCATAGAAGTGTCTCGTGTATAAACCACAGCAGTTTCTTGAAAGTTTCCGGAATATTACTTCTACCCATTTTAACAACCGGAACAAGTTTCCGTAGGTTTTTGACGGCGAGACGGAGGTTTGCGTTCTGAAGGAATTGCACACGCACTGACGAATTACGCTGTTATCCCAAATGAAAAAGATTTTCATTTTAGATAAATAATATCATCCCACAAAAATATTAGCTCAACAATTCTAACTTGATCCACGCAATCACAGCAATTTTATTAACGAATGTATTTCTTAATTTACTGCAGGCCGCAGGGCGCGTGAAATAATACTTTTTCGTCATGATTAGCTCAAGTGCCAAGTTGGGCTAAAAGTTGTTTCCTAGCTATAAAATTCGGAGAGATTACAACCCTATTGTTCGACCACTTCAGTGTCTATGCCCTGTTCTGTTAGCGAATGTTATATAAGCTGAAAATGGAAGGATTAGCAACGTAAAAGCCTTCGTTGTCACTTTAGCAATAAACTGAAAGCGTAGCTTGTGCCAATTGATTTTCAAGATATTGTGCAGATCTTTCCTTCTCGACTATCTGTCTTGAGAAGCTAAGTGAAAATATATCAAGACTTGTGTTTTGTAATTATATTTGGAGAATGGGGTGTATAGACTATTGTTTGCTAAAGACCGTTTCTTCACAATATATGTCGTGCACACTTTGTTTGTTTCGAATATTTAGAAACTATTAAACGCTTCAAATACTTATAAAAATTTTAGATGATCTTTCTTTCAAGTATTTAATATACCGAAAAACAATCATTAAAATATCGCAATTCTACAATATTTAACAAATGCCGTACCAAACTGCAATTATTGAAGTAATTTTAGTAGTTTGACACAGAAATGTCACATAGATATTAATAATATTTTTAGCATACTTGTTCACTTAGGTAGAACCCCGTTACTGTAATAGAAACCCGTTGTGTAATAGTTATTTACTATACAAGTGGGATAACAGCATCATTAATATACGTGTGTGTAAGTTACAAACGAGTGCGTAGCACGAGTTATGTAAGCACACAAGTATATTAATGATGCATTATCACACATGTATTGTACAAAATTTTATCTACGACTGCCTAAAATTGAGAAAGTGCATTAAGAGAAATGTCAGATCTGTCATTTTCAAAATATTTTAGTAGGCAAATGTCATTATGTCATTCATTTGACCCTATTTCAGTTCAGTTAGGTAATGAAGTCATTACACAACTCAGTTGCGTAATGAAACCATTACATAACTGAGTGGTGTAATGAGCTTCATTACCTAACTGAAATAGTATCAAATGAGTGGCGTAATGCGTTACTTATCCCACTGGAGTAGATAAAGTTTTGTAATTAATTAGATTATACTTTGTGTATCATAGAAACGTGACTAATGTTTTTAATGCAGCCCTTCTTTCCATAGAAAGGAGATTTTCAATGAATATAAAAAATTATAAAACTGGAAATGAAGAGCAAATCATTTTAAAAAGTACTGATATAGCGACTTTGAATTATTCATCAATATAAAGTTCTTGCTAAAAATATAGTCTCTAAAAGAGAGAAGGTTAGTCAATCTAGAGTGGGATTAGAAGAATGTTCCAAAAGATAGCATTGCAAAATGCAAAGTTATTTTTTCATTCAACCGGACAAATCTTAAAGTGTTATGTTAGTATATGTAGCAGTTTTCAGGTAAATTGAAAATGCTAATTAGTATTCTGATAGAGCAGGTTAAAGATTGACGCCGCCACTACCTTTTTATTCACTGTGAAAGGAGCACTTCGTCAAAATTCTTCGCATGGGAACAACTTAGAGCAGGGGCAGTAGGTAGCTACCGTCAAGCAACCAGGGTGTACCTACGTTTAAATGTTATCATTCCGTACCATGTGGTACCATTTTGGGAACATTGATAGCCCTTGAAGGCAATTTCAACGGCTCAACCTAGCAATTTGAAATGTCGTTGCCCGTTTCCTTGTAGCTCAGTGACATTTTATTTCGATCCCTGGTTGGATATGTGGGGAAACCATCGCGTCATTAATCGTTCCGCAAGCATCCTGTGTAGCAAGGTTCCACGTCCACGTAGTCTGGAACAACCTTTTTTCATCGACGGTCATTAACGACACTTTTAACTGCAGCTGTCGATTCTTATTTGATCAGCCCGGTCGCAAAGATAGTCCGACACTTTTCGAACCCGAGGGCCCGGTAGATGCATCTGCCAACAGCCTCCCGCTGCTAGCCAAATTTTCGCTCAGCGTAGTGCTTACATCCACTGCTATCAGTTAATTAGGCATCCAGCTCAGTTGAACCTAGGGCTAAACCTTAGACAAGTATAAGTTTTGAACTTTTGCCACCATTGCACCATTGCACCATTGCAAGTACAATAAGGTTTTTCCGAATTGACATGCGCCTATCACCAAGCTATTGATACCGTTTATTTGTTTTCTTAGGTAATATAGCGGTGCTCCAATAATCAGCTGTGTAACTTATTTGTGCAGCGAATACAGTTACGCGAATTCTTGAAGTCAGATAAGCATTCCATATCTTGGAGCAGAGCATCCTTTCCATAGCCGATGGTAAATCTTTCTAGTGTACACCCCTCTCCATCCCTGTAGGTATAAGTATCAGGTATCTCCGAAGTACAATTGCATTTGATCATCACGAGCCAACCTTTTCTTCCAGCCTACAATCTCCTTCCTTCCCACTGAGCTAACTCGAGCGTGATGGGTCTTACATTCTATTGGATTTTTTAACTAATATAGGGCAAGTTTGGCATTTCAGACTCCATAATAAGAAATAGCTCTTAGTAAACTATTTTATTTGTTCCTCACTTGTAAACATCAATTTATCAAGTCACTGTATTCACCTTGAAAATGTTTCTTAACTGGCTAGCCAGTAAATTTTTTACTGGCTAGCATGTTATATTTTACAAGCGTGCTCATAGATAAATGATAGCGTGCAAAGCCAGAGTTGTCTTCCTTAGTATGTGTCATATTGATTAATTTAGTTGCTTGTCAGTTTGACATTTTGAATAAATGGTGAATTTCTAGTTATTTACAAGTGAGGAACAAATAAAACATTCAACAATACACGCCAGGTAACCATTTTTACTGGCTCAAGGATATGACAGGCTCGCCTAACGGCTCGCCAGTCATCCCAATCCTATCGCCAGTAAAACCTGTTTTACCTGGCTTGTAATGTTAAATACTATTACTGTTATAAAATGATCGTAAAACAAGCATTTTTCAAACCGGCATACAAAAGATTATATGTTAGAGGTAGCCTTCTAAAGCGATAAATCCCCAGTGCACTAAATACCACTAATAATATCGAGATAAACGAGAAAAATCTGGTGATATTTGCTGCACGTTGAATATTCGGCAAGGAATTTGTGTTACATACTACTTGCTCAAGGAAGACAGACTTTGTAACCTTCTAGCAACATTAAGTTTTTCTTCATCGAGTTTGTTTACGTCTTATACTGCTCTAATTTTATTATTTCTTTTATTAAAGTTCCTAACACGTAGATTCGTTATTGCAGAATTTTTGTGTCATATCGTCTAGATCAATTTATGTTGAACGGAAGTAAATTTCTACGATTTTGTAATAGGCTTCGTCTTCGTAGTTGCACTTGGCGCCCGCTCATGATGCTCGGTGGCACACTTTCTAACTCATTGTAGTGCAACTTTTTCAAAACTTGGAAATCAATATATGCTTGAAACCTAAAGAAGGAAGCCTGCTAATGCATTATCATTCAGCTTATCGAAGTCCACTGCTGGGCGTAAGCCTCCCTTAAAAGCTTCCACTGTGTTGGAACACACCAATTGGTCTTAATGCGTTTTAAGTCGTCAGTCCATCTTGTGAGGGGACGTCCTCTGTTCCTAAAAGCTTCAGATCTAGGCCTCCATTCAAGAATTTTTCTTGTCTATCTGTCGTCGGTAGTTCTTGAAATGTGTCCCGCCCAGTTCCATTTCAGTATAGTTATTCTCTCCACGGCATCTATAACTCTTGTTCTTCTGCGTATTTCTGTGTTGGGTATGTGATCCCTGAGTGAGATTCCTAGCATCGATCATTCCATCGCTAGTTGTGTAACGCGTATTTTCTTTATTGTTCATTTAGTCAGTGTTACACCCGTATGCATAGTCGTTCGCTAGCGGCTCGCCGGAGACTCGCCGGAGACTCGCCGGAGTTTCGTTATGAATAGTATGTTGGCGACACTGTACGTCTATGTCAACTTCGATGTTATCAGGCTAGGTTTTCCGTCAGTTTTGATAGAAACTGACATAAAATCTAACCTACTTCATTATTTAAAGATATGTTCCGCATTCTTATCCTTGGTTTAAATTTAGTCATAAAGTATTTGGTTAGGACATTTTTAAATTGTAAGAACGTACGACTAAGTAGCGTATTTTCTAAATTACGACCCCGCTTGTATATAGGCTTTTCGTATTATTCAGCTTGAATTTAAACATTCCGAATTATTTCGCTTACATTTGACTTTCGGCTTTCGATCTGTTGGCGCACTAAGTTGAGCCGTTGTAGAAATATCGATTTTGTCATCAGCCGCATTCTAGAACGTTCCGCGACTTGAATTTAACAAACAACGGCATTGGGTGCGAGAGGGGGCTAGCCACGCCACGGCAGCTCCGAGACCTCTTTATCGACCAGTTGGTTTGTGAAGTGAGTCTCTCGTGGTGCGCCCTTCTGGGCTGCACTTGCGACGGTGTTTAACGCTTTGTGCTGTTCTGTCTGTGTGCGAATTCCATGGTTTTAATTGCTATTAGGACTTCCATCGTTCCAATGCCTTTAGCCGTGCGTTACGCATTTTATGTGACTATTTTGCTATTATGTGAGAGTGAGTGACCGCGTGGTGATGTCAATGTCTTTTGGGTCTCCGATTTTCCGTTGGGGTAGCAAACTCCTATTTCGTCGATGAGACGGATTCGTTTGTTAGCAGTGTTAAGTGTTGGCGAAGCTTTCGTTGTGATCCTGCCTTCCCGTGCGAACGAAATTCCGTCTCGTACGGATCAATTCCCCATGTGTCCAGCTTCCGCAGCCCGTTGAGCTGTTTGCAGTATGCTTTCCGTTTCGTTACCTGCAGTATTTGGGTATCGTGACCTTCGCAGTAGCATTAAGACATCAGTTATCGCACAACCAAGCTCCTTATAGGTATAGTTTGTACTATTTATTAACGTTTAATGTGCCGTTTAACATATATACAGTGTGTTGCGTTGAATTATCGAACAGTTGTTGTCACGTCTCGGTTATTTAGCTTTCATTGTGTACCTTTTTGTAATTGTCAATCCGTCACAGTTGTGTATCTGTCATTTACAGTTCATTTACCGTCAGTTAATATAGTTTAATATCGCCTTTTATCACCGCTATTTGTCTAGAGTTTACTATTCATATCGTTTTACGAAATTACTGTCAATTTACCGAATTTATGTCAACAGTTTTAAGACGTTGCGCAATTTACCGAACTGCCCTATACACACTTGAGATTTTCATGTACCTTTTCTACGTTTTCAAATATTTTGGTCAATACGTGTCATGTTAATTTAACTGTGTGTTTATATTTTTCAGTTGTAAGAGGTTTTTGGCCAGTTGCTCAAGCGGATTTTAAAAAGGTAAGTCTGATGATGCTGAACTGGCCGCTGTCCAGATTACTGCCAAGCTTAAAGTTAAAAGATGAATTCATATGATTCCCTGTTCCTAGTGAGTTTGCCTGTACATTCTCGTTTATCGTGATGGAATTGTGGTGGCGCTCAATAAACTTAGATCTGTTTACCGTTCATTAGGCCGTAGCCATTGTGTTATCTCGTGTTGGACCACCACTCGCTCCACTACAGCTTAGTCGGCACCTCTTGTTATGGGCTGGCAGTGGTCCTATGTGAGTTACATTTCTGATTTTGTGAGATACTGTACGCGTCTAGCTTTTTCGTGGCTTTCCGTAAATACCGTTATGAGCTGGCGCGTTGTCGTAAATGTCGTTTTAACCCGTAACAATTTAAAGTAAAAAGGGAGAGATCTTTTATGGAAATCCCAATGTGTACGATAAAGACAAAGAAAAGTACGCCGTTTCCATGGAAATTAATAATAATATGTATTTGTAAACAGGATTTAAACGATTAGCTAAAAATACTGTTCATTGAGTTGTCAGGAATATCTGTGAAAATTTAATGGTAATTTTTCCCATTGGAAAAACTACAATATGTAAATTTGATCTCATTTATCCACAATATGTTTAACTAAAACAATTTGAGTTTGCAATTTACGTCTAAACCAGTGGTAAAACCATAAATATTTTTCGTAGTCACAGTATGTAAGTGAGCACTGTCTCCAATATAGATTTTATAAGAACAGATTTCTGTCTCGTTTTTGCGTCAGTTCGCGATGACGTTTCCATTTCTGTAAGTTATAGAATAAATTATGCTCGCTGAATATTCGTTCTGATTTTCGCATAAAAATGCATTGATGTCAGTAGCAATTAATTTTTTATTATTTTTTTTTGTGTAACACACAAATTTAGTTTTCTGAATACTATAGTATGATCAAAAATTATTTTCATCTAGTATTGCTATGGAATAGTTTCTAATATAATATGAATGCAACGATGTTTACAATTAAATGTCAAAATCAACCTTTGATTTTTAATTGAATTATAGTTGCATTCATAAATTAGGAAGTATTCCACAGCCATACTATTTAAAAATAATTTGATCATACTATACGTAGTACAGTTGTGTTCATATGCCCAGAATTTCTGACAATTAAATAGGAGAGATTAAAACACCTTATTACTATGACAATTCCAGTGGCGTACATTACGGATATCTAATTGTGTCCTGCCATCCGTCAAGCAAAAAGTTAAGTGAACAACTATATTAATTATGTACATTATTTTCGCAATTCTTTTCAAAACATTAAAATTCGTACAGGTACAGTCGTGTTCAAATAAATCTGGGACAATGTTTTTTTCATATGTAGGTTCAGTTAACAATTGAAGAATATCTCCATGGATTTCCTGCTATCAGAAAGAGTTACATTAAACTTTAACAGGTAATGAAATCTGTAACTCTTTCTGATAAGAGGAAATCTATGGAGATATTCTTCAATTCTTAACTCAACCTGCATGTGAAAAACACTGTCCCAGATTTATTTGAACACGACTATACATTCAATTTTGGAGGGTCTTATTTTCTGCAAGATTTTCCATTTTAAAGTTTACAGCTGCTCAGTAACTTGACTTTGACAGTTCGAAGCCTGACATTATTGTATTATACATATTATAATAAAAATTGCTTCAATACCGAGTTTAAATTTTCTAACATCCAATCTTAAGGCCGACGAAATTTTCAAATGCATCTTCTCCATATTCTCGCTATGTGAAATCAACTGTATGTCTATGGAATAGTTCCTGATTCATGAATGCAACTATAAGTCACCTAAAAATAGAATATCAAGTTTGATATGTAAGTATAAACATAGTTGCATTCATAAATTAGGAAATATTCGATAGCCATACAACTAGATGAAAATTATTTTTGATCATACTGTACTTATAGCAGGATCAACCAAATAAAAAAAAAGTTGTTGACAACTGTTGTTGTTTGTTTGTTTGTTAACGGACAAGGTCTAGGCATGCAGAGTACCAGGTACCTTAGACACCGACTGCTTTGGTCATATGGTCAAACTCCTACTTAGAATTTTGCCGAGACTAAGGAGTTCCAACCCTAGCAAGGGATCTTTTACATGCTACACATCGTAGTAACATGGGACCCACGGCTTTACATCACTTCCGAATGATGGCATTCTGTAGAGGCTTTCATCTGCATTTTTTTATTTTTGAAAACCTTACCGGGACCGGGAATCGAACTCACGACCCTTAGATCAGCAGTCTGGATGCTTACCACTGAGCTACCGACCCCGGCCGACAACTGTTGTTACATGGTGTTACAAAGCTAATATGGCTGGCCATAATGAAGAAGACAGTTGACTCCTCTGCTGGTGAATGCACATTATGCTTTTTTATTAATGCACCAAGTTTTACACCTTTGAGGCAAAAGATAGGGAACTTATAAGCAACTTAATAGAAGTTAAATTATCAAACTGCTTGCCATGCTACGTCATATCTCGTAGGATGATTTTCTAAACTGTGAACGTGGAATGTAGTGCAACTTTTGCTGTATTTAACCAATCTCATAATATGTCGTATCTCTTACGATTTCGAAAATCTCCATGGGGAAAATAATTAAGTAGGACACCCTGTATATTTATAAGCAAAATGCGCTTCTTGTATTTGGATGAACATACTTGTTGATGTTGTTTATTAAATAGTTAAGACAACAATTTCGTTAGACAGCTCTACCTAAATATTCATTATTAATTATAATAGTCATCATTATCAAAACGAAGTCAACAACTCTTTTTAGTACAAATATTTGTAAAGTTGGGGTTGATAAGTAACTGGTTTTGTCAAAATCACAAGTGTAATCAAAAGATAATATCCGTATGATATATGAGTTTTTCAGCAGATGTGAAAATAGCGAAAGTATTTTATTACTCCTCTATTATGAGAGAACAGAATTTCAACAATGAACATACTACTTGTTTACTACAACCTTACTAGACGCGAGAGAATGTTCACCCTATTTCCCGTTTTTCCTTTTAATCGAGAGATTCCGAACTAATGCCCGAAACCTACTAGTTCTAATAGGTTCGGTCACGCACTACGTTTTTATGGCAGCTGGAAGTCAATAATAAATGTTAACACCACGCTACTTCTACTTCAAGCTGGCAAACAGCTCTAATTCTAGTAAAAAAGCTTATCATATTTCCGCACGGTTATATAAGAAGCTTCGGCAACTTGAGAAAACTGCGTCGGTGTCATGCAAAAAGTCGTTTTAACAATTGGTTTGCGAGCTTAAGACAAGCTGGTAGAAATTCGGTCGAAAGAAAATCCTTTGTCTTAATACATTACAGAAGCAGATAACTATTGTTGCACAGTTTTCTTTTATTTGAATGAATTTCGAAGTTGAAAATAATAACTGTTTAAATATTTTGTAATAATCGCCACAAATGCAAAATTGGGTTCTAGTTCAAATACCAGATATACTATAAATGATAATGGCAGTGGAAAATTGCTGTGCTTTATGATTTTATAATTTAAACTACGAGGAGCGTTCAAATATGAATTATAATTTGAATTGCGCGCCAAAAGACCAAGGCATGCACAAAAGTTGTATATATTAATTAATGCTCTAGAACAAGTCTTATAGTCATTCAGTCGTTAAGTGGTCACAATTCATTTTCGTTCAATTGACAAGCATGAGTGAAGTGGGAGTTCATTCAAGCGCCGAACAACGCATTATTAGTAAATTTCATATCAACGAAGATATCAAACCATAAGAAATTTGTGTAAGAGTTAAGAGACAGTTTGATGAACAATCACTATCAGATAAGAGTTTACAAAAGGAGTAAAGCGTTTAAAGATGGCTTCAAAAGTACCGAGAATGAACCGCATTCTCGCCGTCTAAAAACATTGACAACAGAAGAGAATGCTGACAGAGTAAAATGCACTTATTTATTTGAAACGATCGTCGAATTACAGTGAAGGATATTCCTTCTGCATTAAATATCAGCTATCACACGCTGACTACGACTCAAAAATTGAAATGGACCATTTACCATACATTTCGGACCTTTGCTGCATCAGTTTTTTTATTTGTTTGGACCTTCAAAAGAGTTTACAGGAGAAAAATACCTCTTTGTAAGGAAGGAGTCATCGAAGCTGTTCGGGAATGGGTGTGATAGAAACCAAAAGATTTTTTTTCTCGTGGAATACAGAAAGTTCCGGACAGACGGCACCAGTTTATTAAAAGAGGGGGACACTGAGTAGAAAAATGGAATGATATACATTAGTGTCCATGTGTTTTTCTTTTGAATAAATATTACATTCTAATTTATATTTGAATGCTCCTCGTATATTCTGTACGACAATGCCGCAACCATGTAAACATAAATTTAAACAGCTTTTGATCTATTAATTATTACTCTTATAATAATTTAAGCGTAACACACAATAATATGTGATACATTTTTCATTTTCCTCTCAAACAAAAGTGGAGCATAAAATAAATTGACTTGCCAAAGTATCCATTAATCATGTAATGATCGGAAATTCCGATAAAGCAGAAAATTATTAGAGGCGACACCGTCTCGTTTTTTTTCTGCCACCTCCATTCATGGCTAAAAGCAGAAAGTGTGGGAGAATGATTTACTGTTAATTAGCGTTTCGTTATCGGAGCAAGAGCTATTGTGTGACTGGGTTCAATTGTAAGCTCATTAACACAACAAAGCACTTATGAAATTTAGGGTAAATAAAGCTGAAGCTATCAAATTGAAGGACGCAGGCGACGCGACGGGTAACTAAAATCAGAAGCGAATTAAACCGCTTTTAGTGATACCACAAAGCTTACGTTAGCAATTCTTAATTGCTCGATTTCTCTAAGACCGTTAGTATAATATTAATGATTCACGCCTAAAACCTATAGACGTCTGGGCGTGATAATTACCGAGGGTGAAATATTAATGTTTCGCCCATTGGATTGAGTTAGGTTGTCCTATATAACATCTAATGGCTTTGAGATGAGAAAATAAGTACGTCATATTAGATGTGGTTGCAAATTTAACTACATTAGAGTTTATTTCCTTTTGGTAGTCAAATCTACACCAGCCCAAAATGACATTTTGACGAACGTTCTAAACCCAACATCTAGTAAGAGCGAATAATATTTATACAAACCAGCAGACTGATCTGTAAGTGTAAGTTAGAAAATCTCCTATTGAACCATCACGACTTCATACATTTTAGTCTTTTATCATGATTTTTACCTTATTTGGTACTGCTACATTCTTAACAAAAAATGGACAGAATATGACACATATGCTATGAACACATTTTAGTAGCCTGTATATTACGCATAATAATTAATAGTATTTAATAACATAACCAGCAAAACAAATATTTATTATAAGAATGTCCAGTAAATATAATAATTTAATTTCAGAATTATTTGGAAATAGCCTCGACCATTAAAATAATTGCATAATGACATTTTTTAATAGCTTTATATTTGCTTAAAAGTTGTAACATCAGAGCAGGCTTAACAATTCATGTAACAAAGTAAAAACTGCGAACACAAACAATCGGAGTAGCTTCTTCGAAAACATTGGTTGTGAAATTGTCAAGCTGCCCCAAAAATCAAGTTATTTTATGTGTTAATAAATATCCAAGTTAATTAAAAGTGTTGTTTAATTGAGTGATTGTGTACTGGGGCACAAATAAATACAAGGTGTCGAAGTGGTCCAGTGGAAGTTGTGGTGTTTTAAGCATATTCTACGGAGGTCCAGTCAGCCTTATAAGTTCCTATACGAGTGAATAAGAGAACAACGGTCGTGTAGCACGGCGGAGTACAAGATTTAAGGCCCCAGCTTCATTGGAAGCGATTCCAGAGGTATCCGAGGGCATCAGCCGTTCGCCAGGTGGGTTTCAGCGCAGATTTGAGCCTTGCTAACTGCAGGCAAACGACAACGAGTGGCCCAGAGCATCGCGGGAGTTCCAGTGAGGGACAAGTAGCCCTATTTACAACGGAGAAGCTATCAAAAGGTAAGATTTGCCTCCTAAAGTGTTAGTTTTGTGAATGTGCTTTCTTGGCGTCCTTTAGCGCATCACTTCCGTTTCGTGAAGTGAGTAGAATTGTTTTGTTGATGACGCGAAATACTTACGTTTGATTATGATTGCATAGCAACAGCTTTAATTGAGTGGAAATCGAAAAATTAATTAAAATTGTCACCTTCTTTACGTATTCGCGAAGTAAAGAAACCACTTTGGTATAGTATTTGCTCCCATCAGTTATAGTATTTAACATTACAAGCCAGGTAAAACAGTTTTTACTGGCGATAGCATTGGGATGACTGGCAAGCCGTTAGGTGAGCCTGTTATA
Source organism: Agriotes lineatus (assembly GCA_940337035.1). NCBI lineage: Eukaryota > Metazoa > Arthropoda > Insecta > Coleoptera > Elateridae > Agriotes > Agriotes lineatus. Next base: position 196,013,351 of record OW679194.1, on the reverse strand, counting down.
TCCTTGAGCCAGTAAAAATGGTTACCTGGTGTGTTTTGTTGAATATTTTATTTGTTCCTCACTTGTAAATAACTAGAAATTTACCATTTATTCAAAATGTCAAACTGACAAGCAACTAAAATCATCAATATGACACATACTAAGGAAGACAACTCTGGCTTTGCACGCTATCATTTATCTATGAGCACGCTTGTAAAATATAACTGGCTAGCCAGTAAATTTTTTACTGGCTAGCCAGTTAAGAAACATTTTCAAGGTGAATACAGTGACTTGATAAATTGATGTTTACAAGTGAAGAACAAATAAAAAATATAACCCAGTTGTCAAATCCCACTAGAAATATAGCGATATACAGAGTGCTTACAATTAAATGTTTATTTTAAAAATAGGACCTTAAATAATGAATGATAGCAAAAGCAAGTTCACACTAGTTTTAATTAGATGTAGCGACCTAACCCTGACAGAGAGCGAACTGATGATAAGTTTAGTCAAATATTAGCCTAACACATTATTCATATTGTATATATTAGGGCTGTTTTTCATAAAATAAACAATAATAAAAATACAGGCATCTTTCAATAGCTTCACAATATATATAAATACCGTAAAGAATAATTAATAAAATTACCTATTTTTGAGACTACCCGCATTGTACTTTTATTTAAAGCATTGCCTTTGTATCCACTATCGGTCATGTGAGTACGTCAACCATCGATAGCTACAAGAGATGTAGATGCCCATATTGTTTACTCAGTTATAATTTTTGTTAGCAGTATCTTAGTGCCCCTTACATTTCCAGCAGATAATAAAAGTAATAGAGATTTAATATTACAATTAGCTGATATTTATTTTTACTACAACTACTAGGAGCTTTGATGTCAATTTAACGTATTTGTCTTTTCCAGGGTACGGACAGATCGTTATTTCCCTCTCACTCTGTAATTATCACTTGAAGCTAGTAGAACTTGCCCTCGTATTCTGTTTTGTTACAGCAAATGGACAACGGGATAGCGAAAAACTTTTTTTATGTCGAAATTTGAAAACATTGATACCGAAGTGTTCAACTCAGATTTGATGAAAATTTCTGTTCCATGTCGTAGAACTGAATAATATTGTCATATATAATGCAACTAGTGGGTTCTTGATTATCAAATAATCATTTCTGTGCACCGGAGATATATTGTTTGGCAATCGAGCGAGTCCGAAGGACGAGCGTGATTGCCTAAAACAATATATCGAGAAATTATTATTTCATTTTAAATTGTTTATTCCCATTTTGAAATTGATTAGTCCCAAGTAGAAGTTGAAAAGGTATAGATTAGATAATAATAAAACAAAAATCAAAAATAAAACCACAGGATTGCAGAGTTAAACGAGGAGATAACTGTGAGTGAGACCATTATTTATTAACAGCGAAAATAGTATTTCCATATGGAAAGAAGAACAAGAGAAACAAAGAGTCAAAAAAGAAAGAAGACGGCCAACCAACCGCAAATAACACTAACAAATACAAATTGTATTTACTGAAACAACCGAGTATTAAATCATTATACACCGATAGATTAAAACAAGAATTAAGAAAATCAGAAAGAAATGAGGACATGAGGTATTAAAAAAGCTATGCATAAAGCGGCAACAGAAGCTTTAGCAGTTACAATTAAAACAAACATAATACAGCTTTGGTGGCTAACCGAAAAATTCAAGAGTTAATAAATGAAAAAAGTAAACTATACAACTTATAGTTAGCAAAATGAACGAATTATAATCGAAAAACATATTAAAAATCGAGAGTTAAAAAGAAGTATAGAAATGAGAAAAGTAATTTGGGGGAACAGAAATGTTTACAAATGGATGGATTCATAAAGGGGGCTCAGTTTGAAGAAGTATGGAGGTCTATTAAAAGAATGAAAACAAAACACAACACAATTACTTGTGCAAAATTGACGCTATTCTCTTGACAAACTAACACTCATAATGAAGAAAATGGCGAGGAAGAGCCAGTAACTATAACCAAAGGGTATGCCAGACAAATTTTATACCAGATGAATAACGGAAGATCATCAGGCTAGGAAATGTTGCTGTAGAATTGCTAAAATGCAGAGGAAATAATTGTGTAGAAGACATAGCGGATTTAATGCGCATATGCTGTCACGAAGATAAACAGAATTGAAAATATCTTATATAGTGTATCTACTTAAAAAAGGAAATAGAAGAGATCCAAAACGTTACAGAGGATTGAGCGTAAGGGAAACCTTAAGTAGACTTTATGGAAAGATTTTACAGACCCAATTAAGAGACAATATTGGAAGTAAAATTGGAGAAGACCAAAGTGGTTTTGTTTCGGGTCGACCTTGTGTAGATAATTTGTTTACGTTACAAGTGCTAAAAAATAAAATAAGCAATGGATTGGCTTTTGTAGAGTTGGGGAAGGCCTACGACTCAATTCCGAGACACAAATTATGGGAGACATTGCAAGTTTTAAATATTAATGAACCACTATTGAAAGATATAATAAAACTATACAAAGAGAATGTATCATACACTAAACAGAGTGGCCAACTCTCAAGCCCTATAATGACCACCAAATGGTTGCGACAAAGATGTAGCCTTGTCAGCCCATTTTCTATTTTTTCTTAATTCGGATAATTAAATAAACATGTAGAGCAGTTTTGTTACATATTTGGCGAGTCCGCCTGTATTTCAAAACCGTTTCGCCATTATAGCATCTTTTTACGGCAGCTTTCCGCATCACACAAAATCCTAGCCCGCACGTGGCTCTTGGACCCGCTTCTGCAGCTGCGTGTCCTTCATTCGTGAGAGCGTCTGTTGTCTAAGTTATTTAAAATTTAGCCCGTGAGAGCGAGTGAGAAAACCTTCCCGAATTTTATTTGAATCATCTGACGATTTCGCTCGAGCAAAGACAGCTGCGTTATGACGCGTGGCCCTAGCTTCCGAATGGTTCCTTTTGGCGCGTAAGAACACGTCTGTCTGGAAAGTTTAGTACGTCAATTTCAGTTAGTCTCGAGCCGGCGTTCCTAAAGAGAGGCTGCCAGCGTCTTGGCCCCGACGGCCACCGTGCCTTCGGGCCGGCGGCCGCTTCCCGTGCTGTTGCAGCTTGTTGGGGCTCTTCTTGTTATGTGTCAGACAGTGCTAGGCTAGCTTGGAGGTGACGAGTGTTTCGTTGTTGGTGTCCGAACGGGGGCTTACTGTTTGGGTTCATTCATCCGTATGAAAGCTGGTTACGCCTAAGTTTGTCCGTCAATTTTTCGACGGGATTAATCGCCCCATTCCCATGTTTCGCCAAGGGGGCAGTCACATTACACCCACGCTTGATGCATAGGGGAACATTCCGGTTGCCACTGCAGTAACGGACGACGCCTACAAGTAGCGCATTCCTTCAGTCTTTGAAGTCGAGCTAGTAATCAGGTTACAAAATTGTGTCGATGAACTGTTTCGCTACCACGTGCCTAAATTAACGTTAGTGTTGCATACCGATTCGCTGCGAGCTGTCCTGCTTGTGTTACATTCAATTCATATACAGTGCCGTACACGGCTTTGTTGCAAGCTGTCTTGTTTGTTTTACATCTAATTCATATACAGTGCGGTACATGGCTCCGCTGCGAGCTGTCTTGCTTGTGTTGCATTCAATTCATATACAGTACCATACGCGGCTTCGCTCCAAGCTGTCTTGTTTGTTTTACATTCAATTCATATACAGCGCCGTACACGGCTTCGCTGCAAGCTGTCTTGTTTGTTTTACATTCAATTCATATATAGTGTCGAACACGGCTTCGCATGCGAGCTGTCTTGCTTGTGTTGCATTAATTTCATTCTTGTCTGTCTGGCAATAAACTCATATACAGTACTTACAGTGCTCCGTTGTGAGACGTCTTGTTTGTTATTTATAATTAAATTCGCATTCTCGCGTCTGGTACATCCACATGTGAACCTCCCGCGTGCGTAATATACTCGTAATATACTTGCAATATACTTGTCGTAATTTAGCTAGAACTAGTTTTGTCTTGGTGTACGCCTCAGCATACTTTGTAATTTTTAGGTAAAACGCTTCCCAGCTGGGCGTATCCCATAAGTAGGTTAGTACAGATTGTCATACGTGCCGGCCACGTCGGTACCATGTAAGCTGTTGGTTGCTCATGTGAAGTGGCCCAATAGATGTATTAACTGACCGTCTTATTTTTTCCTTTGTGTCTTGTGTATGTTTGTTTACAGGGTGACTGATTCACTATGTTACGATCAATGTAAGGTGAGACCCGGAAGTGATGAACGCGCGCTGCAGGTAGGTTGTTGCGTTCGTCGCTGCACTGTGGCTTCCAGAAATAGTTATTTGAGTTTTGTTCGCCCCGTTTGACCCTCAAGGTCCGGTTGAACGTGGGTTTCCTGATTTGGATCTTGTGGCGCCCATTTATTTGGTAACGCCCCATATATATATATATATATATATTGCCTTGTGGTGTCTCGTTTTAGGACCCCGTCCCCACTCTGAGCGTATTTGAGCCGAGGCCTTTAGCCTGTTTCTTACGATTTTCAGGGTGAGCGTGCACATTTCCTGGACTTTAGTACTGTAGCAGCCTGCCACCGATTCTATTTAATGCATACGTTGAAACAGTTAGCACTAAGAAGCTGGAACACAAATATCGAAGGAATGGGAATTCCTATCAACGAAAACCATCTTTTTACACTTAATTTTGCGGATCACCAGGTAGTGTAAGCCCAAGACTCGTTTATGATGAAAATATTATACAAGGAGTATGAAAAATGGGGACTAAAGGACAGTATACAGAAGACAGAATATTTAGTTGTTAATTCCGATGCACAATTGATATATGTATTAATAAATGATAACGTGATGGCTAAACAGGTCGAAAAATTTAAATACTTAGGAGCCATAAGATATAAAACAATTTTAGGAAAGGAAGATATTAAACATAGTATGCAACAAATCGGTACAGTAAGAAGATGTTTAAACTCTCTTTGGAGGGATAAGGGTATATCTAGGAAGAATATAAAAAGATTGGGAGAAACAATGATTGAATCAGTTTTGTGCTACGGCTGCGAAGTATAGGGTGTAAATGCAGAAATGAAACGCAAGCTAACCGCAGTCTAAATAGACTACTTACTGATAAGCGGTCGAGTATCAAGACGCGAAGGAATCCCGAAGGAAGAGATCAAAAACGATATAGGAGCAGGGGAACCGGTAACAGATTGGATAGAAAGGAGGGGTCTAAAGTGGTGTGGCAATTTAATGAGGATGCCTGAAAATAGGCGGCCCAAAAAAGTTTTTCAGTTGGCCCACCGGAAAAGAAAAAACGAGGCAGACCGCGGCTCTCGAAGGAATAAGAGGTGTAATTACTCATCGAAATTTCGAAGAATAAGCATTAGATAGAAAGGGAAAAACTAAATCTTGTGGTTTAGATAATACATCTATTAACATGATAAAATTATGCTGCCTTCATATAGTACCTATTATTACTGACATCATTAATTTTTAAGTAATTAACAATTTATATGAAAAAGTTGAAAGTAAAATTACGGGGATTTACACCCAATAAATATTTTGCCAACAATATCTAAAATTATGGAAAGTCAAGGACCTGCAGCTTAATTGCTGATTACGCTGCAGGTCCTTGATAAGTATACTATCCTAACGCGGTGTTAGTCTGGTTCCAAATCTAATCATAGTTGCGCCACAGCTTTAACTAATGTAATTAATAATTGATAACATTGCCATTGCAACTGATCAAGGTAAACTTTTGCGTTTGACATGCTAGATCACATTATATTTAGGGCTATAATGCATTATATCAGAGTTAACTCTCCTGCCGTAAGCATTTTTAATTCATACTCAAAGCACCTCAAACAAGTCTATCTCGAAGGCAACTTATCCGAGCCGGTAACAGTATTAACCGATGTGCCGCAGGGTTCTATACTTTGACCACGGTTGTGCTCATTGTCACATTATTGAAAGTTGTCTCAAATTTTGTCAAGTTCATCTAGATGCAGATGACACACAAATATATTTATCATACGTTTATCAACCATATAAGTTTTAATTCTTGAGTATGTTGCGACAGGCCATTAACATTCCCTAAGGCTAGCTGTAGGAACTTGTCGATTATTTAAGTTTAAAAAGAACTGTTATAGAAGATTTAACATGGTTCCTATTTGATGGAATAGTCATTTCATCATATTCTTTAATTTTTGCATGTCGTTTGATGGTTGACTTGTTTGGTTGAAGTTTGGTATTTGCTCAGTATTATAAGGTTTTGATGATTAGTTATTTGAGAGCAAGTTATTCCAGGTTGAATTTGTTGAAATCGATTAATCTGTTCACGTGGAGTATATTGCTTGGGTCTAAGGACGGGAAATTTTTTCTTTCGGAGTTCTTTCTAAATGGTGCATGCTTTGTAATTGATGGATAGTTTCCCCTGCTTAGGACACATCTAACGTCACAAAATCTACATTTCACTTCTACACTATTTTTGAAGAATGATTCTACGAACAAAACACGGCACAAAGTTTAAAGAAATACGTCGCTGAAAAGATTCCTTCTCACTTTATGGCAATCTAAAGATTACGAACTACTTATTAAGAGGCTAAATTCGTTTAGTTAAATAAAAAAGTAAACTTAATACTAACATATTTACTTAAACTACTTCCCGTTGATTTTAATGTGTTGTTCAACAATAATAATTTGTATTAATATAATAGAGTAAATCATATTTATGGAAAAGACAAACATTCACTTGATGTAATCTGGCCTGGCATGTATGTACACACACGATCATTGAAAATGAACAGGGCTATGCAAATGCAACACATGTTACACATTTGAAACAACGTTTTTAGAAGGCTACTATAATCGTGTTATCCAAAAACTACTTCATCTAATGCACACGGTTTCATAAAAGTAGCCTGATATTTCTGAAATGTTGCATAATGTTGGTTGCATAGCCCTGTTCATTTTCAATGAGTCTTTGTGTATGTATGTATGTCATAGGCATAAAGCAATTTAGACAAATGATCGCATTTTCCTAGGCATGTGCTAAGTGCATAAGACAGGACGTCGTTTAAGTACAATGCCGACCGAAGACACAAGCTGAAAGTTGACATAACACCGACCGTGGAAGTAAAAAATATCAAAGGCTGCAACTAACCTAAACAAGCTAGAACAAGACATATTAGCTTTGCAGAATTTCGTTATATGAGAAATGATTATTGCCTAAATTTGATTTATGCCTACGGCATGTACATATTAAGATCTTGTAAAATTCTCTGACCGTCACTTATCAAACTAAAAACTGGTATATTTAGGAAAACTTAAGCATGTAGCGATCGGCAATAGTATATTGTATGTTAAGAGCGGAAACTGCATACTTGCCGCTTGCGCATTAATTTTGCTGGTTGAGGCAAAGCCGAAACCAGCAATCATGCAAAAGGGGCAAGCGCACTTTTAGCTCGAAACATACATACTATTTTTTCGACGACTGAGCATATTATTAATGGAAAATATCATATTTAATTTTGTTGCAAATATTAATTGACAATCAAGTTAACATTACTCGCGCAGTCTAGACATATGACGCGATTATTTCGACAAATGACGGGCATTGTCAAGGAAACATTCGGACGTGGCTACCTATTTTGTTCACGCGGAAACCCAAAACGCTCGGCGAGCGGCAAAGTGATGAAAACGCACGCTCAGCGGCAAATGTGAACTTTCTGTTGTCAAATGACAGTGAGAAAAATCTACTTTCGATGTCAGTCGTCGAAAAACTAATTTACGAACTGTTAATGTAGAAGAGAGTGTTTTGTATTACCTAGTGGCGAATGGGTCAGATAGTACACGACCAATGCGTCGAAAGAAAATGCCATGGAACAATCTGGAATCGTTCACGAAAATCTTTTATACCTTTATCACATGCAACCGAAAGCGTTCAAGGTCTCCACGAAGTGGACTTTCTAGCGCTATTTCCATTTTGCAGGAAATTTCTTAAAAATTCAGTGAAGGTTTATTTTTAGCAATATTTAGTAATATTTACTGATGGAGCTGGATTTACCAAAGACAACGTACTGCATTTTCATTATATGCAAGAATCATTCCACTAAGTACAAACATCCGCATGGGAGTGTTTTATTCAGACTGGAGCAATAATTTAGCGTAAATATTTGGATGGCATAGTTGGCGACTAGTAATTAGTACCCTACTTTTTATAAAGAATATTAAATGGCGGGAATAATGAAACATTACTGTTGAACTGCAATATTTATTCATTATAATTAACTTAAAAAACCTTTGGAATATGTTGCAAATTGCAGATTTAAAAACTCCGGGGATTTCTATTTTGCTTCTTCTATGCGGTCACACGTTATTAGATGCGACGGGGTCTGATTTTGAATACTCGATCTCACAAGTATGATAAATAAAACTCTGGCTCTGATTTAGAGAATAGGGAAAATTTCCGAGATCCTATTGGATTCAGATTTGTAGAATAACCGCCAACTCCTTAAATATCTTGTTAAAACAAATATGTTACCATTTCCCTATATGTTTCTTCATTTGATATAATAGGCTAATGTTCTGCATTTCCATATAAATACGAACCAATCACTTTAAATCAAGAGAGAGCTTATCAAATCCTGATTTTCTTAAACGCAGTGGCCTTTCATATACCCATTATTGTCTACTCACTTCGTGACTTATGCAGAGACGGTTTGTAGTATGTGACATTTCTTATTAAAGCTCCAGACACTCCTGCAAGACTAGAGTCGATTTTACTTAACCAGAGGTTTCAGATATTTAAAACTACACCGTGATTGTATGGATATAAGATATATTATATTCTATACAATGAACAGTATAGACGGCTCTGAAATATTTAACGCAACCGAGTGTTTTTGAACCGGTGGTAGAGATTTGAATAATCAATCGACCTTGGCATTGTTTCTTTATTTTGTAGAATATTTACACTTCATGTAACTCCCAGTGGCTTCGTGTCTTGAATAGAACCGCTGTATTGATATTTAGTTATCCAACATTGGATGGCGTTATAACACGCATTATTACGGTATAGTTAGAAAGCGTTAAGTTTTATTTGCCTTCATACTACATATTCTAATTCAGAAAAAAATGTCACATAATAAGAGATCAATTGTGACAAATTGTCTGTCATCACAAATGTTCAGTGTTGTCTTTATATTTTCGTAATTAAATTACATATGTGCAATGAATGTACTCCCTGGTCCCGTATATTTCTTTATACCTACGTTATTTAAACTTCTTTAGAACGAGATGACTTGTAAAGTCAAGCGACAGCTATTGAATTTTACTGCATGCCACATACAAGAAACCCTACTTAAACTTTGAAAGGTCATAAGCAGGGCAACTTTATTCCCCACGGATTGTTTTTCTAAGTTTTATTTCCGATCATTCGCTGTAGTGCAACGCAGTGAAGATATGCTACCTGCTCGACGTCTGAAACTGGGTCAAATATTCTATACTGTGTAATTCTCAACATTTTAAAAGTATATAATTTCTTTATGCAACAAAACTACAACCACTAAGGTTCTTTACAGGACGGAAGATCTATCACGCTATCACATGGTAATAAGTATAAAATTCACAGATAATATTTTACAGACAACGTTTAGAATGCATTGCCTGTTCGAAGCTCAATATGTTGATTTAAACGAAGTCTCAATATAGATAGTATTCCAATTTATATGGATTTTCGATAAGTTTGATATATTTGATGTACGGGATCTGGCTACGATAGAGGGTGGCAAATATTTCTGAAACTATGATAGTTATATCAATTTTCTGACATACAAGTTATAAGTACGACGATGATGCACATTAGTAAAATATTTTTGATTGTACAGGTTGACTCAAAACAGTGTAGCGAATCAAACTTTTTTTAATAAAACGCCCTATGCTATACAGCTTAAACGTTTGCTGTGGAAATACTAATCACTTGAAGAGAAATATATTGTAATGAACAGTGCGCTATTATTATTAAGTTGTAATCATGAAATAGTTTTTCTACCAAACACGTATTAAATAATAAAATTTAAATTCTTTTGTAATTTTACTATCTAAGTAAGAATCAGGATATCGGAATTTTTATGTATAGTTTAATTAACTAGTCATTCTCCTTTTATAAATTTAATTGTAAATCCATTATTAGAATGACTAGCTCTGGGAACATAAAAACTCTCTCACAGGTTGGGTCTCTACAAAAATTGGTCATATGACAACTTTGTTAGTTAGTATCAGATCAAATGCAAATCAAAGTAATTCAATCTCAATATAACCACAAAATAACTCGTATGCCTTTGTTACTATAAAAACCTTCTTAAATAATTAATATAAACATAATTGAACTTAAGATTTCATAATCAGGTAAGAAAAAAGTCTCTATATTTATTGAGCATATTCCAGCAGGCTATATAAAGCCCAACACCAGGGCCCCTGCGGCTACTACAACTTTCCGTCAAGCAGAATCACATCCTGACAACCACCTCCAAAGTCACCAACAATGGAATGCAACCTCGAGACGGCCCCAAGCTCCTACGACAGCAACAAATCCTCCACTGGTAGCTGCAGGGTACTCCAAACCAACTCATATCGCCTCCAATACTTTCTTCTACAGCTAACACACTTCACCAGCTCTTTACCAAAGTCTCCAATTTGGTTGGTGTCCCAAACAACTCCAAATTTAGCTACATGAGCACTTAATCAACTCAATATCACCCAATTCAATAAAGCAATAATTATAGGTAATTTTAAATTTAATTATTGCACTTTATATAAAAAATTTTGGGACCCACCGCAAAACGTTTTTTATGGTGCTTCAGAAGCCACTTGATTATTATGTTTACTTAAACTTATCTCCTATATACTTACACTAGCTTTTACCCGCGACTTCGTTCGCGCGAGGTTCGTTATTTGTGTATTAAATAATGTTCCGCCCCACCCCGCCCCGTCTCGACCCTTCCCGTCCCGTCCCGCCCCTTTCCTTCCCGTCCAGTCCCGTCCCTTCCCGTCCCGTCCCGCCCCTCCTCTTCCATCCCATCCCCTCCCCTTCCATCCCATCTTTTTCCTTCCCTTTCCGTCCCGTCCGTACCGCCCGCCCCGCCCCGTCCCGCTTTGCCCCGTCCCGTCCCGTCCCGTTCCGTCCCTTCCCTTCCCGTCCAGTCCCGTCCCGCTCAGTCCCGTCCCGTCCAGTCCGTCCCGTTCCGTCCAGTCTAGTCCCGTCCCGTCCCGTTTCTTCCCTTATGTCATGTTCACCGTCTTGGACTTAAAAATAAATGCCATTTTCGCAATCAACGTCCCAATAAACCTCAATAACGACACCCATATCGATTTTTAGGCTTACTTACCCCATTTCACCCCCTAAGGGGTTGATTTTCGGAAAATCACGAAATACGTGTTTGCTTATTTGTTTTTAGGAGTACTCCTACGAAGTTTCAAGTCGAAATGTCTATTTAATATTATTTTTCCATACAAAATTGGAACCCCCATTTTACCCCTTTAGGGGTTGAATTTCGAAATATCCTTCCTTATTCCTTGTATACATCATAAAGGGAACCTCTGTGCAAAATTTCAGCTTTCTAGGTCGAAGGGTTTGGGCTGGGCGTTGATGAGTCAGTCAGTCAGGACTTTTAGAAATATATATAAGATAATTTTAAATTGTTTTTTCTACGACCACCACTAAAAGTAGGCCTTTTAGGGCTAGCTTTTTTCACTAAAAGTGACGTTTTATAATTTAGCGTGTTTAAGGAGATCAGCCGTTTACTTTTAGCACATGTGTTATAAAGTGAAGTGAGGTTATAAAACTACAATTTCGAACTGGAAGATAGGTTGTAAAGTTATTCTAGTTACTTCTTGCGTTAGAGATAAAGTGTTTTTTAAATAATTAAACCGTTATGTAATGAATAAAGTCAGATTTGTGCTATTATAATTACCTTTGATAGCTAACTTTGACAGTACTGGCTCCACAAACATTCACCTCCGCGTCAAGGTCATCTCTTTATTATGACATAAATTATAACTGCCATAAATGCAAATGTTTGTTAAATCGACATTTATGAATTAATAACAGAAAACTTAAGGTCGTAGAAAAAATATTGTATGCAAACTCGTTTTAAAAGTGGTTTATGCATGAAACATGTTATGAAACTCAGCCTTCGGCTTCGTTTCATAATTTTCATGTTTCGTGCATAACCGTCAACTTTTGGCACTTCTTGCATAAATAACTATTTTCTACGATCGTGTCAAAATGACAACTTTTTGCACTGTTTCTAATGTCAAAAGTGACGTTTGTAGCACTCTTAATATTAGCGCCCGAAATACGTCTTATTCGCATGTTGCCATTGGAGGCGTGTTTTAATAATTTATTAAAACACGCTTTGCTGTAAGTTTGAATGACAACATAACCTAGAATATCTAATACAATGTGACGGAAAAAGTGTCATCGAACTAAGTTTTTATATTTCTGTTACGATCGTAGAAAAATAGCGTATGATACACGTGTATAAGAGCCATTACAGCACTACCGACGTTAAAAGCTCTCCGCTAGCGCGTCGTGCTCTTAAACTTGTCGCACGTGCTTAAAAGGCGTACTTATACACTAGTATCTTAATATACTATTATACGTGTCAAAACTTGATTCTTGAATTGTCATTTTAATAAATGTCATATCTTGACAATTCAAATGAAGTTCTTTTTCCGATCTCAATATTAGTCTACATAACACATGCTGTACCTCAGTATCAATCGTAGCCTTTCCAGTTTGCTTTAAAGTTTGATTATGTGCTTTTTGCACATACTTACATACGATTTTAAAGAAATTTCTTACCCTCATAACGTATTGCAATTTGTTAGTAAATATAACATGTCTTAATACTGTTTGCACACCTTTAAAAGGTCATATCTTAATAGAATTACGTTAAATGATAATTCATTGGCATATTTGAGTTAATTAAATATAAAGTCATCTCACCTTTAAACCAAGGATAGTCTGTAAGTTACTTTTTAGAGCATGGCATCTCAAAATGCACATCGTTTCATTTATTAGTTGTGCATGTTTACTAAAAAACCCATTTGATTATTATAACATATGTATAAATCCTTGTTTCTATTTAACAAGTCCTTTGCAATAGGCAATATTAAATATTAAATTATTAACCATTAAATTATAATCAATTCTGTTTTCTTGCAATTGAATGTAATTATTTAACGTTTCAACTGGCATAACTTAGTAGAACTGCTGCGGGTACAATATCATAACAATATGTGGGTCTAACGTTAACTGTTTTGGAGATATTAATGATTTTATACAAAAATGCTGAATATCAGGCGGCTCCTGTAAGTAACAGAAACCAATCGAATGTAAGAAGAAGTTGCAAAAAAAGTCTTGTTTGGTGGTTTAGCTTTCGAGTGTATACAGGATGCTGCTTTGCTGGACGCAACACACGAAAGACCCTGCTAATTACGAAGCATTCAAATATTGCCGTTCGTAATGATTTTACGGAAAAATTCTATTAGGTTTGTTAAACAACACTGCATGATGAGACAAGTTGCTTAATTTCAGCATTTTTTTTCAAATGTTCAAACTCAAAGGTATTATTAAAAATATCGATGTTTTTAAATTGGACATAAAAACATGAAAGTTACCTATCAAACTTTCACAGTATTGTTATAAAATAAGTCTCTTATTTAAATGCATCTTGAATGAAAAACGACTTCAATGTTAGGTGCTTGAGTAAATTTCTTTTTTTATGCGATGCACAAATTATTTGTTCAATGGGTCGTTTTCAACTAGGTTTATTAGTTACCTATCATATCTTAACAGTCCCGAATTGATATTTTGATTTAAAATTTCAAAATTTAGCTAACACAGTTTTAAGTATTTTCAAACTAAACCAACAAAATTTGCTCAACTTGCACCAATTGGATCATCGTGTAGTGTCCTTTAAAGTAACCAAATGAAATTTTCCTATAATCCAATTAAGGAAGCCAATCTCTGAATACCTTGTAATTAGCATGGTATGTTGGATACGCCAATGCAGCACCTGTATATATAGTGGTCTGAATATTAATGCTATGCAATGTGCAAATGTAATAATTTTAAATATTTTATTTGGAAGTTCCTGTATATTTTTGTTTTCATGAAAATCCCTTGCAGTAAACTTTCTCCTGATATCTTACTTTATACCTCTAAATTTGATCTTTTTCAGATGTTCGTGTTTGAACATAAAAAAACAATGTAATCCCCTTAAAATACTTTATTTAAAGTGATAACAAACAAGATCAGTTAAAATTATAACTTAAACGCATCGACTCACAGAGGACTACAGAAAACAATAAGGTTAGACTAGAAAGGAAAGCACTCTGCATACCTTTAATATCTAACACCAGAAGGAGAAATATTTAAACATTTAACGTAATTAGGTATAAGATTTTTGTGCATTCGTTTTCGTTTTGTTTTAATCTAATTTCGTTTAATACAAGAATTAATTTAAACGTGCTTATTATTTCTTGTATCAATAATGACTGGCTTTTTCTTTTTAAACCTTGTTTTGTGTTATATTTGACGAGTTTATATGTTTAAATTAGCATATTAACGGCGTGTGCTGGGTATCTCTTTAAATAAAGCATTTTGAGGGACTACTTTTTTTTTATGTTCAAACTCGAATATCTGGGAGAATGTTTAGAGGTAGGAAGTTGTATATTAGAAGAAGATCCATTGCAAGGGATTTTTCAAGAACAGGATGTTCTATCGAAAATTCAAAATGATCAATTTTGCTAATTTTTGGCACCCTGTATAGCATCAATGCCTAGAGTCACTATTTTACACTCAAAAGGATTAGCGAAAGGCATAACTTTTTAGTAACGTTCTTTTCTCCCTGTTACAGCAGCCGCCTGAAATTCATCAATCTTTCGCCTTAAATCGTCTGTAGCTTCGAAACAGTTAAGGGTAGACCCATACTATATTAAAATGATTCATATTTCGACGTAAAACTTTCAGGATACCCTAGTATTTAGTTCGATTTAAGAAAAACCTATTTTTTTCGCGACACTGTACAATCAACTGTATTTTACTCATGTGCATCGCCATCATACCTACAACTTACATAAAGAAGCGTATTTCATGCAACTCATACTGTTTCTGATTTTTCAGTTTGGAATGAAATTTGATTGATAAATATCGCTCAAAATTGTTTAAACAGGTTCAAGCAACAAATAACACATTTTTGCATCCCTCGTTTAAAAGACGAAGGAAGTTTTGTAATCGCGAAAGATTACCTTCCGAGACTTTTTCAGATCTTCACGTTTCAGAGTTCCTATTTGAGAAAAACAGGTTTGCTCAATTCCGTACGTCTGTCTGTTGGCGGTATAACTCAAAAACCATCTGTTGGGCGAAAACAATATTTTGCATACACATTCTATATATACCTGGCATGAAACCGAGAAAGTTTCAGATAAATATATACAGGGTGAGTATCTTAAAATAATAGCATTTGTTTATTTTTCCTTTAACTTAGAAATAGAAACAAGTAATCATCTGTACATAGAGCAGGCTTTATTCTTGCCAAAAATGGGATCCAACAGATACAGGATAAATGTTGTATGAGACAAAAAGGAGCAACGAAAAAGTGCGTTATGTTAAATATGGCTGCATCGAAGGTATTCGAAGCGGCTCGTTTACAGGCGCTGAATTTTGAGTCCCATCACCGGCAATATTTTAATTTTTGCTTTAACTGAGATACAGATAAAAGTAACAATATGCACGTAGTTCATTCTTTACCCTTGGTGAAAATTGAACCCAACAGATACAGCTTAAATGCTGTACAGCAGATAAAGTTGTCAACGAAAAAATGGGTTCTATTTAAGGTAGCCGGGATGCACGGTCTGAAGAAATGCTCTGTAGCGCATGTAGGAATAGCCCATTCCCTTGCAATATCCCACAAAACGTTGGAATCGCATACGCATCCCGCCTGTCTTTCGAATTAGACCACCGGTAATGTTTTTTTATTTGGAAATGCATGCAATTTATTAGAAACATGACGCCCTTAGCATAATTTGATTTTTAAAGTTATTTAGTTTCACAATGTCCACTTACGAGGAAAGTTTCAGGTAAAGCTCTTTACATACTTTTTATATAGCCGTTATTAAGGTTTTTTGTCGTTGATGCTTTTATTTTTCTATGCCGGGAATCATTCACCTTATTGCGGAAGTAAATTAACACATTCTAACACATACGTATTGAGCAACAGTATAAGAGAGTGATGGCTTTAAGCAAATCTCAATATTTCAAACAAATACTCCACTGTTGCCAAAACAGTTAAACGTGACTTTAGTTATTGAACTAAAATAAAGAATAAGAAAAAGAATATTAGCTTCTTGAATAAGCTCCCTAAATACAACACGATTGACTACATGTAGCAGTAAAGTTTGTTCCATGCTGCTACAGTACACTGGAGAGAATGTAGAGGACAAAAATAATACCCTCACCCAGGCAGAGCATACTTTATATATTATATAAGGATAGTTTGAATGGAATGTTCCAACGACCGCAATTGGCTTATTATTAAATATAAAACTTCCTTACCTTCTTAATTTTAAAGATGTAATCCTCTGTTGGAAAACTCAATACAAAAGAGTTCAGTGTTCTACTGACGGCCCCGAAACTTTGTATCTGGAAAAATTGAGATGTATAAAAATTTGATTTTTGCTAAAGCTATAAAATAGTGTCGGTTATCTTCGTATAGCTATATTGTCTATGGTGAGTATAAACTTTAACATTTCTTTATCAGGCATTCATAATGTTGAAGGTTCAAATAGTAATAAAAAACACTGTTACAGAAATACAAAGTGCCACAAGATTTGGTTTATTACCGTCTCATGTTGTGTTGATTACATTTCTGCATTGCATAACCTACGTAGACGCTTTCAATAAACGTTACCGTTTTCAATTTTTGACGTGTAGCCAAATTCTCAAATCATCATAAATAATGTAGTGGGTATAACTGAATAAGCCATAACCATCAAATTAAATCATGTCGGAATAACACAACACAGGATATGCTAACTTACAATGCGCTATCTCACATAATTGCAGTAATTATACTTATATTTTATATAAGTGGCAGTAGTCCACGTTAATGATATTATTTTGTATCTAGCGAACCGCTTTCAACTTATTTTTCTTACTACCAATTGGGTAAAGTGATATATTGTTAAAAAATGGAAAATAGTGGAAAGTCTTATATACAGCTACCTTAGCAGCAGATAAAATCAATACAAACGAACCGTATCTAAGGACAGATAAAACTATTTTTCCCGTTGCTGATCATGTAAGTTAGTGATACAGCCTTAGTAACAAAACGTGTAAGTCGGTGATTATATTTGTTTGCTGCTTTTTCTTGACAATGGAACTTAATATTATTATTAAGCAAGATGCAGATTTAGACGTTTTGTTTATAAATTGTAAGTGTTTTGTGACATGTGACATTCACAGGTAACACGACTCACGAAAACTAATCCTTGTGACAGGTGACAAACCAAACGATTTTTAAAAAAATCTAGGAAAATTGCGATAAGCAGCGGGAAAAATATAATAAGATAACTCGGAATGTATCGCCTATTAACATTTTCGGCAAGCAACAAGCCGCGACTTCGTCTTGGCTTGTACTTGCCTACCTCAAATGTTAATAGGGCCTTACATTCCTTGTTACTTAAATAGCTATTGCGTAGAAGGTCACTTTCCGCAGATGGACATTTATACACATACTTATTTACTAGTATTAAGAAATGAGAAACCTTTCCAACTCTTCTTTAGTAAAAATTTTGTTTTTTTTTAATATAACCATTATTCGTTTTCTTAAGAAAGAGGGGAGCCCCGAGGGCCCCTTTGGAGAGGGGCGGAGCTCCGAGAACCTTCTTGGGGAGTGGCAGAACCCCGAGGGCCCCCTTGGAAAGAGGAGAAGACCCGAGCCCCCATTTGGAAAGGGGCGGATCCCCCCGGGGTCTTCTTGGAGAGGGGCGGAGTCCCGAGGGCCCTCTTGGAAAGGGGCGGAACCCCGAGGGCTCCCTTGGAGAGGCGCGGAGCCCCGAGGGACTTCTTTGGTCAGGTGGACGGCAGGGGGAGGCAGGGACGGGGTGTGAAACAGAACGGAGTGGCCCAGCGAAATACGCGTAGACCTAAAAGTGGTGGTAAATTGAATAGGATAGACCGCCAATAGCGCGCGCAATCCCGTTTATAAATATTAATAATTAAATAAGAATTAACTTCTTGGTAGTGAGAAAAACGTAATGCGCAACGCGTAGGTAAGTTTATTTTCTGTCTTCGGTCGTATTATGGACCTGAGCTCCGCTTCGGTCCACAAAAAACGACCTCAGACAGAAAAATTCACTTACCTCTACTTGGAGCGCAAATTACTATTACCACACCTAGCTAGTAAAGTAGTTGTTAGCGATGCATTATTTTATTTTAAAATGGCATTTATGGTCAGAGGGACTATACAATTGCTAAGTAGTATAACAAACACCAACAATGTAGTACATCCACGTCTTAAGTAGGGGTGCAAGGGGTGTACGACACCCGGGACGCAGGCTCTAAGGGCGGCAGTAGGCCTTGCATACATATCCAATTTCTTCAAATTTGAAAATTAAAGTTCCCCTTTAACGCTGTGATGAAGATAAAGAGATAATGAGACAAAAGGAACGCGTAATCTTAAGCGCCAGGGCCATCATTGGCCTGTATATAATTATTTTGCTGTGTATGGTTATTATTTGGAAATTTTCACAACAGCTGTGCAAAGTTAGCTAATTCAAATTATGACTTTCCAAACTGAAAAGTTAAAACCAAAAATTCCCGACCACGAGAATTCTTTTAAACCCTGGAATTCATGCCCTTTAACAGAATTTGAAGAAGATTAAAATCAAGTCAACTTGTAGATTCTCAGTTTGAGAAATTAAGAAGCACAACACTTAATAAATCAAATACAAATTTTCTATTTCCTGTGCAGCGGCACATGAAAATTTGCACCTCGGCAGCAAGTAAGCTAGAGAAGCCCCTGGGTATATCAACACCTACAATCTACATGCATAAAAATCATATCACACCAATAATTCACAGAGTCAGGACAACGATGACGGCTGTGCCCAAAATATTGAATTCTTAATTTTTTTCGATTTCGTAAACCACGTGCATAATTAAGATTATAGACCTCGCACTTTAAACATTCCTTCGTGCTATAATATTATGTCGATTATGCCTTCAATACAGAAATAACTGTTATAAATGCTGTAGTATAATACCGTACTCATATTTTCTTACGAATTTTGTAACGTATGTACGATTTTGAATGTAATGCTCTTGCGCGACGCGCATGATATTTTTGTAAATAGTTTTAGCTAAATAAAGTATTCCGAATCGACTTGTCTGTTGATTAACAGGTGTTGGTATGTTCTGTAAGTACAGAACACTACATTGGCGACGAGTATTATTTTAAGCGTTGATTAGTTATCATCAAATGCTGATAGTTAGTAGTGTCAAGTGAACCTACGCGATTACTTCAAAAGTTGAAAATTTTCAACATTTCGAGATGAGTAAAGAAGCAAAGGTGGTTCAAATGATTGGGCATCTGCGTGAATTTGATTCAGCCACGTCGGATTGGACTGTGTATAAGGCAAGGTTAGAACAATATTTTTTAGCTAATCAAATAACGGAAGAAGAAAGGAAGCGTGCTATTCTGCTCAACTCAATTGTTGTTGCGAGAATGCCTATAAATTAATTTTCAACCTATGTGTTCCTGAGAAGCCTGAAACAGTTGGTTATAAGGATTTAACTGGATATTTTGATGCACATTTTGTTCCCAGTACTTCCCAATTTCCAGCACGATATAAATTTTATACGGCAAGGAAAAACGCAGGTGAAGGCATCGCGGAGTGGAGCGCACGCGTCCGAAATCTCGCTGCATTCGGAAATTTTGACAAGAAAGAGCTGGAGTGTGTGTTGCGAGATATCTTTATCGTTGGGTTAGAAAGAGGACCTATCATGGACCGCTTAGGCTCGATCCACACTATCGGGCTACTCTCGGTTCGATCTCGCTCCGCTCAATTTTTTATACATTGCTAGCTATGGGCACGACCTGAGCTTGAGCGTTACCGATAGTGTGAATGTGCCCATTGCTAACAATGTATAAATATTTGAGCGGAGCGAGATCGAACCGAGAGCAGCCCGATAGTGTGGATCAAGCCTTATTTGAAGAGGATGTGCGGAAGCTAACTTTTTCAAAAGAAGTTGAACTTGCTATTAGCAAAGAAGCGGCACGCCAATTTTCCGATAAGGGGACCTCGGTTTTATTTAAATCGGACCAGGTGGACATTGGGCGCTTGCGATCGTCAACATCACGAAATGCAGCAACGTGTGGACCTTGGAGGCAGAAAAACAACTCCGCAAGTAAGATAGACGGACGTGGAGACCCACCGAAGAAAAAGTGTGAAGTTTGTGGTTATAACAATCACAGTGAGGTAAATTGTTATTATCGTGAGCATAAATGCAATTTTTGCAATAATGTTGGACACTTAGCATCTGTATGCAAGAAAAAGAAGACCAGGAAAGCAAATAATTTTTATTTAGATAACGAACCTGATTTCAATTTAGATGCATTATTAAAATTGATTCAGAATGTGCGAAGCCTATTGTTAAGTTATTTGTGGTAGAAGATATTCCTATAAAATTTGAAATCGACACGGGAGCTAGCGTATCGGTAATTTCAAAAAGGTTGTGGGAAAATGTTTTACCACACGTTAAATTGTCAACCACTGACAGAATTTTTAGAGATTACACAGGCAATACAATTAAACCTTTTGGAGTTGCTAACGTTACTGTAAAATATAACAGTATAATTTCTGATGTTAATCTTTATGTTGTAGATAATGGTGGCCCACCGTTGGTAGGAAGAGAGTGGTTGTCAAAGTTTCATTTAGGGGTACCTAGCGGTTGTAAAGGTGTTGCATCAGTCTAAGGAGGATACCAGTTTAAAATATGTAATTGGCAAATATGGTGAGGTATTTTCGAACGAATTGGGTTTGTTTAACAAAACAAAAATTTCACTAAGAGTAAAAGAAGGTTCAGTGGCAAAATTTTTTAAGCCAATTGGTCGAAACTGAAATTAAAAGATTAGTAAAACTGGGTATATTAGTACCAGTATCGTTTAGTACTTGGGCCACGCCCATTGTTCCAATTTTAAAAGATAACTAGTGGACCCGTTGCAAAATATTTTGCAAGTTAGAACACTTCTTTGTAACTTATGGCAGGATCCATTAGATAAAATTTGGATTTTTAAGTTTATAAAACTACTCACACGTGATATTGCTACGTATACTTGACCATGGCTAAATACAGGTTGTGGCAAATACGATATATTCCCACTTTATCCATAGTTTGGTCTTGTGATTTATTAATTGTTATAGCAAATGATAGGCGTATAGGATAATTTCTTTTCCGAAGGCAAAAAGGTAGTGCAATATTATGTGTTAATCTATACACAGTAATAATACTCTTCTGTCTGGCTTGTGGCTTGTCCATTTAATACGAGATCTAAGCAGTTATACATAAATTGCGTACCATTAATCTTATCTCATCTATTAAACCAGTAAACACATTTAAACTTTTCAAAGGAATATCTATTGATCCTATTTTTAGTGTTAAGCAGTGTGGATATATTCCACTGCAATTTAACGAATTTATTAATTCCATAGAAGATTATAAAATGTCATTATGTGATACAATTATATTTACACTCAAATATTGCTTTTCATATTCAGGCAAGAGAGATGTAATTTTGTTGCGCTTCACGCGAGAGCGGACAAAACTCCAAATTAACTCGCCCCAAGAATATGGGCCATGTGCACGAATTTTTTAGGAACTTTTTTGCAACTAAGACCGCCAATCGGCGCGAACTTAAATGTTCAAATATTCGCTTGTACACCAAAACTCCGCCAAACGGCATGGGGCACACAAAGAATAAAAAGCTAACTCCCCATCGGATTATAGAATCCGAAAAACCGTGCAAGCTCCTAGCTTCGCTGTAAAAATGAGACGAAGGCCGAAGTTCCATGAGTTTGCAAAATCCGAGAATCACAAAAAAAATAATCGCCAACCTAACAAATTTCGATAGGCGCGAACCGAATATCGGCACTAAAAGTTTGGTCACACAGTATCAACCGCTAAGAGATCATTTACACCGTAGTACCCTTTGAGGGTGAATTCCAAATATACCTGGAAATGATTTGGTTTATTTGTAAGACGATCTAATATGCAAAATTTCAACTTCCTATCTGTAGTAGTTCGTTCGTTAAGGTAATCTTTAAAAAAACAGATCTATCTCATTTAACTCTTTTGAGAAGAGGCATTCTGCAAAACCCTGAAAGTGGTTTTACATGATTTGTAAAACGAACTAATATGCCGAATTTCGACTTCCTACCTGTATCTATGTCGTGACGATCTTTAGAAGAACACATTTACCCCATTTAATCCCTGTGAGAGGATACATTTCGAAAAACTCTGACTTGACTCGATGTGTAAAACGAACTGGCTTGACTCGATGTGTAAAACAAACTTTCTACTTGCAGCAGTTACCGTATTATGGCGATCTTTAGAAAAACACATCTATCCCATTTCTTTTGGGAGTTACTTTCGAAAAGCCTGAAATTGATTTGACCTAATTTGTAAAACGATTTAATATGCCGAATTTCAATTTCCTACCTGTAATAATTACTTTGTGGCTATTTTTCGAAGAACACTTCTGGTCTATTTAACCAGTTTGAGGGGATGTATTTCGAAAAACTAAAAATTATTTCCGATTAGTAAAGCGATCTAAAATGCCGAGTTTCAACTTACTGCCTGTGGTAGTTTTCTCGTGGCGATATTTTGACAAACAGACTTGTTTCATTTAACGCCTTTCGGTGATGAATTCTCCAAAACCCTAAAACTGATTTGACCCGATTTGAAAAATGTTCTAATATGCTCAATTTTAACTTCCTGTAGTTGTAGTAGTTTCCTTAGAGCGATATTTAGAAAAACATGTTTGTCCTATTTAACCCCTTTCGGGGATGAATTCTGCAAAACCTTGATATTTACTTGATGTGATTTGTAAAACGAACTAATATGTCGAATTTCAGCTTCCCACCTGTAGTAGTTTCCTCATTGTAGATTTTTACAGAAACAGGTAGCCACATTT
The DNA here is from genome assembly GCA_940337035.1 of Agriotes lineatus. Taxonomy (NCBI): domain Eukaryota; kingdom Metazoa; phylum Arthropoda; class Insecta; order Coleoptera; family Elateridae; genus Agriotes; species Agriotes lineatus. The sequence goes on along the minus strand of OW679194.1, from coordinate 195,990,077 downwards.
AGCTCCTTTGGAGGAATGAATTTCGAAAAGCCTTGAAAATGGTTTGACCCTACTTGTAAAAAGAACTAATATGGCGAATTACAACTTCTTACCTTGCCCCAGATTCTATTATGTAACGATCTGTGAAGTAGAAGTCAATTCCTTCGAATAGAGGATAAAAGCACTTCTTTGTAGACAATATTGGAGGTTTTTCCTTCTGGTTTGAGCACCACTAAGTTGTTTGGAAAACTGACCCCTAAACAGTCTAGACAAAGTTGATCGAGAAAAAAACAGTCTTCCCTCAAGTCAACCCCAGCCTGATTCAGCGACTGTCCCTGCACCTTATTGATCGTCATGGCAAAGCAGATTTTTACGGGAAATTGCAGTCTCTTAAATTGAAAAGAATAGACTGAAAGAATAAGGGTTATTCTCCAAAACCCATGAAAATTTTAGCCTTAGTGAGGTTACGATGCGAAGCTTTTACCTGCAGTCTGCTCTAACTTTCAAAGGCAGGCAATTGGGAAGAAGTGCGGGAGGGTAGAGAGTGTGGAGAAACTCAATGTGGTAGTGCACTGTGTCATCTGCCTCCACCACAGTGTTAATTGATTGATAGATCTTTTCCTCCAAATGAAAGGCCTTGGAATATACTCTTAGGTGAACCCTTATGTAAATTCAAGACAATATGTCGTTATTGTAGGGATACTGCATTTTTAAAAATCACTATTATAACACGTATTTGTCTTGAAAACAACTGCCATTTAAATATCATCGTCGAGCTGATAAAACCACAGTAAATTAAAAACCACTAATTTAACCCGTTGAAAAATATTTTGCAATTTACAAAACTCCTTTGTAGACAATGTTTAACGCATCCATCAAGTAAAATTTAAATTTTTAAGTTTTCAAAACTACTCTCACGTGACATTGCTACATACACTTGACCATAGCTATTTACTGGTTGTGACGAATATTATGTATTCATACTTTATCAGGAATTTGTCTTTGTGGTTTATTAAATGCCATTGTACATGCTAGGCGCACAGCGAAAATGGGGAAAGGTACCAGAAAGAAGAGCTAGGAGAAAGCCGAATAGAATTTTGAAATAATAGATTACAAAAGCGATGACTGCATGCAACTTAAACGAAAGAAACTGTGAGGATGGAAAAGTATGAAAAACAGGTGTCGGATAACGTCGAAATACCTTTTAAAAATATACGTATGCTTGTACCAACAGGGAAACCAATAAACCAGTGTGTAAATAAGCACATCCACATAATCATAATAAGCAGAAAAACACCTTACAGCGTATGAGCAATACAGATTTTCGTTAACTGTAATTTTACATGTATTTTGACGTTTGTCTCACTAATCAGCAGACCGTTGATTTCAAATAAACATTTAGTAGTTACAGTAGTCCACTACAAAAAATCAGCAGAACGCTGCAGGCTGACTTCGACAATACACTTGGTTTACTGTTACTGCATGACCGGCTGCAGCCACTTGAAAATTACAATATGTTGGTTTTACTCTTAAAATTATCCATTTATTTTAAATTTAGGACTTTTGTGCACATCTACACGGTAACGGCTTTCATTTAAAAAAAGAATTATCGAAATCGGCCCGATGGAAGTCTCAAAATAGATGTCGAAAGAACACGCTTCACGTTTTAAATATATAGATGGAACAGTTAGAATTTGTGGAGACTTTAAAGTAACTATTAATCAAGTGTTAGAGATCGAAAGATATCCACTGCCGCGTGTGGAGGAATTATTTTTAAAATTAAGGGGCGGTAAACATTTTTCTAAGCTAGATTTAGCTAATGCTTATTTGCAAGTAGAGGTAGATGAACAATCGCCCGAATTATTAACAATTAGTACGCATAAACGGCTCTATAGATATATAAGATTGCCTTTTAGTGTTACGTCATGCCCTTCTATTTTCCAAAAACTAATGGAAGGAATTTTACAGGGAATTGATGGAGTAATAGTATTTTCCGACGACCACTACGAAAAATGCCAAAAATGGCATGGCTTGGTGTTATTGAAAGTGACACATTGCACAGGTCACCTGAAAAGGTCACGTGGAGCGTGCGTTTTCTATCTTGAAACACTAGTGCGACATGGTCTTCCGTAGCAACTAAAATGCGCGAGAGCGGCACGGCCAATTCGGCATAAAACAGCGCGCAAGTCGCGAAACAAGCCGGTTCAAAAATCTAGTAAGCTAATGTCACAGAAATAGGATGACAATTTAAGTTGATGTTTAAACAATAATTGTTTCATTTTGCGGTTAAAAGTGGTAAATTTGGTTTATAAAGGGTGTTTTTCTTTAGAGGAATACAACTTTAAATTGAAATAAAACACAGAAAGATGTTTTTAATATCCATGAAATTGGCTTTATCCAACTTTCAGCACTAGTTAGACAATATACTATTTTAGACGACATTTTAATTACAGGGGAGACCCGCGAACAACATTTAGAACGTTTAGATAAAGTTTTACGTAAGTTTCAGGAATGTGGATTGAAAATTTCTAAATCTAAATGTGAATTTTTTAAAGATACTGTTACATATCTAGGATACAAGATTGATAGTCGAGGGTTACATTCAGACTGCAGTAAAATAGTAGCCATTGCTAATGTACCCCCTCCAAACAATGTTTCTGATTTAAGAGCATTTTTGGGTATGGTGAATTTATTCCAGATATTTTGAAGCCCTTATACAATTTACTAAAAATTAACCAAAAGTTTGTTGGAGTCAATCTTGTTCTGTTGCATTTAACAAAATTAAAAAGTGTTAACGTCTTTGGATGTTCTAGTTCATTTCAACTCAAATTTAGATGTTAACTTAACAACGGATGCATCTAGTGTAGGGTTAGGTGCTGTTATTTCCCATATTTGGCCTAACGGGAAGAAATACCTATCAACCTACAAATTTAGTACTACATGCATAGTAATCAAATAAAATGGATTAATGCAACTGTAAAAGGGCGAAAATATTGCGAACGTTAATAAAGAGTAGGTAGAATTTACAGGTACATGTCATTCTTGCTAAAGATATCGAGTTATCCATAGGCACAGTCAATGGTATTTTGAGTGGTACTTTAACCTTATAGACAAAGGTTACTTGGTGCGGATCTAGCTGAAAATCAGACTTCAAGGACATCGTCTAGTAATGATGAAAGACATCAAAGGAAGCGTCGAAGTGGGTCTACGCGCAATAAAAGGAATCCCTTGGAACTATATTCAATCCTTATCACAAAATCGATTGAATAAATTGGTTTGCATCAACGAAAAAAAGCTTTTTGAAAGTGAGATTATATTTAAAAAGCACAGTATACAACATATTTAACAAAGGAGTATAACATAGATATCCTGGAAACTTTCTCGTGTATCCTACGTATATTAGAATATAGCGTTCAATCCAACCATGCCGCAAGGGTGAATACTGAAACTTTTTGTGATACACTATTTCTAAACTACTAAAATTATGTATTTTAAGTCAGTAGGGAGATGATACCCCATTGTAACTTCCATTTTTACAGCTGAAGCAAAGACTAGAACAAAAGCTGTTTTGTTTTTAATGGGGCTGGCACAATTTTTTTTGCTATTTGCTATGTTTTAGTGTTTTGCAGACTATACACATACGCAGCTTTGCGCAAGCAAGCAAGAAAATCTAAATCAAATTACGCAAAGGAATTAATTTAACTCGCCCCTGAACTTCTCATTAATTCAGAGAATCGACTGTACCAAGGAATAAATTTTCCTAGAATTGTGTAAATGCCAGCAGTTGCTTTTAGGGGCTCTGGCGTCGTTAGTCCGTACTGCGGCTTTACTAGCTTTGGGTCAGCGTACGCAATTTGGATCTTTGTCAATAAGCTGAAACAAGACAAAAACATGATCAGCTGCTTTATTTTGACAGAGGGCATTATACAGGGTTCGGCGGAATAATGTTACCATTTTCAAAACGATATAACTTTTGAACAAAACAAAACATATTACTTATCACATATTGTTCTATAAAAATTTGGAGTTTATGACCTATTATGAAATCTTTCAAATGAGTACCATTTTCTTCAATGCAAGGCCGAAGTCGTTCAGTGAAATTTAAAATGACTACAGAGAATTTCGTCGGGATAGCTATAATTTTTGCATGAATGCAGTTTTTAAGCCGTCTATGTTGTTAAAACGTATGGAAAAGAAGTTTCTCTTACAGCTACATTCATAAGTAGAAACTATGTGGGGCTGTCAAGTCTGGTTTACTTGATTCCCAAGAAATATCGCTGAAACGCTAAAATGCAATTCTTACTCGTTCAATAGTTTTTTCATTTCTAACAGATCTTCCACTAGCCATTCCTTTTTTGTTGTGAACAAATCCATCTTCTTTCCATCTTCTTGCTATTTTCTCACCCATCTGAGAATGGTCAGTCGAGGTGGTACATCCCGTCTGCCACTGATGTCCAGTTCAACCACAATGCACATTGTATTGCAGTGATTCACCTCAACCTTGCACATTGCTTGATCAAAAAACCTTGGTTGCCGAAGCAACCGATCTAATTTTATTGCCATATTAAATCCAAGGGTATACAGGGTGTAGAAATGCTTTACGCACCATAGGGATTTCAATGGTAATTTTTTCATATGAAAATATTTGCTTCCCTAATTATTTTAGAGCAAACTTGTATGGAAGTTTTTTGTAGAGAAAACAATTCTGTATTCATTTGTGCCAGCATTTGTCATTTTACATTTCGGAAAACCGAAAATTTAAAGAAATAAAATTGCCATTTTTAGACAAATCAGTGGTACCTTGAAATTATTGAAACATCTCAAAGCATCAACAAATTAGTTTGCTGTTTATTTGTTTGCATCTATCAAATGTAGCTGCAACCATGGCACTTATTGCACCTGATCTGCTTCCAGCATACCACCACTTCACAATTTGCACTGATTTTTGAAAAAATGAGAATTCTAGTTTATTTCATTATTAGGTTTTCTGACGTAAAATGAGAAAAATGATGGCATAAATGGATGCAGAATTGTTTGCTCTACAAAAAACCTAGTTACAAGTTTGCTCTAAAATAATTAGGGAAGCAAATATTGTCATATGAAAAAATTACCATTGAAATCCCTATGGTGCGTAAAGCATTTCTACACCCTGTATAGAGTCTATTATAATCCGTTCACGACCTTTTTGGGACAAAGGTGGCTATGATTGACAGATTTATTATTTTAATATTCGTAAGAAAATAAATGATTTATCAAGTGAGTAATAGTATATTACAGCCCGAGATGGAAAGTGTTTCATTACTGTCGAGAGATTAGTTAGCTGATTAAGACGCGAAGCGTCGGAATCAGCTATTATCTCGAGACTAAGGAAACTTCCTGTCGAGGTTTGTATACTATTTTATTTACAACCATCTAAATTTTAGCACAGAATTTCACATTTACCAGTATTTTTTATGATATTTTTTCATGGTCAGGATAAGCTAGGTACACTTTTAGCGTTTTCCATGGAGTAAAACAAACGCCAAAATTTATTTAGGCGTCAGCGTCAGTGCGTTGATCAAAAACCTTCTTTGCTCAATTTGCTTGCACTGTTAATTTGTAAAAAAATGTCGGACGAAGAGTTCGAAAGTACACCTCCAGAGATTAAATAGTCGTTCCCAAAGAGAAGTTTTGTGTTAATCTATGAACTAACAGTCCCTATGCACTTCATATTTTATAAAGCGCGAAAGAGACTTGGGTGGTGAGAGCGGCTAATGAGTACAGGAATTGAGTGCGAGAAGTTAGTGCGGAAAGTGAGTGCGGGAAGTAGTAGCCGGAAATGTACGACTTCCCGCACTCAAATGAGGTCAGTAATGTTAACATTACATATATGGTTGTAAATAATAGTATATTACAGCCCGGGATAGGAAGTGTTTCATTATTGTCGAGAGATTAGTTAGCTGATTGAGACGCAAAACGTCGAAATCAGCTATTATCACGAGACTAAGGAAGCTTCCTGTCGAGGTTTGTATACTATTTTATTTACAACCACCTAAATTTTAGCACAAAATTTCACATTTATTTTTATGATATTTTTTCCTGGTCAGGATAATCCAGGTACATTTTTAGCGGTACCACGGAGTAAAACAAACGTCAAAATTTATTTAGGCGTCAGTGTCAGTGCGTTGATCAAAAACCTTCTTTGCTCAATTTGCTTGCATCGTTAATTTGTAAAAAAAAATGTCTGACGAAGAGTTCGATTGTACACCTCCAGAGATTAGGCAGGCATGTTCTAGTTTATTCTAGCTACCTATATTGTTAATTGTTATATACCATTAAATAGTCGTTCCAAAGAGAAGTTTTGTGTCAATCTATGAACTAAGAGTCCCTATGCACTTCATATTTTATAAGGCGCGAAAGAGACTTGGGTGGTGAAAGCGGCCAATGAGTACAGGAATTGAGTGCGGGAAGTAAGTACGGGAAGTAGCCGGCGGAAATGTACTACTTCCCGCACTCAAATGAGGTCAGGAATGTTAACATTACACATATGGTTGTAAATAAAAATCATTTTAATTTCCGTCAAAGGAAAAGTAAAAATGCCCAAAATAATTTTGTTACAACAAAAAATTTCCATTAAACAATACTACTTCCAATATAAATAGTCCATTTTCTAAACGCTAAAAATTCGCCAAAGTTCTAACTTCGTTGACTCAAAACCGATTTTGAAGATTTTTTTTTTATTATTGCGGAAAAAGTTTATAGAAAAATTCCCCATAGGTGAGAAAGTGTGCTTTTTATTTTTTCAATTGTTATTAACAGACAAGTGTTTTTTAATATACTCTTAATTAAAAAATTTGTAACTATTTTATTTATTTAAACAATTGCCTGAAATTTGATAACATAAGCTTTTTGGGGTCGCAGATTACGAATCTGGCCTCAAAATGAGTCTAACAACAAAATGGCGTCGAAGGTCTAATTTTTTATTTTATTTTTTTTTTTTAATTTTTATTAGATGTTTGGGGGTTTTGGGGTCGCGGATTACGAATTTGATCTTAAAACTCAACTAAAATAAAAAAAGGCGGACCAAAATGGCGGAAAGGGGTCAATTTTTTTAAAATTTCTGATACCTATATCTAGGGGTTTTTTGGGTCGCTCATCCCAAATTTTATGTTAAAATTTATCAAAAATAGAAAACGGTGTCTGAAAAATGGTGGAAACAAATGATAGAAAAGTTAAATGAGTATTAAAGATATTATATTTTAATTGATTTATTAAAATTAACTCAAGATACATTTAAAAACAAGAAAAAAATTATTTAACTTTAGTTTCTTTTTCCTCTACTTCTTCCATCGACACTGCCGGTCGTGAATTAAGGCAACTATTTCCGCCACATTCACAGCAAGCCGCCGGGCCTAAAGGCCACTTTTCCTACACCCACAAGCTGGCCCGCAACTAGTTTTGTAGTTGCAAAAAAATAATTTTTAAGATGTTTTGTATAGCTGGTTCTTGTGCCATTAGGATTGGAAAACACTTTCCTGTATCATATTTCGAACCCCAATCTTCGCTTGAAATATCTTGGTTTTCCAGCCACAATTGTGTTTGCAAATACACGCGTTTTAAATGTTGTTCTGCTGAATCCATCGTAGGGCATAATGATGCTAAATTAACGCTACTTTTTTTAGTAGACGCCTTAATAAAAGAGTCAAACCTAAAATTCAAAATGTTTTTATTTAAAAAATATATGTATTGTATTGTCTGTAACCTCATTTACTTTGCGGTGTATGAATAATTAAAAACTTTCAATCAATTAAACATTCCTGTAAGAGTTTAAGCATCATTTACTAGGACTTATCCATGTGTATCTTTAATAAGGTGCCGGTCCTATTCGTCTTCCTCATCCTTATATATCTTCAATATATTAAACTAGATTCAAAAGCCATAATCTGCATCTTGACACCAAAACTCGAATGCCAAGATGCTACAATTTTCCCATCTTGCTCTATTGGGTCGCGTCCTGGACATTTAACGAAACAATCACAAAAAAAATCGAAGCCGAGAATATTGCGGATATTATGGAAAGACCGTGTAATAAATATTGAAGTTCTGGAGAGAATGAAAAAAAAGTAAAGAGATCATGGACAACATCAAAATACGCAAACTCCAATACCTCGGACGTATAATGAGGAATGAGAATAAGTACACCCTACTACAATCTATTATACAAAGTAAGATATATGGCAGGACCAGGACGCAGACGAGTATTTTGGTTGCAAAACCTACGGGCGTGGTATGGGAAATCATCCAATGAGTTATCTAGAATTGCAATCAATAAAGTGATGATAGCCGTGTGTTGATCTCAAACATACGAAATCGGATAAGCACTTGAACAAGAAGAAGAAGATTCTTTCTTCTGTTAAAACATGCTGAAGTTGTGTCACATACAGTTAAAGCATGCACAGAAAGAACATGCTCACTACAATTGGGATGCGCAAATTGCAGGCTTTTAGAAGAAGATATTTTATTATTTTCTTTATTTTTGGCAGGTTTGAAAAAATGTATATCTTTATCAGAAGAAACTAAAGCTGTAGTAAAGTAATAGGTCTATATTCTCTGATACTACGACTATGTTTTTATTTGATGCATCGAGAGTTGTTGTAACTATTAACCGATCAGCATCACTTTCAGCTTGAGAGCAGGTATATTATTTGCAGCTAAAGTTTCTTTTAAAAAATCAATAAAACGACATGAAAGACATTTGCCAGAATTTTTTCTTGATACAACTTTAAAAACCTGTTTCTTTCAAATCGAATATCTGGTGCAGTTTTCGTTTTTAGACGTCGGTCTCTTTCAGCAGATTTTATTCTATGTTTCTGATAATCGACAAAAACATTTGCTTTTTTCCATAATTACGTACAATAAAATTAATATATCTAAAATTGCACCATACTGTTGAACAAGTTGTCATTTGTTTTTATGTAATAACATTCCTCCGTCCGTCACAAACAGAAAAATCTATTAATTCAGTAATATCTTTTGGAAATTCTACAAAGAGGACGTAGAAAACACATTGTTAGGCGTTGAAATTTATACGTATGTATTCGTATGTTATATTTAAATCTATTTAATCTATTTAAATTTGAGTTAATTTAACAATTTAGAATTTTATTTGTATATAATGTTTATTAAATAATAATAATAATAATAATCGTACAGAATAAAAATTAACTTTTTAATGCTATATTTATAATTACTGAGTAATTCAGAAATGAAGCTATTTTGCCGCTTTAAAGACGTTATTTTTCATTTTTGATAATTTTTAACATAAAATTTGAGATCAGCGACCCAAAAAACCCTATATAGATAAGAAATAAAGTTCGAATAAAAAAAATACGCTTTTTCGCCATCTTGGATCCGCCATTTTGTGTTTTAGTTGAGTTTTAATGTCAAATTCGTAATCAGCGACCCCAAAAACCTCTAATAAAAATTAAAAAAAGAAAATAAAAAATTAGACCCTTGACGCCATTTTGTAGACGCCATTTTTATTTTTAGACCAATTTTGAGGTCAGATTCGTAATCTGTGAACCCCAAAACCTTATGTTATCAAATGTCAGGCAATGGTTTAAATAAATAAAGAAGTTATATTTTTTTTAATTAAGAATATATTAAAAAACACTTATTTGTTAATAACAATTGAAAAAATAAAAAGCACACCTTCTCACCTATGGGGAACTTTTCTATAAACTTTTTCCGAAATAATAAAAAAAAAAATTTCAAAATCGGTTTTGAGTCAACGAAGTTAGAACTTTTTTCCTTTAGTAAATGGAGTAAAAAGGACAGACAAGATTTAAAAGAACAGGAGTTCATGTGGAGACTAGAGAATATATTTGCTGTACGTTAAAAAAATAAATTTTGGAAAGGAAAAACAATCCAGCGTATTGAAATGTTATGCGGCAGATGTGAAAATCAACATGAAGTAAAATCAGCAAGCCATCCATTTGACAAGATATTTACTTTTTTCCCATGTTAATTTCTATAAGACCAATAGGGCTCAATTGCTCTACTAAATTTATTTGGCATCAGTTTGTGACGTCTTTATTCTTCCACACCAGCAAGCAAACAAGCATATAAATAAAGCGGCATATTCATATCAGTACACAATTCTTATCCAAATTGCAATAAACATTAATACTGAATGCTTTTCTTATGCATTAGTTCTCATTTTCGTTTCTGTCGTCAATTGTCAAATCAATTCAATTTTTTATCCTTAATTTAAAAAGAGATCCGGCAACAATGTACCTATTCATAAAATATAACCTTAAACTAAAAACAACCTAACCTAACACAAAAAGTGTCAATTTCCATTAGGGAGTTTTGTTGCAACAGAGGTTCTGCCAACAAAATTACTACATGGCCATAGCTTCACCTGACCCAAAAAGATCGTGAACGGCGTATATAAGCCGTTCACGACCTTTTTGGGATAGAGTTGGCTATGCTTTTTTCTTTTCATGTTGGACTCACTGATTCGATGATGTAGCGGATGCAACTTTTTTTTCTGTCAGTGTCTGTTCGACATTTTCTTGCCACCACATTGCCAGATTTATTATTTTAATATTCGTAAGAAAATTAATGATTTATCAAATGTGTAAAAATAATTTTACTTTCCGTCAAAGGAAAAGTCAAAATGCCCAAAATAATTTTGTTACAACAAAAAATTTCCATTAAACGATGCTACTTCCAATCTAAAATAGACAGACCAAATTTAACAGAACGCGAGTCGATGTGGAGACTAGAGTATATCCGGCAACGATGTACCTATTCAGAAAATATAACCTTAAACTGAAACAACCTAACCTAACACAAAAAGTGTCAATTTCCATGAGGGAGTTTAGGTGCAACAGAGGTTCTGCCAACAAAATTACTAGATGGTCATAGCCTCACCTGACCCAAAAAGATCGCAAACGGCTTATATAAGCGTATATAAGCGTGTTAAAAGTGAATCAGATGTTTACTTTTAGCCTATGTGCTAAAAGTAAACAGCTGGTGTTGGATTTAAAATTTCGAACTGGAAGTGAGATTGTAAAGTTATTCTAGTTACTTCTATTGTTATAGGTAAAATGTTTTTTTTTAATAATTAAAGCATTATGTAATGAATAAAAGTAAAATGTGTACATTTATAACTACCTTTGATAACTAACTTTGACAGCTAGCTGCAGAAACAGTCACCTGAGTGTCAAGGCCATCTCTTTACTAGGACATAAATTCTTACTGTCATAAATGCAAACCTTTGTTAAATTGACATTTATGTATTAATAACAGTAAATTTAAGGCCGTAGAAAAAATATTGTGTGCAAACTCGTGCTAAAAGTGTTTATGCACGAGACATGTTATGAAACTCAGTCTTCGGCTTCGTTTCATAATTTTCATATCTCGTGCATAAACGTCCACTTTTAGCAGTTGTTGCACAAATAGCTATTAATCCTAGAAACTAAAAGTGTTGCCTAGCAGGATATGCTCTTTGTATCAGTAAGAGAAATGTCAACAATGACAGATTTTGAAATTAAAAGTAATGACTTTTAAAACGGTTGCAAAAAAAGTACTTTTTGAACTTTACCAGAAGGCGGATGTTGAAAATTACGGCACCTACAAACTCTTAATTTTAAAGTACGTAAGTTGCAGCTAATACCAGTCATCTAATTTACTATTCCAACACTTAGTTCTTACACGTTTTCAAATGTGCTTTTTCTGTTTCCACAAAAGAAGATAGATCGGATAAGGACTGAGTATTAACTACGTCATTAACTATATAGGGTTCAGGAACTATATCAGCTCGTGAATCTAATGACCAAGCGAGTTGTGAAGTTTAGCAATACTATAGAGCTCGCTGAACAAAGTCCGTTGTATTGTAAATAGTTCAACTTATTTAATAGAAAATGCATGTTGTTTCAGAAGGAACACTCGTCGTTTCAGACGTAGATGGATTAAGTAAATAATATACAATGAAATTAAAATGTAACAAAAGATCTATGTCTTTTTCCTGCCTATATCTTTATATAAAGCCATTTATTTTAAATAAACTCAATGTTAGTTAGTACATGATTAACTTGTACCTTAATGAAACAAAACCATCACATGGGAATCATTAAGTTAGAAATTATTTGTCAACCTTTTTTAATAATTATAAACATTGAAAGATTTTCTAGTAATCCAAATATAGGAAAATTATAGTCTTAGTTGTCCGTCACGATAATGGTGGTATTAGTAAATGTTGTACATGTCAACATCCAGATAACAAAGTTATTCTAAATCGAACAAAAACTTTGATCCATATTTCTAGGAAGCGCATAAACAGTAACAGTTGCTTATTAAGAGCAAAAGCTAGAGATAGATAAAGAAGAGGCAGGTCTAAATACTCGTAGACTGCTGATAATAACCAACCTGTTTCATGTCAGCATCTATAATAGTACACTAAGAAAACTAGTTTAGAAAAGTTAAGTTTTACTGAAGGATTATGATTGGTTCGAGACGAACGTTACGCAATACTTATACAGCCATACGAGCTGAATAAATATAATCAATCTGATCTGAATTCGTTTCTATGTACTAAATTACAATAAGCAGTACCAGTTGATGTTCAATCAGGTGGCAGACTTTTCTAAAATTTAAGTAATTGTGTTTTTAATATTTATACCGATTAAAACAAACCTGTATGGGGCTTTACTCAGAACTTCCCTTGCAAGTTGCGACACTAAATATTTTGAAAAAGCAAAGGCAACTAGGGGTGAAAATATCTTAAAGTTTCTAATAATGCTGAAACAATAAACGGAAACACTTGGTAATTCAAATTACACTCATTTGCAAATAAAAAAAAGATTACCTGTGGTGGGATTCGAACTACAGCGCTTGCAAATGTGAGTTTGGTTCCATCCGTCTGTTCCACTGGACCATGCAGGATCTCTCGGATCTGTGCGATGTGTTTTATTAGCTCTTTTTGACTTTTCTCAACCTTATCTTTGGGTTCTATTTTCGTCAAGTATAAAGTCTACATAAAATAAAAATAAAATCAGAAGTACGAAGATGAGATTTCTAAGAAAAATTGAAAATAAAACGCGCAGCGACAAAATACGAAACGAAATGCTTAGGGAGGTTTTAAGGGCGAAATCAGTGGAAACAATACTGCAAGAGAAACAGTTGGGTTGGTTGGGACATATACATAGAATGGACAATGGAAGAGTGGCAAAAAAGGTGTACGAAGCAAGAATGCCGGAGAAAGGCAAGACATTTTTTGTAAAATCAATGTTAGTACGGCATTACCCAGGCCATGCATCCGAACTTACAGAGACTTTAAAAATTTCGATAAAACTGTATTTACTGCAAATTTAGAGCTAATTCCTTGGTATAATATGTTTAACATAAATAATGTCGACGAGAAAGTCAATTTTCTTAATGAAAATCTTCTCAATTTGTTTAATTTTCATGCTCCAATTAAAGTTGCTAGATTTTCAAAGGCTCCAGCTCCGTGGTTGACGGATACTGTTAAATTAATGCAAAAAATACGAGACAATGCTTTTAGAAGATTTAAAAACACAAGGAATATTCACCACTGGAATTACTATAAAATGTTGAGAAATACAGTTAATATTGCCATCCGAAGAGAAAAAAGAGCTTATTTAGAGCATAGAATTTATATCAGTAATAATAAAACGTTATGGAAAGATCTGAAAAATCTAAACATCTATAATAAAACTAAAAAAATTGAACTTCCGAGTCGTTTATGTAATGTTTTAAATAATCATTTTGTAAATGCAGTGCGTGATATTTTAATTGATCCTGATCAAGATTTAATAAATTTGTATAATGATAACACAAAACTCCATAATGTTGGTTTTTCTTTTGCTTTAATTTCTGAAAATGAAGTGGGTAGAATAATTGCAGATATTGCATCTAAATCTGTGGGTGCGGATGGTATCGGGATTGATCTTATAAATTTCGCTTGTCCATTTTTAATCCCTTACATTACTCATATTAATAATTATTGTTTAGAGTATAGCGTTTTTCCAGAAACTTGGAAAATGGCTATTATTTGTCCAATACCTAAAGCAGCGGTCGGCAACTGGCGGACCGCGGTCCAAGTCCGGACCGCGGAAGGTCGAAAATAGGACCGCCAAAAGTTTTTTTTTTTAACCTGGTATAACAATTAACTTATTCAATTTAAATAAATGATTTAAAAATATTTTTCTACAGATAATAATATGTTTGTTCCTTATCAATGTTTCTAATATGTTATTATGTTACAAGTAATAGCGCGACTCGTTTGATTTTAACTTCCTTTTACGATAAAGGAAGTATTGGATTCACCCCAAAAATTCGAAATTGAGTTTTCAACAGATCTTCACGTTTTAGAGTCCCTTGAACCCAAAAAACATGTTTTGTTCATTGGTCATTGGTCTGTCTGTCTGGGTGTGTGTCTGTGAACAGAATATCTAAAAAACGAAAAGAGGTATGGCGTTGAAAATTCATCGTCGCTTCTAGATAGTACACAAAACACAAGCTTTTGAAGAAAATCGCATAACCGGAATTATGGTGTTTACTCTTGTGATTTTTCAGTTTTTTTCGATTTTTTCAAAACGGCTATAACGATTTTTTTCAATCTTTACATTTTTAATGTGTATTGATGTAATCTAGCTGATTTTCCAGTTGAATACCTCTAAAATGGGTTTCTTTCGTTTCTTTTTTTCTATTTTTTTATTAACTCCTATTTCCAATAGAACACCCGGCATATTATTACATTTTTGAATTCAGCTTAAAATTTTAGACAAAATTCGTCTCTCAAACTAACGCTTTATTTTGTACGGTTTCTGTAGAATTAGTAATTTTTGAAAATTTTTGACAAATGCTTGAACATAAGAATCAAATTTTTGGCTAATTATAAGGTCACTGTAAAAGCAAGTTGTGTGCGTGTATCACACCAGATTTTTATAGTATGTTCCCAGTGAAAATAAAAAATAATATGTAATATGAATTTTTTCTCTGGACCTCGAAAATTTTATTCAAAAATATTCGGACCCGTCTTAAAACTACTTGCCGACCCCTGACCTAAAGTATCTGACCAAGCGGATTATAAAGATCTAAGGCCTATTAGTATTTTGCCCACTTTTTCTAAAATTATTGAAAGTGTTATGGATAGCCAGCTAAGATTTTATTTAAATAATCATAACTTGCTGCCGGTTAATCAGTCGGGATTCCGTGCTGGTTATAGCTGTGCTACTGCGCTTACTACTATAATCGATGACATATTAACTGCTACTGATCAGAATAAACTGACTGCACTTGTTCTGCTAGATTTCTCTAAAGCCTTCGATACGTTAAACCATAATATGTTATTGGCAATTCTTCACTACATCGGCTTAACCGAAGAGGCTGTATTATTATTTAGAGAATATTTGACCAACAGAAATCAGACAGTGCGGATATCTGATCGAATCTCGGATATTAGTAGTATAGCCAGTGGTGTACCCCAAGGATCGATATTGGGTCCATTATTGTATACAATATATACCTCCAACTTAAATAACTGCTTTCAATTCTGTAATCATCATTTTTATGCCGATGACACACAGATTTACCACTATTTTCCTTCTAATGGTATTCTCTTTGCGAATAAAATAATAAATAAGGAGTTAGGTCATTTAATTGAAACAGCTGAACAACATTCACTTATAATTAATCCATTAAAATCACAAGTTATGCTTTTTGGTAGACGTCAACCACGGAAAGAGGCTATTAACAGTCTCATAATAAACATTAATAATGTACAGTTGCCTGTTACAGAGGTCTCACGTAATTTAGGGCTGTATATTGATACGGATCTAAGATTTAAAAACCATATTAGCTTATGTATTCAAAAGGCATACTGCAATTTAAAATTTCTTTACTTAAACAAGGACATATTAAATAAAAAGTCAAAAACTGTTTTATCGGAAGCTCTAGTTTTATCGCACTTCAATTTTTGCGATACTGTTTACGGTCCATGCTTGGATAATGTTGATATTACTAGAATACAGAGAATACAGAACTCTTGTATTCGTTTAATATTTGGTTTGAGAGGTCGTGATCATGTCTCGCACAAACTTCTGGATTTGTCATGGTTGAATATGATAAACAGACGAGCTTTGCATTCCTACTGTTTATTTCATAAAATTATTATTTCCAAAATTCCGCCATATTTATACGCTAAAATTAGGTTCAGAACGGACGTATATAATTTAAATCTAAGAAGAAAAGGTCTTTTAACACCACCTATGCACAGCACTACGATTTTTCAACGTTCCTACGCATATAACATTGCAAAATGCTACAACTCATTGTCCTCAAATTTTATAGCTATTAAGGCAACTAGTGTTTTACAGAGGATTTAAAAATCGAGGTCGATCATGTTAAAATTCGAGCGAAGCGAGAATTTTATGATCGACCGAGATTTTTAAACTGTAAAACACGAGTTGCCTTCAATATTTTTTCTACAGCCGAGGAGTTTGTTAGCTTAAATGCCCTTGGGGCTTCGCCCCTTTCCAAAGCGGCCCTCGGGGCTCCACCCCTCCCCAAGGGGGCCCTCGGAACTCCGCTCCCCTCCAAGGGGGCCCTTGGGGCTCGGCCCCTCTCCAAGGGGGCCCTCAGGGCTCGGCCCCTCTCCAAGGGGGCTCTTGGAGCTCCACCCCTCTCCAAGGGTGCCCTCGGGGCTCCGCCCCTCTCCAAGGGGGCCATCGGGCTCCGCCCCTCTCCAAGGGGGCCATCGGGGCTCGGCCCCTCTCCAAGGGGGCCCTCAGGGCTCGGCCCCTCTCCAAGGGGGCTCTTGGAGCTCCACCCCTCTCCAAGGGGGCCCCCGGGGCTCCGCCCCTCTCCAAGGGGGCCATCGGGCTCTGCCCCTCTCCAATCGGGCACTCGGGGCTCCGCATACAAATCGGTCCGATATAATAACTGTACTTTTAATCTTCACAAATAAGGTTATATAACCTCTTAAAGTACTCCGTGCTTTAAATGGAATGGCGTGTTTTATAGACAACATAAAGCACGCCGCATATGACCCTTGGAAACAGTTTAAAATCACGGCTGTAGAAAAAAGCTTTAACGATATCGTCCTTTAAAAAGATGTTTTTAAAATTTTTATTAAACAAGCAGTAATTTCTCACATTTTCTTTTATACGCATTGGTATGTTATTTATAGCTATTAAGATAGCCATGTCTCTCAGCACAGTTTAGGTAGTATAAGTAGTTCAATCGTTTAAATATATAAACTATTATATTGTATACTGCTCTTATGATGCTACATAATTATTTATTTATTGTATGCAGGCCAAGCTCCTTCATGGGGTGTTAATGCCTCACCATTATTATTTATATTATTACTGGTATTTTTTTGTGGTTCACTCTCAATTCACCTTTGGTTGAGTGGAAGAGCGGCGTTAAGCTGAACTCCGCCATTTATTACTCATTTCTGATTGGTTGTGTACATATCTTTTTATAGCTTTGTATGGGTAATAATAAAGGCATTTATTATTATTATTATTATTATTAAAGGCAGACCAAGAAGAAGATGGTAAGACGAGGTGAAAGAGGCGGTGGAAGAGAGGGGAGAGAAATGGGGGCTGAAGTGTCAAGAATAATGCAGTATAGAAAAAAAATGGAAGGACATATGTAGAAGACCACCTAACAAAGGAGACAACTCAACCCAATAACCTTACACGGCAAAGTAGAAAGTCTTAGGATTAAGTAAGTAATAAATTCTGAACTCTGTGCAAATTATGACTTTTATCTATTTTGAAGTTAAAGCAAAAATAAAGAAAATTTTATTATTTTACGATGCTCACCCTGTGTGTATGCTTTCTTTCATCAAGGGTTAAGACCTGAGCTATGTGCAAAATATTACTTTAATTTAAGTAATTAATACTAGTTCTTGAGTTAAAGCAAAATTGGCAAAGTTTTTTTTAAGGTGCTCACCTTGTATATATTTTACCGAATTTTTTTCGGTTTCATGCCAGGAGAGCATATAATTAGCATGAAAAATCTCGCCTTCCTCCAACAAATATGTTTCGAGTTATACCGGCAACTGGCAGACAGACACACAGACAGGTAGACAAACAGACGCAATTGATAACACCTGTTTTTCGTGATCTAGGAACCTTGAAAGGTGAATATAATAATCCTCGCAAACTAATTTTTTCGCTATTACAATACTTCTTTCGTCTTCTAGACGAGGAAAGTAATAAATTTTACTTACAATATTTGCATTTTCCCCTCGTGGGAACAGTTATCTATGCACTAAGGGCATTATAAAGATGTTTATAAGGCCCCAGACTTGTAAGTCGCCCGAGGAAATAAATATCAAGTAATTCCCGTGTTACATGCAAAATTGTATTTCTTACGAGTGTTTTTTAATAATTTAAATCAGAAAGGTGTGTACGCATCGACGCATTGACACATTGAGATACGTGATTGGTCGCTAACGAAGAACGGGCGCTATGAATTATAATGCCCGCTTTTAATACCCCAGTTATTATGGACTTGTTTATATATTCTAGTGGCTAATACGTTGAGACGCCTATTTAATTACGTAATATTAGCTCTACTATTTTCTTTCAAATTGATTTATTTAATTTGAATTTCAAATTCTATTCTTTTAAATAAATGTATTGTATTGAGACTCTTTAAGGGTGGTTCGTTAATCTAGTTGTCTGTTATTTGAAATTTTTATTTTTATAATGACTTTTGATTATGGACTGACACTAACTGTCAGATTGACTTCAAACAATAATCCAACAATAATCAAGCCAAAAATGACAAATATTCTTTCTACTCACAAGTAATTGACTCAATTCACTAAGGTAAGTACTTCACTCTTTTAATTGTCTTTTATTCAATATGCTTCTATAGGACCAATTAAGACCAACCTGAACTCCTCGTACTTTCACTGCTAGTCACCACACAACACCACTGTCTCTGACGTTCACAGCTAAGATCCTCGACAGACCAGCCTCGATGCTCTGCCAACCGTCAAAACCCTGGCTGCTTGCAGAAATGGTCCTGTTCCTTGCACCCTTTTACGCTACTGTCAACCTAACAGCTTCCTGGCAAGTTCCCACTTACAGATTATCCAAAATTAATCTTTTATATTCCCCAGTTCCTACTCTGTAGTCAGCAACCAAATAGAACCATCCAAATCAAGCAGTTCCACCGGCAACTCCCGTCAAAATGATCAACACGGACAATCACCAAATCCAGTAATTAACGTAACTTATTATTCCTCGTAGTTACCAAATAAACAATTCCATTTAACTATTATTATTTTCTTCTTACTCGTATCTATAGTTAAACCATATTCCATACTCTCTTCAATAACTGTATACTTGCACTATTTGATATTTTTATTTCAACATTTTTCACCTCGCAGATTTTTTAAAGCCTTGTCTATAGTATTATACCAAACAACCAATACAAATTAAGGTAAAATTTTTTTTATTAACACTTTGAGTGCCATCGTCCAGTATACTGGACATGCCACTTCTTTACATATAGCCCGCGTCCAGTTAACTGGACTCGTTTAAAGAGCAGGTTTATACACTTTGATTTGTTTTCGGGCCACGGAAATGAATTGAATATGTTTAGTGCGGGTTATAGTCAAAGAATAAAACATAGATTTGTCGATTTTGTTTACAATCCCATTTACATACGTTTGGCGTTCAAAAAAATTGTATAACCCAAAATTTAAAGTTGGTTTCTCAGAGTCGTTAATTTAGTCCCGACATGGCACTCAAAGTGTTAAATTCGAAAGAATATTTAAAAAATACGTCTACATATTTAATTTGTTATTTTTACAATAATCCCAAACAAAATCCTCCTTTATGATAGTTACAATTATTCATACATTCTTTAAAATTAAAAAAATATGATTTCTACCTACTATATTCGAATTTTCTAATGGAAAGCATATTTGTCACATGTAACATTAGCTTCTTATATTTCCTTATTAACTTTCAACACCATGATAGAATACTCAATGGCTATTACCTTTCAAAATAAATTTTAAATTGTCTCAAATTAAACTTCCATTACTTATTTTCACATAAACTAACAATCTTTTTTAAAACTTTTCTAAGCTGATTGTATTAATGTCCCAAATTTATATTTACTTGAATTTTTATTCAAAAACTGATCTTTACGTATCATAACATATTACTCAAATTAATAAAAACATTCAAAATAAACACCATTTATTTTTAATTTTTTTTAAATTTCTCTTTTAATAAAGACGACAAATAACCATTCTTAATATCATTTAACATAACTTCATAACAATTAAAAATCATTTTTATTTCCATAGTAGCATTTAAACTTGTTAAACCCACAACAACCTTTACAATAATCATATTAATTCTGCATGCATGTAAACATAAACGAATTGAACCATCACGTTTCTTAAGAACTACTAAAGGATTGATAAAATTGATTCTATTAGTCCATCTTTTACCATTTTCTGTATTTCCTTCTTAACGTGTCCGCTTAATACAAAATTAATAGGATAATATTTGCTATTCAAACTTTTTGATTCATCAACCTGCAACCTGTGAACATATTTCTGTGCTTGTCCTACTTCTTCATTCATAATCTCTATATTTCTGTTAATTATATCTAAGATTCGGCCTTTAAGTTGTATATTCTTCTCACCTATTTTTAACTCATTCAAAAATACCCCTATATTATTATAATTATTCTTTGTACTCTCTATTACATTATTATTAATTATTATACCTTCTTTATATTTCAATGCGTCTCCAATTTTCTCTAATTGGCAACACTTATCTTCTTGGCAGCCACTTCTGGTACTGTTCCAAGATTTAATTAACCCCTTTAAATGAATACACCTTTGTGCTCCATTTGTATTAATTCCCAATTGTTGAATTATGTCAATTCCTAACACCATATCCACGCTAAGGCCTTTAACTATAATCAATCTCACAACGCCTTCCCATTGATTAATAGTTATTTTAACATTCAACATTCGATTAGTCGTTGATATTTTTCTTTTAGTTGCAGATACCAAGTCTATTTTATTCACTTTAACTATGTTCTTGTGTAAGACCTCTAAATTATTTAAAATTATCTCTTCCTTTATTAATTACGCCATCTTATTTTATAGTGGAATAATGTCTTCTTTTTAGTGGTGCAATGGCCTCATCTATCTATTAATGTTAGATATTTGTAATTACTTTAATTATCTTTTATAAATGGTAAATCTACAATTTAATTACTTTTCTTCTCTTCTTCAAATAAACTCTTCCATTATTTTCATTGTTAAAATACTTGATGTGCTTAATTAATATTTTAAAATTACTATTTACATATTTACATGTCCGAGTTTTTAATTATTATCTTAAAATTCGTTTTTTAACATCCTAAGTTTGTTTCGTTTGTTGTTTTAATTTCTCCATTTCATCACGAAGCTTCATTAGTTCTGCTCGTTTTAATTTTAACTCATTCTGTAATTTGTTGTTTTGTTCACACAACTCCTTTAACTGTTGATCTGTAAATTCTTCGTCCTTACTCACATCTGAATTGTAAATTCCTTGACATAATTGTTGTATACATGCTGTTTTTATTGCACATGAACATACTATCATTCCACGATGTTATCCAAATTTTGTGTCACTTTTTGTACATTAGACAACTATGAATACATGTTACGTACTTCATTCCTAACTTCAACTTTTATGTTATCCAATTTCCCTAAATTTCCATCTTTTATTAAAATGATATTACTTTCATTCTTTACCATTGCTTCCTGCATTTCTATTTTAATTTCTTCTGTCTTTCCCTCTATTAAATCAACTCTTCCATCTTCTGTGTTCTTATACATTCTTCAATTGTTAATTTCATTCCCTCTAGTTTTCCTTGAAATTAGAAAGAATATTTTCAAAATACGTCTACATTTTTAATTTGTTATTTTTACAATAATCCCAAACAAAATCCCCCTTTATGCTAGTTACAATTATTCATACACTCTTTAAAATTAAATAATATGATTTCTACCTACTATATTCGAATTTTCTAATAGAAAGCATATTTGTCACATGTAACATTAGCTTATATTTCCTTATTAACTTTCAACACCATGATAGAATACTCAATTGCTATTACCTTTCAAAATAAATTGTAAATTTACTTTGGAAATGCACTTCATTTCCTAACTCAATATAATGAGAAAAGTAAGATTTTTCTAGGGAAAATAGATAAAATATATTACTACGTTATGAAATATCAGGTTGAAACAAAAACGAAATTCCAGCGATTGCCGTCGTAGCAGACTAAATATGTCACTGGCTTTTTGCAGTTTCCCTGCAGCCAGATTCCACTCATGTGGAATGTCCAGGGGGAAGAAGTAATTAAATCGTGAAAACTTTTATTGGCCGGCCATATGCTTAAGCAAGACATTAGACGAGGCCACATAGAATCGAACAGTCGAGACGGTAACGTTACAATAAAAATAAAGTAACCCACATGTGTAATCCAAAAAGTATACCAAAAAACTGAAAGGGGACATTAGCAATTAGAAATTGAACGTCATTTGACCATGAAATGTAACTCACCCCTAATATTCTGGGTACGATACATATGGAAATATTACACTAACCTGTTTTATAAGCCCTTTCAAGAGACACGAACTTTAATATAAGAAATGCGTTGTGTTAGCTTCGTTTCCAAGAACAAGAGGACAAATGTATGCCATGTTCGCGTTTACGACGTGTTAACAATTTTCGAAGCGGATCACGTCAGCATACTTCTAGGTGCAGTAAGACAATGTGTGAAATGTGCTCTAAAAGCTGGAAATTGCCTTTTTTTAATCTGAAAATGCGTAAAGTGGGTTACCTAAATTGTCGATGCAGAAATTTGTGAAATCCTGAAATATGGCGTTACAAGTATATTCAACGAAATAGTCTACGCCCATAGCTCACAAAAGTTCCAAGTGATGTATACTGATGATAAGACTTGCTTTTGGTAGAGTAATTGATATTTAAGAAAGCCATCTTTAGGACAGTAAGCAAGATTCACAGAAGGCGACGCCATGAACACCTAGTCTACTAAAAACTGCAAGGATATCAAAGCTGTAAAATGGGCATCTTAACTCTTCAAATGTAAAATTCTAAACAACTTGTCAATTTTTAGTTTATATAAATATGCGTCTCTTTTTTCTTCAAATTTTCTTTACTACAAATTTTGTCTTATTGCACAATGCTTCATCATTTATTGAAGCACCCTTTCATAATACTCAAAGTAGTAATACACTTCCATAACGTTCTATAGAGTTCTTGCAAAATGTTTATACTCCACTTATATTAACTGTTACTAGTCAGGAGAGCGGAAATAATAACACTCATAATAACGCAAGTGTTATTACCTGTGATAATTTTGAAATAAAAAGGTTGCTATATCTTTCTGAAACATCCAAATTGCTTAAGAAACTTTATTTTCAAAGCAGACCCGGTATCTCCTTAAGTAAGGCCAGATTTCTCAGTTAAATATCTAATTACATAAACTTTTAGAAATATTCGTTATTCACAACAAATTTATATATTAGTTGAAAACAACTCGTCACGACTAATGCAAATTGGCAGCTGATAGATACAAGTGATTTTGGACAGCTTGTCAACTGCGTTTTTTGTGCGGCCACGCCCTTTGTTGTGCGTTACATTATATATATCGCCTACTTTAAAACGTGAGTTGCAAAAAGCGCAGTAGATAATAGTAAAATTAATGAAATGCTTACATAAGATAATGTATAATAAAATTTTTATATACAATAGAGAAGAAGATTGGTGACGAAATTCTCTCTTTTCTGCTCCCTCGCCCTTATACATACACCTTAAGAACTAGCCAAACGAGAGGTATAGTGTTTATAGTAGAACGTGTTTAATTGCACATTTTCTAACAGAAAATTACAAGAACCATATGCTGCGTTTTTACATTGACACACTTTAGGCAATTTTAATTTAAATATTTTATAAAGAATATAAAAACATATTCTGTAGTTTTATATCAGCTAGCATAATGTTCCGTTGAAAAAGTTGAAGAAGCAACTTAATGACCATTAAATAAAAAACCAACTTCTTTCTCCAGCTGCTATTATTAGTATTTCTATTAGTTTGAATGTAATTTCATTACAAGTAAACATTTCAGAGAAAAATGAACGAATGTCCCTAGTTTTAACCTTTTATGAATATCACGTTCGGTTTAGCAACCTTGGAAGTACACATTTATAGCACATGAAACGTTGGGGCGACCGTCAAAACAAATAAAATAATATGAAACGCAATTTTCAGAGAACTGCTGTCATATTCATCATAAAACCTCATTATCGGAATATTCTCTAAATTTTATACTTTTACTGGTGTACAAATTTCTCTTTCGTTGTGGTTTGTCTTGTATCCTCGCATATTCACCAAGCAAATATGCAATACGTTATTCGATATCGTAGGGAAACTGCTTTTAGTAACCTTTCGACGCCTTTCACTGAAAAACGGTATAATATTCTGACAATCGGTTTCAGTTCTTGTCACGCGGGTGTGCCTGAAAGTTCCATTTCGTTCTAAAACAAAGCAAGTAACAAGTTTGTTGAAAGAAAGCGGGCTTATTGATCACTAGTCCATAGCGACGGAAATTTTTTAATAGTTCTATTTCGAATTAATTAATAAATATATAAAAAATTTTATGTTGTTTATTGTGTACAATAAATTATTCACATAATCATAATCGGCTATACATGTCTACCTTAATAAAAAAGCGTTCATGATACAATTCTTAATATTAATCGTTATGCAACCATTCATATAAAAAACTGCAATCTAGCTAAAAGAAATGACTGCAGAAACCTACGGACGTACTATTTTTACATGATACTTAAAGATGATGAAGAATATAATGTTTGAGGTTTTCGCAGTTACTCGAATTGTCAATATTAGAATTAAAATTAGGCTTAGACCGCGTCGTCTTTGTGGATAAACACAGGCTTAATGTGCCTTAACGCCTGGTGAACTCAAGTAAGGGTTTGTGTGATTGTTATGTTCTTTGGTGGCTCGGGAACTCTTACAGGCCACCCATGATTTGGTCCGTGTTATTAGAGCACCTTGTGTACAAGGATACTTAGACATATTTGGCCTTTTTACTGTTTGTGCACCCATGTAGACTAACGTTTCACAAGACAATGCAGCTTGCATTATCAGAGTCACAACTGCTCTAAGAGCTGGAGGACGGCATGGATGTATTTATAGTCTTTTGAGTCAGCGGTGCGTAGCCGGCTGACGATCAGTGGTTTATATTATTTGGATGTTTTTCTATGTCTATGGCTTCGCGTATCAGGGATGATTTTTAAATTATACAAGGAAAAAACGAGATTTTAAAAATATCTTAAATACAAGAAAAGTATTGAAAAACATCATATAGAATAACACAGGAGGAGAAATGGACATAGAGTTGATAAAAACACCTTGGAGTTGGAAAAACAACTTCAGAAAATATAATAATAGAAAACGCCTTGGTCGACAGGAGAAGTAAAGAAGTACACCCGAACCAGATAAACAGCGAACTAAAGAGTAAACAAAGACGACAATAAGAAATCAAAAAAAAGGGACAAAAACAAAAAGACAACATGGAGAGGATTTGGAAACGATATAAAAATAGTTAAGGTACAAGAAGAATGTTGTACTTATGACCACCAAAGACGAAAAAGAAAATATGTCAAACATTGAAGAAGAAATCATTAATATTTAGATGGAAGATATAGTTTACAAGAACGCTGATTCGAAGAATTATAACAGTAGCGATGAAAATTAAAGTAACGGAGAGAAAAGCAACGAAGAAAACATTGAAACTTGAAACAATGAAACACAAAATATCAAGACAGTTAAAATAGCTGTATTATGTAAACAGGATGGAAGAGAATACATTACTTGAAGAAATATGTGACATAAGAAAAATAGCTAAGAGAAACAGAACAAAGCTCAAGAAGTCATCCTAGAATGAAGTGGGAAAAGTAGCAGAAACAAGAGGGTGCAAGTAAATCATAAAGGAATACACAAAAGCCATCAGTGAATAATGGAAAAGAATATAGAAAACAGAACCACAGCCGAGTTAACCCACAATACCTGCCACCATAAGGTAGAAAGGCTTTATGATTAAGTCATTCACAAATATAACATTGAAACTACTCGCTGCAATTTACATTGTGTGGTCCGCAATAGTAGGTATGCAAAATATAATAATGAACTCATCTACATGTAGGTAAACCTTGCATGCAAAACAAATTTTAGGTCTGAACTTAATTAAATTTTCTGACCCTAACAATAGCTGCAAATAGAGCCTATATCCACAAAAAGTTACTAAATTCCAAATGGATTAACAAAAAGGGGCAGGAAACTAACGATGGGAGTTTATTTTGCCCAAGCCCTCATCGCCTACGCAATGCTCTTCGCAAGTAACAAATTCCAGTCTTCATGAATTCGCCAAATTACACAGAGAATTATCCCCTTTTTAATGTTGACTCATTTAATAAACAGGACATAAATTCCTTTGCTGAACGGGCCCTGAGCATCCAAGCAAAAGTTTCGTTAGCGTTCACTCGGCGATAATGTCACTTCCTCATTAGTAAGTTTCATTAGAAGCGTCGCTAATTTCAGCCTCCGATAAGCTTCAGATCCCCGCAGTGGCTGCAATTTTCATATCGAATCGCCTGCACGGTTTTGTGTGAGGTCAAAGTCGTCCGTAATCTCACGTTAACTCGCTTCCCGTTCTTTCTTGTCCTTTGCACGTTCGGAAACATCGACAACAAAAGCCATTCTCCATATTTTACCATAAATTTTGCTCTCGGACGCAATTGCCTGCACCTCATTTTCATTCCAGCGCCTTTTTCGTTTTTTTTTTTTGTAACAATCTACGCAATGAAAATTTTCATGAATAAAAACATCCAGAAACAATTATTAAAATTATTAGTGATACTTACAATTACACCTTCGCATTACAATGGAAAATTACATTTAGTTTAACCTTGAAATAAATTCAGAAAACTCTTTAAGTAATATAAACAACCAATCAAAAACTTTCATAATGATATAATGGACAGTATTGTTCTTTTCTAGTTTTATCCTTTAAAGTGTCACTTTTCGAAATTGCAAGGTCACACTTTTCGTGATAGATTAGAAAACGAATAATTTAGTATTTAAATTATAAACATTTATGACACAATTTTTACAGTTAGATTAATTATCGATGATGGGGAAGTTTTATTAGAACTGCAGAACTGGTTGCAACCTGAGAAATGGAATTTGTTTCACCAAAAACATCAAGTAGCAATTTTTTCTTGTTCTCTGTTGAGTTTTCTAAGCATCCTTCCGCTCCCTTTTTCGAATTTCAATCTCAACGTCTCACATTTGGTGAAAAGTTTGAAACGGCCTTTGGTCCTGCTGGCCTGAGTGGTTAATTGTCATATCTATAGATATAGCCAGCTTGCGCTTACATCATGTTTTCTGTTAATTAGGTCTAATCAGTGTAATTTAGCATAGCCGTAAAGCGAGTGCGCATCGACCAATTACGCGTGTGTGGCGTTCGATATACATAGACCTTTCGAAGACTGGACGCGGAGAACAAGACATTGGTTTGTGGCAGTGTTTGCAGATTGTGAAAACCAAAATATCGTACCCCGAATGATAAATTAACTTACCTATTTTATACGAAATTGAAGTACAACTAGATTTCTTGTTTGCTTTACTATAAGTTCATATTTTTATATTTTGAAAGAAAGTATATTAATTTTTTTAATTTATATTCCGGTAAATCTATTCATTAAATTTTGGATTTCCGCAAATTTAACGTAACGTTTAATAACTGTTACTTCTATGAAATCGTGCAGAATTAACTTCATGATTTGAAAAAATAATATAGAGAAAGCAAATTGTTATGTACTAACCAAATAAACCCTAAATTTTTAGATAGACTATTAATCTGCAATATTTATACTAGTTAAATAAAATTTAGTAGGTAAGTACACGAAATTTAAAATTTTAAATTTCTTATGTGGTCTTTACCTTCGGTTGATGAGAAATTTTAATATCTTTTTATTGCTTTTACTACCACTATCATTGTCACTGTCAACATTTTTGTACAGCAACACAATGTAAATTACACACTTCCTTTTAATCGATGTATAACTAACGCAAATAGCAGATTATTTCATAATGCAAGCAGTGTATTTTGAAAAGTTATCACTGCCAGGCTATACTAACAACGAAGGAATTACATAGCAGAATATGCATATAGAACAGGCAGTAAACAAATATATTCAGCCATTTGACACATTGCTATGCTCAATAACAACCTCACAATAAATATAATATAAATCCCAAAAATTATAGGTAATGAACCAACAAAATTATTTATCATAATAATTTCTCTTTAAGTTCTATTTTTTCGAGAGAAAATTACCGTACATTTACGTACGGTAATGTGGTTTGGACCGTTTACCGTATTTGGTGCAAAATTTCCGTACATCTACGGTCATTACCGTACATCTGGCAACACTGGTTTGTGGGCATAAGCTCAGTGCGTACGTTTGTGCGTGTCTCCTAGTGCAAGTTCCTGAGGCAGAAAGTTTGGCGGTCAATCATTTTCTGCCTATAAGTGTTTATGGGTGCCACAAGCCAGCGTCTACGTGCCCAGAGGACGCCAAAGCACTCCAAAGCAGTAAAGTTCATTGTGAAAACGTGACGTCAGTGGCGTTGCAGAGCAGCAATTACAGATTCCCTTAAGTAACGTGTGTGGCAAATTTTAACGCGTCCCGCTTTTCAAAATTTGGATGACGCAAATCCAGGGCGGATTTTTAGGCTTTAAATAGTACCGATTAGAGGCATTTTAACTGCATCTTTAAAAACAATTGTTTCAATTATATCACTCATAATTACACTGGTTGATTTGACTGTTAAATGCACTCGGAACCAAGTATTATCTTTGCTCTTCTTTAAAATTTTATATGCATTATAGAGTCAGTGTGTATGTGTAAGCCAATTGATATTCCTTGTGTATGTTGTTGGAAGTCAGTTTCAGCCCGAGAACACCACAGGTCCAGACCAAGTTTCTGTTTTTTTGTAAATATTGAGAGTAAGTAACCACGACCGTGTAATTAAAGGTGTTTTATGTACACTGAGCCAGCAGAGTAAACAAACAGACCAAACTAATTATTAATAACTAACCTGTAAGAAAACGTCTTATTCAAATTTAACTTCCCGGCTGAGAGGCGGGACAAACGTATCGTTACAAGTTGAGTGGAAGAAATGCCCCAATCGCATGGCCTCCAATGTCACCTGCCTTAACAAAGTTGACTTCTTCTATGAAATCATCTTAAACAATTATTGGTTTACGCACAAAGCATTCTGAAAGGTGAAGGAACATTGAGAGATTTGATGCGCATTAAACCAAATAAGTAAACATATACATAGTCTTAAGGACTTCAGACGTTGGCGTCGCATATCTATAGAGGTGTACAGAAACCTTGGAAGATTTGTTAAACAAAGTACATGTGGAATATTGGTTTTGTGACGTTTTCTTGAGTAAACATTGCGCTGTGCAGTATCAATGCGTTTACGTAAAATTTCAGATTAGATGAACAAATGAAACTCATTATTTATTACTTTTCTATAATTTCTCACAGGTATTGCAACAAATAATGTACTAACAGCGAACTGTAAGTAACTTTTCTAGTTTCGAATGTTTTCCAAACTGCATTCCCAACCTGAAAAGGATCACATACAGTTCATGGTACGTAATATACTATTACGCGCAAGCTTTGCTTCTGTGGCCATAATGTTTATATATAAATTTTTTATGTGTAATAATACTAATAATGTATTAATAATAAACAATAATAAAAAATTTAACGAAAAAAATATTTATTATAGACTGTCGTTGCTGTGTTGATTTGAAAAAATCTAAAGATATCGAAATTTAATCTAAAACCAAACAAGGCTAATTTCAAAATAGCAATTTGAAATACACTCTTTTTGCAATTATACCTCTTGTAACTTCAGTCCTAAGACACACTGTATTTAACTTCTCTACTTAAAATCTCGAAATCTGTCTTTGTGAGGGAGTAGCAATTGCATTTTACGTTTTGTGGTTGGCCCTACCATCAAAATTGTCTACGAGCCACCACTGCTCCAGAGTCACAAGGGAAATTATTACTGGGTCTCGAAAAATATCTACGAAACTAGTGTAACAAATTCAAGTGAAATTACGATTATTCACGGCACTATTAAAGTAACAAACGAAATTATAGTAATTTATTATACAAGACGACAAAGTTAAATTTTATCCACGAGTGAATCGTTTAACGTCGAGACGAAGTAATAATTTTATCGTCGTGTATAATACAAAAAAAGATTCTATAGCAAGAACTTTAACAATTTCAAAAGAAAATAAGGAAAGTCAATCACATTTTAAAATCTCAGTTGGGTTGCTAGGATAATACGAAGCTGTAATATTTAATTTAAATAAAAGTTAGAAAATTAAATTACTTTATCTATAATAATGGTGAGGCACTAACACCCCATGAAGGAGCTTGGCCTGCAAGGCGGAAGGTCAGAGCTTCTAGTCATATTAATACCCACCCATTCGGAGTCACGTGATAATCTAGTGATTTTACGTATGTCGGTTCTTAAAAATACAATTTTAGGGTAATAAATGACATTTCGTTTTGTAGGTTATCACATCTGCCAATTTCTAAAACAAGGTTGCTGCGGTTTTTTTTTCTCTTATACGAAATTAAACTGATTTTACATGTTCGAGAAAACACAACCTGCCTCAAAACGTAAATATAATAAAGTTACGTCGGCCGCTACATCAAAATCCTGCTGAGTATAGCAAATTTTAAGTCAATTTGCCAATTTCTGTTCATGAATATTCTGTTGTAGAACATATTGCTTGACTTTTGCCATTTAAAGCCTATTTCCTTGCACTATCTATTTAGGGCAGAAGCTGAATATGAAAAATCTCCTCCAAATTCTTCAACCAAGCGTTTCTTTAGGCTTTCCATGGTTACAAATTCTTTAGCTACATACATTTTATACAGGGTGTCGCAGAAATAAGTACATTAAATTTAACCAGTAACAAAACTCGTCGAGAGCTGCTATATTTCTTAGTAACTTTTTTTTTAAAGTTGCTAAGTTTAGCCGTTAGTGGTCTTTCAAAGATGATTAGCTTTTTTATATTTTTTCAGATAAGTCGAAAAATCTGTGATAGATTTTATTTATTCTTTGGCCATGCGTTTGTACTAGTAAACTACAACTTTTTGTGGAATAAACCCTAATTTCTAAAATTACAGGGTGTTGGAAAACTTCATATTTGTTTAACCCCCTGTAGAATCACTACCAATGTTTATTTGTGGATAGCTACTTTCATTTAGAAGCTATTTCCTCCCTTACAAAATTTTTGTTGGGTAAACGGTTTAGCCACAAAAAATATATTCTGAATCTCTACAAGCCTGAATCAGTAAAATTATTGTAACTTAACACTAGGCTTGTAGGGATTTAGAAAATATTTTTTTTGGCTAAACCGTTCACCCAACTAAAATTTTGTAAGAGAGGAAATAGCTTCTAAATTAAAGTAACTATTCAGAAAAAATTGGCAGTGATTATACAAGGGGTTAAAAAATTTAAGCAAGTTAATCACTTTTAAAGCCCTCTAGCGGCTAAACTAAGCAACTTTGTATATAGGTAAGTTGAGTTAAATCATCATATGTTGGGCCAACGAACTTGTGATCTTCCGTTGTACACGTATTTTCCGGACACCCTGATGGAGTTCTTGACTGCTTCGTCGATTTCCGTTTTTTGCATTTTTCACTTTCTGGCTCATATTTTCGGTAAATTATGCTCTCCGAGACATTTAACGCAAGACAAGCAGAGCGAACAACAATCTAAGTTACCTTATACTCCGTATGCCTAGACCTTATCCATTACAAACAAACTTACACGAAAAATATAATCTGACAGATTAGAAACGTCAAATTTTAAAATTAATTTTATTAATCGGAATGCCTTTTTTCGAATTTCTTCCATTTCATCTATTCTACTAAAGATGAACAATGACAGACAAAAGTCACGTGACTCCGAATGCGTATAATTTTGACTATACCCTTGATGTTAAAGTGCTACTTTATCTACCCTTGCTGTTAAAGTAACACTTGACCTTTTCTTTTGAGTCGATTAAAGCACACTTTAACATTTGCTATAGAAAGAAAGCAGTTTTTTTGTATTCAACAACATTACTTTTATAAACCTATCATAAAGTACCACGCCATTGTAAAAAAAGACATTTTGTCTCTCCTTTTCATATCAGTAGACTTATTACCTACAAAAAAATTTTATTATACACGTTTTATGCATTGATTAATATAAGTTTACCTTTTTGAAATATTTATTATTAATGAGCAAAAACTTTTGGAAAGATCTCTACTTTTCCATCACCCGCCGCGTCTGCGGGAGGGCGCCAACTTCCTAGTTTCAATTTACATCTCGGGATTTGTAACTGTAGCGGGAGTGAATTATTCAGGAAGGCATTCAAAGCGTAGCTGAGGCAGAAAGGGCTGTAAAATATTTAAACTGGTGATATTCGTGTCCAAAACGCTTTTGGATGCAAAACGCTGCGAACTCGGCTTGATAAGAGACGCACCGACGAGTTAAAACGTGGGAAAGCGCTTCCCGGCTTTATTAAAATTTGAAAATTCCGTTGGACAAACGAAATATGTGACACGTAGATAAGATAGCCTGAAATGCTTCCTCGGCACTCTTCTCAAATCTGCTTAATGGCGCGTGACAAACTTTATGGATGGGATTACATTCAGGAAAATATCACCAAAGTTCATACATCCTGCTAATACATTCATCATTCCGATTCGCATGTCGCCCATACCTGCTACCGTAACTTCTGGAAATAACACAAAAGGCTGTATAATCGAAACAACAGCTACTCCCCCAATCGAAGCTACTGTGATGTCGTACTATAAACTGAATTGTACAGATACAGAAATAAACCTTCTTAATGGTTATTTAACCAACAAGTGTGTTAATAAAGGTGATTAATAATCGAGAGATTTTAACGCGTGAGCGAGTGGAGCGAGCGAACGCGTTAATGAGCGAGATTATTAATCACCAATTAACATAAGAGTTGGTTAGAAGACTTTTCCGTCAATCATACGTTTATTAAAATCCATCAAAAATATTTATTAGTTTTGACATTTCAGATACATTTGACGTTTAGTACGTATGGTTGCCGATGCCGGAGCAATTTTGCGGCAATTAAAATACTTGGCGGTTGGAAATCCACCTCTGTTGCCGAAGGATACATTGAAAACTCGATAGGTATAAAATACAAACTGCCACAAAGATATTGAGCGAAGCGTTTTCTAATGTAAATATTTATATTAATAAGTCCACGGAATAATTTAACCTTTAGTTTTGACACATCAGATTCAGATACATTTGACGTTTAGTACGTATGGTTGCCTATATAAAATCATTGCGAAAACGGGTCTATTAATGCATGATTTTTTAGACAAAATCATGCATTAATGAGTCGATATATAAACGATTGACGGAAAATGTAATTTAACGTATGACGTTATCAGAATCATAAAAGGTATACAAACTATAAGCTCTAGAAATAAAATACCGCCATAAAGAGTTATTGCTAAAAAAATTTCTTGTTTCTTGTTGCAAAATGCTGCAATAGCTTTGTTAGATGACTACTATATTCTATGTCGCCTTTTACTGAAATAATAAAACATAAGATTGCATCGGCGTCAATTTAGTGATCGTAACTACCTAAATTACAATCAAGAACTGTGTAATATTTGCCTCTCAAACTCAATCAATTAGCAGAATTAGTAATGTTAATTCAATGTCAACCCTTCAAGCTCTAGTTATAATCAGGACTTAATATTCGCCTTTCCAAAATAATAATTACATTCAATATGTACTATTCCTGGTTCAGTAATATTGCTTACAGTTAATACATTTAACAAAATTCAAAATTGAACTCCAATGTTGGCCGTTGGCCATTCAATGTGCTTGGTAACATTGTAAATTTGCACGTATGCATTTAATTTAATCAGCAGGTTTTATTTCTATTGACTACCGAATTATCAATCTTCGGCAAATATCTAAATTACTCAGTTTTGAACATACATTTAACAAGTTCACATCTTAGATATTCGTGTTCTAAGAAATTTAAGTAAATACATAATAAAGAAAGCTTAGTAATTTAGAAATTTAGAATGGGGGACAGTTCGGGTGGCGAGAAGCTACCCCCCGATTATGCAAACAAGATGATAATAGGGGAACAATTGCATTACGGCTTAAATAATGAATATAAAGTTAGCAATAGCAGTCCATTTTACGTTTTCGAGGAGACCACTGATGAAAACGTTAGTCGTCTATCGCCCGCTCGTGTGTGCAATTATTTATTTAATAACACTTTATTTAAAAATTATATAATTGTTATAAAAACTGTAGGTAGAGGTAAAGTTAATACGGGTGTTTAATAAGAGCGCAAGATTTCAGTGTTCAATAAAACATGGTTTTCTGTAGCAAAGTATTGAAATATTTATTGATTTAGAAAATATACATTTGGGAATTATGTATGAAACAAAATATCTTGTAAATGGCCGCCACGGCTTTGCTGGCATATGCGTACCCTTTTGACGAAATTTTCAATAACGTTATTGAATACATGTGGTGGTATTCATTGATACAGCGTCTAATTTCGGCTTTCAATGCTTCGATGGTTGCAGGCTTATTGGCATAAACCTGTGACTTCAGATAACCCCACAGACAGAAGTGTAAAGGCGTTAAATCACAAGAGCGTGGAGGCCAATTCTGGTACCAAATCGGGAAATGACACGACCAGGAGCAAACTCGTGCAAGATCATTAATGTTTCACGGGCGGTATGACATGTGGCACCGTCCTGCTGAAACCACATGTCGTCAAGATCAATAGCTTCCAAATGAGGCACAAGAAACTGTGTTATAATAGCACGATAATGGTGGCAATTAAACTTTCACCATTTTGATAATAATTTTTGACAATCAGGACACGTTGTTCTACCGTGTAGTTCTCCATGTTTACTAACTCCCATCTGTCAACTTTCGATCTGTCACGTCATAATCATGTGACATTATGACTGTCAAACATGCCGCGCAATTCAAATCTTGCGCTCTTATTGAAACACACATATTATGATACTAGTGTATAAATACGCCTTTAAAGCACGTGCGACAAGTTTAAGAGCACGACGTAAAGCGGAGTGCTTTTAACGTCGAACTTAGTTCGGTGACACTTTTTCCGTCACATTGTGTTAGATATTCTAGGTTATGTTGATATTCAAATTTACGGCAGAACGTGTTTTAATATAGTATTAAAACACTCCACCAATGGCAACATGCAAAATAGACGTAATTCGGGCGCTAATATTAAAAGTGCTACAAACGTCACTTTTGACACTAGAAACTGTGCAAAAAGTTGTCATTTTGGCACGATCGTAGAAAATAGTATATTGTATGTTAAGAGCTGAAAGTGCATTCTTGCCGCTTGCGCATGAATATTGCTGGTTGAGGCAAAGCCGAAACCAGCAATCATGCAAAAGCGGCAAGCGCACTTTTAGCTCGAAACATACATACTATTTTTTCGACGACTGAGCATATTATTAATGGAAAATATCATATTTCATTTTATTGCAAATATTAATTGACAATCAAGTTAACGTTACTCGCGCAGTCTATTAGACATGTGACGCGATTATTTCGACAAATGACGGGCATTGTCAAGGAAACATTCGGAAGTGGCTACCTATTTTGTTCACGCGGAAACCCAAAACGCACGCTCAGCGGCAAATGTCAACTTTCTGTTGTCAAATGACAGTGAGAAAAATCTACTTTCGATGTCAGTCGTCGAAAAAATAATTTTTAAGACATATACAAATTCTCTAATTAAACACGAAACTTTTGCATCAAATAAATTGGTTGCTTATATTCCTTCCTTTTTTTAATCACAAAAAGGGAGTTATTACAAAAGTAGTCACTATTTTGCGAGTCGTATATTTTAATTCGCCTGTCATCTGTCAAAAAGTGACCAATAAAAATTCAGAATTTGACTTTTCCCTCATCAATCAAAAAAATATCAGCGGATATATCTTCCTAGAAGGTATTCAAGTGACTATTCAACACTATAATATATAAGCCAATGATATTGCAGAGATTTGCTTTTTTCAGCCAATAGGAACAGTTTATCATCACTGAATATTGGGTATCGTGCAAAATATTCAAAAAACAATGTAGGTACTCACATTTCCTATAAACGATAAAATAGTATACGGTACGAGTTAGAAAAGTGGTTTTACTGAACTCGTACGGGCGTTTAAGTAGTCCCTACCGCTCGTACTGAAACCAGCCATACTTGTTCTGTAAAACATCACTTTCCTAATTTTGTTGCGTAATATACTGGATGTTTATAATTGTTTGTGATTACAGTAGCCATGAAATTAGATCCATACAAATAGAAACCAGTACTATAGCAATTTAAGGCTAGGTGCTATTTACGTGGGTATGGTTCCTGTATTACCCCTCTAAACGTCAGAAAGCTTTAGAAAATTTTAAACAGGTAAAATTTTCAGAGAAATGTTTTGTTACAAATTACAAAGCAGAATAGAGTACTATAAATGTAGAAAATTATGTTCGTTTTGTGCAAGCCATAATCCAACCCTTGCTTTTTTTATTTTCAAACAAATTTTGCAACATTTCTTGATTAATATTGTTACAATACTTTATAATTTCTTCCCCAAGGTCATCTAAATTTGGAAATGATCTAAACACACTGTTTGCGCATGACTGCCTCTGTAGATGCTAGAGGGTTGGGGGTAAGTGCGCTTGCTTGTGACGGGAGTCGAGTTTTTGCCATGTACGAGGGAAGAAGGAATGAATTTTAAAATAAATATACAGTCCACTTTAAAGTTTGTTATTATTGGCCCCATTGGCCGAAACATTGGTCCAATCGATCCGGATAGGAAACAGTAGTGCAATAATAAGGAACCGGCCGCTGGGTTAAGAAGATTGATAATTTGGAACATCGGAGGCAGCAACCATAGGCGTCTGTCCATTCCACCAGGGTTCCATCATCGCAAACCAGGGTCCAGTGTTCCACGGCGGGGAGCAGAAAGCAGCAGCTACAATTGCCTGTCCGACGGTCCTCCAGTCCGTAAGTTTGATAATCCATTCCTAATTTTACCCCAAAATTATCAATTTGTTTATAACTCGTGCTCAATCTGCTTCAGTAATGGTCGAAAACGAGGTTACGATTAATTCATTAAGGGCTAGGCGCGGCATAATTAAAGCCAACGTAACACGCCTAAGAACTTATTTTGACAATGTTGATAAGGATTCAGTATCTGAAAGTATTATTGCTCAATTAAATCATAGGCTAGAAAAAACTGAACCTTCATGGGATGAACTTAATGAAGTTCAATACCAAATTGAATTGCTTGAACAGTCAGAAAATCATGAGGTTGAGCGGGAACAGTTTGAAAATGCATATTTTAGTATTATAGGAGATATAAAAGCATTATGTACACTTTTCAAATATAATAAAATAAATAATTCAAGTCCAGGGTCAAATCATAGTGGAATCAACAGGTTCGGTGCATCTAATAATAATAATTCAATACAACTGCCACATATAAAATTAGCTAATTTCAGTGGTTAATATGATGGCTGGTTGGAATTTAGGGATGCATTCAAGGCTCTTGTTGATAGCAATGAATCTTTATCGGAAATTCAGAAGTTTTATTACTTACGGTCTTCTCTTGAACGGGATGCAGCAGAAATAATTAAAAATATTCAGGGATCTGCAGCCAATTATAAAAATGCATGACAGCTCTTAATAGACAGATATGAGAATAAACCATTAATGATTCACAATCACATTAAGGCCATTTTTGACTATCCTGTTATTAATAAGGAATCTCATATCGAACTTAGGAAATTATTTGATAATGTCACTAAACAGTTACGTTCCTTATTATTAAAAACGCTAAGTGAACAAACAGAGCATTGGGATCGATTAATCTATACATATATAAAGGAAAGTCACAACCCTGACTAATCAACGCAGAGCCGAAACCACTGGCACTAAAAACTTGAAATTTGGGTGGAAGGTTCAATTTGTTATGTAAGGTAGTGCTAAGAAGGGATTTTTTGAAATTCGACCCCTAAGGAGGTGAAAAGGGGTAAAATGTGTTTTCACGAATTCTTCAATATCTCATACACCCGATAATATATCAATTTGGTGTTTGCTTGCAAAGATTATCAATGCAAATACCTAGAAACGTGTTTTAGGATTTTGCCCTAATCAACCCCTAAAGGTGCAAATCTGGATTGGGGGTGAATTAAAGAACCCTTCGAATCTCTTATGTTTATTGAGTTAAAACATTCTTTTTTGGCATATAAATGTATTTTTGAAATATTTAGAAAGCGGTTTAAGGGAATTTGAAAATTTTTAACCCAAAAGGGGCGAAAAGGGGTAAACTGTGTTTACACGAATTTCTGAATATCTCTTACACCCGATAAGATATCAATTTGGTGTTCGCTTGCAAAGATTATCAATGCAAATACCTAGAAACGTATTTTAGGATTTTGCCCTAATCAACCCCTAAAAGTGCAAATCTGGATTGGGGATGAATTAAAGAACCCTTCGTATCTCCTATGTTTATTGAGTTAAAACATTTTTTTTTGGCATATAAATGTATTTTTGAAATATTTAGAAAGCGGTTTAAGGGAATTTGAAAATTTTTAACCCAAAAGGGGTGAAAAGGGGTAAACTGTGTTTACACGAATTTCTGAATATCTCTTACACCCGATAAGATATCAATTTGGTGTTCGCTTGCAAAGATTATCAATGCAAATACCTAGAAACGTATTTTAGGATTTTGCCCTAATCAACCCCTAAAAGTGCAAATCTGGATTGGGGTGAATTAAAGAACCCTTCGTATCTCCTATGTTTATTGAGTTAAAACATTCTTTTTTGGCATATAAATGTATTTTTGAAATATTTAGAAAGCGGTTTAAGGGAATTTGAAAATTTTTAATCCAAAAGGGGTGAAAAGGGGTAAACTGTGTTTACACGAATTTCTGAATATCTCTTACACCCGATAAGATATCAATTTGGTGTTCTTTTGCAAAGATTATCAATGCAAATACCTAGAAACGTATTTTAGGATTTTGCCCTAATCAACCCCTAAAAGTGCAAATCTGGATTGGGGGTGAATTAAAGAACCCTTCGTATCTCCTATGTTTATTGAGTTAAAACATTCTTTTTTGGCATATAAATGTATTTTTGAAATATTTAGAAAGCGGTTTAAGGGAATTTGAAAATTTTTAACCCTAAAGGGGTGAAAAGGGGTAAACTGTGTTTACACGAATTTCTGAATATCTCTTAGACCCGATAAGATAGCGACTTGGTGTTTGCTTGCATAAGTGTCCAATAGAAGTATCTAAAAACACATTTCAGGATTTTCCGTAATCGACCCCTAAAGGAGCAAATCTGGATTCGGGGTGAATTAAAGAACCCTTTGCAACTCCTACGTTTATTGAGCTCGAACATTCCTTTTTTTGGCATATGGATATATTCTTAAAATATTTAGAAAGTGATTTAAGGGATTTTACAATTTTACCCCTAAGGGGGTGAAAAGGGGTAAACTGTATTTTCACTATTCCTCAATATCTCTTAGACCCGATAAGATATCGACTTGGTGTTTGCTTGCATAGGTATCCAATACAAGTGTCTAAAAACGCATTTCAGGATTTTGCCATAATCAACCCCTAAAAATGCAAATTTGTATTCGGGGTGAATTAAAGAACCCTTCGTATCTCCTATGTTTATTGAGCTAGACCTGCTAAAGCATTTTTTTGGCATATAACTGGATTCTTAAAATATTTAGAAAGTGGTTTAAGGGATTTTAAATTGTTACCCTTAAGGGGGTGAAAAACGGTAAAGTGTGTTTTCACGAATTCCTCAATATCTCTTAACCCGATAAGATATCGACTTGGTTTTTTGCATGCATAGGTATCCAATACGAATGTCTAAAAACACGTTTCAGGATTTTCCAAAATCAACCCTTAAAGGTGCAAATCTGGATTCGGGGTGAATTAAAGAACCCTTTGTATCTCCTATGTTTATTGAGTTAGAACATTGTTTGTTTGGCGTACAGATGTATTCTTAAGATATTTAGAAAGGGGTTTAAGGGATTTTAATGTTACCCCTGAAGCGGTAAAAAGGGAAACTGAAAAAGGGTAGGGTGTTAAGTTTATCTTGCTAAAATTTATGAATACAATATTTAGTTTGTGCACATATATTTTAATTTTATCTGATTGTTATACTAAAACTGTAGTTTTATCAATATATACAAGGTGAACGACAATTACGTACACATCTCCAGGGGGTATGTGAAGCATAAAAAAAAGTTGTGGAGGATTTTTTTCGAAAGAATTTTGTTTCCTTTTTTCCTACAATATTGTTTTGCAGCGTTTGTTAGTTTAGCGTATTGAGTGAGGGGGAGGGGGGCGCCCTAGAATTCATTTGAAATTTAGAAAAATAAACATTTGTTACCCGTACGAAGAACGGGTATCTTGCTAGTAATATATATATTAACCAATAAATTTGATTTAGTTACACGCCGCGACTGGGAATCGTATAAATATGAAAACGAATTGCCATACATGTCAGATATGAATAAGTTTCTGAAATCAAAGTGCGACATTTTAGAAAAACTTGAAATTCATAAAATGGAGAAACATAATAAGGGTCAATTTAATCAAGCAAATTATAAAAAATCTCCAACAAATAGCTTCGTCTTCAGTACAAATAATCTAAAATGTTACTATTGCCATCAAAATCACCCAATTTACAAATGCGATTCGTTTCTAAAATTAAGCATAGTCGCCAGAATTGCAGCTGTAAAGAAACTTAAAATTTGCCTGAATTGTTTACGGGCGTCTCATCCTTCGTGGAACTGTCCTGTTCGCAGATGTTTTAAATGCAATAAGCCCCATAATTCTTTGTTGCACTTGGAGCATAACGGTTCTGTTAGCCTTGAAAATTCCAGTACTTCGGAAATTGTCCCTTCGACGAGCACTTTGCCAAATCCCGCAGGTACACAGGATGCTTCATTGTTACCAAATTCTTCAGTAAATAGTCACGTAGTTGAACAAAATAAGGCAGCATTAGCAGTGGCGTCACAAGTGCTTTTATCAACTGCTATAATCAAAATTAAAACTAGTAATGGATTCATTAAATGCCGTGCTTTATTGGATAGCGGCTCACAAAGCAATTTTGTTACTGCAGCTTTAGCTAGCAAATTAGGAATTAAATTATCTAGGATTAATCACGTTATTAAGGGTGTAGGCGAAACATTGACAAATATAAGCAGTCAAATAAATATTTCGGTTATGTCCCTACATAATGATTTTAATATAAACATTAATTGTTTAGTCATACCAAAAATTTCGTTTGATAGGAATATACTCAATCTCCCAAATAATTTAATATTGGCAGATTCTACCTTCAACGTAGCAAGCGAAATTGATGTCTTATTAGGTTCAGATACATTTTGGTCTATTTTATGTACAGGACAAAAACGTTTAGGTCAAAATCTGCCTGTATTACAGAACACGCAATTTGGCTGGATTATAGCTGGCAATTTATATATTAATTCCAAAATAAATAGGTCAGTAACTTGTTTGAATGTTATAAAAGAAAATTCAATTGATGACCAAATCGCAAGATTTTGGGAAATAGAGGAAGTCGATACTAACAGCTCACATTTATCGGAAGCTGAGAAATATTGTGAAACTCATTTTAATGAAACTACCAAACGTAGTTCCGATGGTAGATTTATTGTTAAGGTTCCTTTTAAACAATCATTAATTGATTTAGGAAATTCTAGGAAAATGGCTCTTAATAGGTTTTATTCATTAGAAAGAAAACTTAACAAGGACCCAATTTTAAAGAAAGATTATATAAAATTTATGCATGAATATGAAAATTTAAATCACATGCACGAATTAACTGACTCAAAATCAAATAGTAACACAGAAGGTTATTATTTACCGCACCATGCGGTTATTAAATCAACAAGTTTGACAACCAAATGTCGTGTAGTCTATGAGGGGTCCGCGCTGACGGATTCCGGATTATCATTGAATGATGTTCAATTTAGCGGTCCCACTTTACAACAGGATATCTTTTCGATTCTTGTACGATTTAGGAAACATAAATATGTAATGACAGCCGACATTTCAAAAATGTACAGACAAATATTAATTTATATAATATTAATATTAATATTAATTTTGGCGCTCGAATTCAACGGAAAAATTAAGATGTTTTGAACTAAACACTGTAACGTATGGTACTGCATCTGCTCCGTATCTAGCAGTTCGATGTCTCACTCAGTTGTCAATTGAAAACAAGTCACTTGCACCATTGGCATGTGATGCAATAAAAAATGATTTTTATGTAGATGATCTTTTGAGTGGAGGGGATACAGTATCAGAGGTAATACAGTTACAAAGGGAAATCACACAAATATTACAAAGCGCTGGTTTTGAATTACGCAAATGGCTTTGCAATGATAAAAATTTGTTGACCGAATTTCAAATAGAGGATAGTTTAGAAAAAGTATTTTACATATAGGTGAAAATGAATGGAACAAAACTCTTGGAATATTTTGGAATCCAACCGATGATGTTATTCAATATTCTGTGTGCAATTTAAAAATGACCAACCAAATTAGTAAAAGGTCAATTCTGTCTGTTATATGTCAAATATTTGACCCGCTAGGATTGCTAGGGCCTATCATAATTGTGGCAAAGTTAATCATGCAGGAATTATGGAAAGAAAGGGTTGCTTGGGATGGATCTGTTCCGCAAGGTAAGTGGTCCAAATTTATGGCAGAACTAAACATGATAGACAAAATTAAAATACCGCGGCATGCTGTAATTTCTAGTTATGTAACAATTGAACTGCATTCTTTTTGCGATGCTTCAGAAAGAGCCATCGGAGCATGTATATATATTCGCTGCGCTACAGACTCGCAACATTTTTCATCAAAATTGTTATGTGCGAAGTCCCGGTTTGCACCTTTGAAAACAATTAGTCTTCCAAGATT
Organism: Agriotes lineatus; assembly: GCA_940337035.1. Classification (NCBI taxonomy): domain Eukaryota; kingdom Metazoa; phylum Arthropoda; class Insecta; order Coleoptera; family Elateridae; genus Agriotes; species Agriotes lineatus. The sequence continues at coordinate 195,946,822 of OW679194.1, read as the reverse complement.
AGAATTATGCGGGGCTCTATTGTTGGCGAAATTATCAAAAAAGACCTTGAGTACATTAAATACACAGTTTCACAAAATGTATTTTTGGACCGATTCGTTAATTACATTAGCGTGGATAAAGGGGGAATCAACCAAATGGAAAACATTTGTAGCAAATCGTGTGTCAGAAATACAATCATTGACAGACTCTAATGCATGGAATCATGTAAAATCACAGGAAAATCCTGCAGATTTACTATCTCGTGGTGTTAATGCACAAGTCCTTGTTGAATCAAGATTGTGGTGGTGCGGCCCAGATTGGCTCAGCGATGGTAGTCACAAGTTTCAACCACTACAAGAACCAATTTTAAATGATATTCCTGAGCAACGCAACGTATCATTAACGATCATTTCAGAACCCAGTCAGTTGAACCAGCTAATTAATAAATATTCCTCACTGCAAAGGTTGCAACGCGTAGTCGCCTATATGTTAAGATTTGTGAAAAATGTTAAATCGGCTTCAAGCAATAGGCAATTAGGTTTCTTAACAGCTAGTGAGCTGGACAACGCGTTAATGACATTGGTCAAAGGTTGCCAAAAGGAATGCTTTCCTTATGAATATCGCCAGCTATCAAATAATAAAGAGTTAAATAGTAAAAGCCAAATTTTATCTTTAAACCCATTCATGGAAGGTAACATCATACGAGTAGGTGGTAGGTTAAATAAGGCAGACCAGCCATACGACAAAAAGCACCCAGTTATTTTGCCAAAATGTCATCGACTAACTGAGTTAATTTTAAATACTCAACATCAAAAATTGTTGCATTGCGGTCTTCAAAATTTATTATGTAGCGTAAGGGAACGATTTTGGCCGATTTCTGGTCGCAGTACAGACAGGTTATTAGAAATTGCATTACTTGTTTTAGAGCTAAACCAGACTCTCCAAATTACATCATGGGTGATTTACCTAAACATCGCGTAAATAGCTATGTTCCTTTTGAAAATGTAGGAATTCATTTCGGTGGCCCTCTAATGATAAAAGATAGATCTACGCGAGGAGCAAAAATAACTAAAGCGTATATATGTTTATTCGTTTGCATGTCGACAAAGGCTGTACACTTAGAATTAGTATCAGAATTAACTACGAGAGCCTTTATAGCAACTCTATCTAGATTTGTAAGTAGACGGGGAAAACCCACTCACATTTATAGTGACAATGCACTAAATTTCGTTGGTGCTAACAATGAGTTGACCAGGATGTATAATTTTTTAATGGAACACGAAAGAAACATTTTTGATCACTTGGCAAATGATGGCATTTCATGGCACTGTATTCCCGCTAGATCTCCGAGTTTCGGTGGTATCTGGGAGGCTGGGATTAAAATAACTAAACATCATTTATTGCGTATTGCAGGCAATAGTTCACTAACTTTTGAGCAAATGAATACCTTACTGGTTCAGATTGAGGCAGTTTTAAATTCCCGTCCCCTCTGTCCCTTATCCTCAGACCCGGAGGACTTGTCGGCCTTGACGCCGGCACACTTTTTGATAGGAAGGTCGCTAACAGCCATCCCGGAACCAACTCACCAGGAAATTCCACAAAGCCATTTGAACCTTTACAAACGGATCCAAGCAATGGTTCAACATTACTGGTCCAGGTGGCAGAAGGAGTACCTTTCTGAACTACAAGTCAGAACCAAATGGAGGAAACATTTTAAGGAGGTACTGAGGACAGGTTCCTTGGTTCTTATAAAGGACGACAACTTACCTACCCTCAACTGGAAGCTAGGAAGGGTTTTATCGCTACATCCAGGAAGTGACGGTGTGGTTAGGATAGTGTCGTTAAAGGTGCGCGGAGGTACAATAAAGCGAGCAGTGAATCGGATTTGTGTTCTGCCGATTGAGTAAAAACATTACACATTACATGGACTGAACGGACATTTAGATTAAATTAATTAATATTTGATTTCAGTAGTGATAAGTTATTATTGTTATTAGACTTAAGACGTTAATTATTTGTTATGTTTGTTTTGAAAGCAACCTTTCAAGGCGGGGAGTATGTTTGCGCATGACTGCCCCTGTAGATGCTAGAGGGTTGGGGGTAAGTGCGCTTGCTTGTGACGGGAGTCGAGTTTTTACCATGTACGAGGGAAGAAGGAATGGATTTTAAAATAAATATACAGTCCACTTTAAAGTTTGTTATTATTGGCCCCATTGGCCGAAACACACACTATCTTTGAGGTAGCCAAAGATGGAAAAATCACAAAGAATGACATCTGGAGAACGGGCTGTGAACGCATGATTAGTAAATCGACTAATAATTCTGTTTCCAAAAATCTGTCTCATAAAAGCAAGATATTCTTGAGTTGTGTGAGCAGTGACTCCGTCTTGTTGGAACTAACCATAATTCCTTTCATCTTCATCGAGTTGCTCAACGAAATTTTCTAGAAGTTGTTCGCTATACCTCTATCCATTAATGGTGTTGTTAAAGAATATTGGTCCAATTAGTCTTCTTTTGGAAACCGCTATCCAAATACCTAATTTTTGGGGATGTAGTGGAGATTACAAATATTAATAAGGGTTATCGGTGCTCCATATGCGAAAATTTTGAGAAATCACATAGCTTGACATGAGAAACCTGGTTTCATCAGTGTAAAAAGTTAAATCTAACAGATTATTGTCAAAAGTCTGTTGAAACCAGTGCCAGTAATTAACACGTTCTTCGAAATCTTGAGGTTGCAGCTGCTCATAAACGACAACTTTATAAGCATGCATTTTCAAATGTTTTTTAATAATTTTATGGTAAGTGCTGAGGGGACCGTTAGATTAAAGTGCTAACCTTCGCAGAGATATATTTGGGTTTCTTTCGAATCCTTCTCGAAGATATACAATTTCCTGAGCGACTCGTGGGCTACTTGAAGACTTGTATTTTACAACGCTCCCAGTTTGCTAAAAGTGTCGGTCTAATTTTTGGCGTAGGCAATGGTTGTCATAATGGTAATGCGAAAATCTAATACAAAATTACTCCAGGCAAGATTCGATAGAGTATATCTAGACACCATCACTATCAACAATACCGTTTCTAAAATAAGCTTCTATAATGAATTTACTGTGATCAAGTTCCATTTTTCAAAAACTGACTTATACTTGACGTATTTTGACTTTATTGCTAGTCCAGTTCACAATTTTGAAGAGAACAAGCATTTTTCAAAGGTATGTACTGCGATAACGGAGATTTATAAACACGCTGTCCGTCACCTGCCAAATTTTAATAGTCCCTGATGAAGGTCGAATTTAAAACTTCAAAATGTATGTAATATATTTCTTAAAGTAGTTTCGAACTGATCTAACAAAAAATGCTCAACTTGCGCTAGTGGGATCATCAGGTAGTGTACTTTAGAATAACTAAATTGAATTTTGTTGCATAGTGATTACGGAAGCCAATATTTGAATGCCTCGTAATTATCATGAGAGTTCGTATAGTGCGCCTATCAGTGCAACATTATGTATAAAAAAACCTATAAAAATGCTTTCCTTAATATTATTAAAAACTCGGAAACAAATGAAAAATTTTAAATGTTATCTGCTTTACCCTTAAGAAATTCGTTAGTCACGGCTTTGGTTATAAAAGAAGATGCCTTGGCAACTATATTAAGTCAGATGAGATGAGCTGTTGGCGAAGTTTCAAGTGCCAGGAATGCAAGTTGATTTATGAATTCTTGAACCTGGAAGGGACAGTAATATAAGCGTAAAAGTTACAGTGGTGTACAAATTACTTAGTACCAACTTCATAAGGACCTCTCTGCTGAACACTCAATTCTACTGTAAGAGCTATTTTACGGACAATTTCAGTTGGCAGCAAACATTTTATTTTGCTCAAAACAAAGATTGACGCCCACGGCCTATTTATTTTTCTAAAACAGTTATTTATCCCAAATTTAGTTAATTTACTTAAGTCCAAATAATAGCAATTTATTGTATAAGTGTTTTAGAAAGCGTTTTACCACCAAAAAATGTTTCAATGCGAGAACGAAGTTCGAGCATTTAATCTTCTTGAGCGGATAAAGCTCAATTAAAACACGAATACAATATAACGTTTTATCTAACAACAATTGGACAATTTGGAAAGTACCGAGCGGTCATAAATATTATACACCAAGTGTAAGATGTCTTTGAGTTAATAAATCTTTAATTCGCGTGGCGTGTATAAGTTTTTATTCAATTTTGACGAAATTTTAAATAAAAAATAAAAATATATTCAAATTAAGATATAAATTTGCCCATTCATAGTCGATTTGATCTAAATTTTAGTAATTATATATTACACACTACAAAGAGAAAGAATAATTGAATGTAAATATTTGTAGAAATAATAAAAATAGGTTGTTCTTCATTGAAACTTTTTTAATTCTCTAGTGAATTAAACTTTTTTAATTCTTTAGTGAATTAATAGTAGTTTATTTATCTAGAACGAAAAGTGAGATTTTAAAGACGAGAAAGTTGTTTACGGCCGAGGCGTCAGCCGAGGACGGAATTACTTGCGAGGACCTTTAAAAACACTTTTCGTTCGTGGTGAATACAACGGTTTATTTCAAACTGCAAGTTTAAGAAAATTTAAATAAAAAGTTGTAAATCATTTAAAATTTCATGTCAACAACTGACGTATAATTTTAAAGTACTTGAACTTTAATATTTTACTTTAAAGTACTACGAGTTTAACGTTCCATTTTTTGTACCATAATAGTATATTAAAACACGAGTTTTATAAAACTTCTATTTCGACACGAGTCCAGTTTGCAGCACGACTGCCGAAGGCAGGAGTGCTGTGAAGGACAAGTGCTCGGAAGTTTTATAAAACGAGTTTTTTATGTTTTTTTTTCTAATTTGCAAGTTAAATACCGTTTTACTACAAATAAAATTTTGGGAATTTTGTAACAGTTGGTAACAGTTTTATTGCAAAGCATACATTTAAAACAAAATTTTAAATTTGAATCAAGTAGAGTCACCATAAATGTAATTTTTCGCAAGCGTTCGCACTTGAAATTGTAAAATTAGTGTGGATTAGTGTTTCACAATGAATTCAGAAATTTCCTGCGCTCCGCCAGAAATACGGCAAATTGCCGAAAATGCTACGGTTAATTTACTGTCGTTTGTGTCATTGGCTATAACCTTCAACTCACACTGACATTTCGTGCAATGTCACCAACCGAAAAATAGTTGATCTCGGGTTTGGTAATGGTTCATGGCCGCACTCAAAATGGATGCGGTAACGGCTTTGTTAAGACAACAAATTAGGAAATAGTATATTGTATGTTAAGAGCTGAAAGTGCATTCTTGCCGCTTGCGCATGAATATTGCTGGTTGAGACGAAGTCGAAACCAGCAATCATGCAAAGGCGGCAAGCGCACTTTTAGCTCGAAACATACATACTATTTTTTCGACGACTGAGCATATTATTAAAGGAAAATATCAAATTTCCTTTTATCGCAAATATTAATTGACAATCAAGTTAACATTACTCGCGCAGTCTATATGACATGTGACGCGATTATTTCCACAAATGACGGGCGTTGTCAAGGAAACATTCGGACGTGGCTACCTATTTTGTTAACGCGGAAACCCAAAACGCTCGGCGAGCGACAAAAAGATGAAAACGCACGCTCAGCGGCAAATGTCAACTTTCTGTTGTCAAATGACAGTGAGAAAAATCTACTTTCGATGTCAGTCGTCGAAAAATAAGTTTTAAAGTACTTGAACTTTAATATTTTATTTTAAAGTACTAAGACTTTAATGTTCCATTTTTTGTACCATAAATAGTCCGAAAATAGTATATTACAGTACAAGTGGAGAAACTGAGAATTTCGCTCACGTATTTGCCAGTTTTGCACACGAGCCGCCAGGCGAGTGTGCAAAGGCAAATAAGTGAGCGAAACGGTTTCTCCACGAGTGCTGTATAGCGTTTTGTTTAATCCTGCACTTATAACATCTAAAAAATTTCTGCAAATACAATTTTGACATGACAAACAATAATTATTCAATATAAAAAACGTAGGCAGGTTGTGTTGTTACGTTGCTATGGTTTGTTAATAACAAAAATTTAAATTGTCAATATTTTTAAGCATGGTTCAGTTTCCTGAATTTGCCTTATTAAATTGGTACAAAAATGAAGCAAAGTGAAGAATTTGCTGTCCCTGGCGACGTCCAAAAAGCTGCTACATTTCATTTGTTGCCAGAAAAGTCAAAGGGAAGATACATGAAAGAAATGGAAAAATTTCATGAATGGATGAAGGCAAAAAAGGTACAAGTGATAACTGAAACTGTTGTTGTAGCCTATTTTAACGGTCTAATTGAGAAGTATGCACCTCCTTCGTTGTGGTCCACCTATTCAATGTTAAGATTAACTTTGTTAATTTTTGAAAAAGTAGACAGCAGGTAAGTTTAGTACTATATTTTTAAAATTATGTAACCGACTGTTTTATTTGTAGGTTTAAAACCTTGTTTGCGGTTTTAAAATGCAAATCAAAAAGTTACCAACCTAAAAAGGCGAAAACATTTGAGAAAAAATACATAGAAAAATTCATAAATGAAGCTCCCGCTGAGAAATTTTTGCTAATGAAGATGGCAGTTGTGACGAGCTTGTAAGTCTCAAAACCACCGATATTGAAGACAAAGGATCCATACTGATCGTGAATATTCCAAACACTACAAATTATAAGCCTCGCTTTTTTGTTGTTACTGGCACCGACGGCAAATGTTTTAATAGTCTGGCGATCTACCAAAAATATGCAGCGTTATGCCCTTCATCTCTTGGCGAAGGGAGGTTCTTTTTGTGTTACCGTGACGGAAAATGTTCAGTGCAACCCGTGGGTATAAACACACTGTCAAAGATACCAGGGTCGTGGCGGATTACCTGAAATTAAAATATGCTAATTTATATACCGGGCATTGCTTTCGCCAAACGTCAACCACATTGTTGGCTAATACCTCTGCAGATATTCTGACGTTAAAAAGACACGGACGCTGGCGCTCGTCGTCTGTAGCTGAGAGCTATGTTGAAGAATCAGTGGCTAGCAAGAGTTACATAGCAGAAAGAATAGTTAGCGGTGATGAGGGGGCAAGCATAAGTAAAAAAATCGCGTAGAAGTTGAGGCAACAGAAGATTCCGTGACAGAAGGTACTGCAGGAACGGGAATCGTTGAAGCACATCAATTTTCCACTTCTGGAATTTTTATTTTCACTCACTACTTTCGCCCACCCGTTGCCATAAAAACAATCTGCGTGAACAAAACAAATGGTTTCTCGCTTGGTATCTAAGGAAGAAACAACATGTTTCTATAGCAGGATTAAACAAATATAATTTTTGACATCAGTATGAAATAAAACACTTTTATTTCACTTGTGAATCATAGACTGTCTATGAAATTTGTTATGAAGTTAATAATGTCACTTTAAACTGTCAAAATTGAATAAAATACATTTATTTTATTTTGAAACCATAATCTTGTTTATTTGCCCTCGATAGAGGGCGTAAAATGGCTTTTATAGCCCTAGAGCCTATAAAGTTGCTAAGCAGCATAACAAGCACCAACAATGTAGTATAGCAACACCAACGACGGCGCAGTAGTCTGTAGCCAAAATACTGAATTCTTGATTTTGTCCATTTTGAGGACTAAAATGAAATAAAACGTTGTATGTACCACGTACCTAATCACGATTATAGCTCTCGGAAAATTTAAATCTCTCCGCTTCGCGTCGAGCTTTAAATATTCCCTCGTGCTATAATCTATTGATTACGCCTTTAATACACAAATAACTATTATAATTAAAGCGTATTGTCCGTCTATGTCAAATTCGATGTGAGCAGGTTAGGTTCTGTTTGTTATTTGATAGAAACTGACCAGAACTTCAGCTGAAAATTTCTAATTTGGAATAGCTTGATAGTGCTACCTACAATGCAGTTGTAAGTGACATGGTTTTTATCTCACTAGTGGTTAAAGAGCCACTTTGGAGGTCGAAAATCGATCTAGTAATAGCCTTCTAACCAGAAGTTAGTTACAGCCTGCTGGAACTTATTTCTAATTTTACCATCTTCATCTAAAGACACTATTATTGTATCACTTACAAATGAGGGTAATTTTAATTGCATTTGTACAAATTGTAACACGATATCTTTTGGTATGCCTTCTTTAGTACTGTTAATTTATTACTTCATTATTTTATTTTATTCCGAATAACTTGTGATTGATCCCGGATGTCAAGAATTCAGTGATATATTTTGCTATATTCCTTCTTAAATTAAGGTTCAATCACTGATAAAACAAAATGTTATTACTTGTTCCATATCTGGATAAATTGAAGAACAGATGTTCTTCCTTTCAAAGCATTTTTTTGTCATATTTGTTATCCTATGAACTTGATTAACGTCAAATGATGAGTTCTATTATTAATTTGGGTCTTTTTACAAACAGCTTTTCGAATAAGTATGAAATCATTGGTAAGAGCGATATAGGTATCAAGGTTCATAGGTTCATAGGGTAAAATTTCTTTTGGTTTCTTCTGATTTTGTGCATTGGTTAGTTTTACTATACCTCTTCCAGGTGAGTGTTTTTGGCCCCTAATAATTAAGTCAAATCCTCGAGCTTTTCTCGGATTTATGTTTTCCTTTATATCTTTTACTACTTCATTTGGAGTTACTAGTCCAATTTCACTCCTGTCGTTTGTAACTTCCTCGCCGGGCGTTTCTTTATGTAATTATACCTCGCTTGGCTGGAATATTTTTTCTAGATGGTTGGCAGACACTTCGCCTTTTCATTTATTGCCTCTTACACGTCCGCTTCCACTTCTAATTGACGACATTTGATCTAATAAATTTTCTTAGCTCGTTTTCACAGAGAATAATCAGCATCTTCTTCATTTGTCAGACTCGATTCTTTATATTTCTCTTCTGCGCTATTGGATAAGGTGGTTTAAGCTATTTTTATCTGCTGGAGTGTTACTTTGTTGCGATATTTTCTGGGCTCTCCATTTTCCAAGAATTAAGCAGTTGATAAAGAGATGGCCGAGCAAGCAACATGCTTGTATCGCTGGCGGCCGAACCGGATTCGATTCCCAGCGATTACAAAAGGATTTTAAAATCGTATGCTCTCCTGTAGTTGCCCTAATAAGAAAACTCTTCCTCGCTTTCGATGGGCAAGGCTGGTCACCTACTGTTACTGCTGCAAGGCCGACCATTTAAAATGCCATATTATGTATATTAGGTTATTTGAAATTTCCTATATTATTTTTATAGGTAAAGACTAGTGCGTATTTGTAGCTAAGCGGTTTCAAAGATCAAAGAATAAAATAAGACTCAAATTCGGGAAATGAGCAGGTGTCACAAAAAAAGGCAACCTGCGTCTTGGCTACGGTAATAAATCTGTAACCGCCAAAACGCAGATTGGCTGATTCTTTATGAGCTAACCACACTTACCGTGCGGGCCGAACTAGCTCTGTTCGGTGCGTTTTAGGTCGTGGAAACGGAAATCAGAGGTGCAACCTGCAAGTAGCTACAACACAGTAGGGCACCAGGAATCAAAGCGATTCCAAAAGAAATAAATCAACAACGGTTGACTAGCATTTATTGAGTATAAAATGTTATTTAAATCCCAAAACGGTAAAATTAAATGGTTTCTTATATTATTTAGAATACACAAAAATAAAGTTTTACGGAAGGTTTCCACACGCAGGATCTTAATAAACCCCTTTGTGGGTTTTTAAAACATTGAATTCGTCGGATTAATCGAGAGATGTGCACATCGCTGTCTGTAAAAACTTTAATACCAGGTGATCGATAACCCAAGCGTGAGTGCTCCTTTTACAACAGATTAAAACATGTAATGTTGTGACGGCAATTAAATTTTATGAAATGTGGTTATATTAATAACGCACGCAAGTTTTCATGTATTGCCGTCGCGAATAAATAAAATTCCACACACTAACCTCTGGCTCTTGGCGGGTAATTAAAAGGCGATGCAGGCTGTGAACGGCCATACACAGAAATTCTGATAACGGCGGCTTGCTACACGTGGTGCCTTCTATTGAGCTGCCGGAATTGAAATGGAAAACAACTGAGGTCTGTTCGCGTACCGCATGAGCGCAGGAGACTTGTGGCGAGGTATTCCCTCGTAGGGTAATTATCGAGACAAAAAGTTTTATTCCAAAGGATACTATAAGAGAGCTAAAAGCGACTAATTAATATGGGAATCATAAAACTTGAAAGTCCATCATACCTGATTTAGTCTCAGCTCTCAAAATATAATGCTTAATTAAGCACACGATTTCTCGTTCAGCGAGCCGCTAGGCCGAGTTGTGAAAAGAAGAACGAGCTTAGGCCAAATTGCAAGACGCTGGGAAAGAGAAGATAACAAAAGCGTTGCACTCGACCGATAGTGAGCGGATATTCAGGCAGGTATACAAATGGACGAAACTGAGGAATTAACAATTCAAAATACGAACCGATTACTACTTGAATTAAATATACAGGTTAAAACAGAAATGGAGTGGGTAATGGAAAAAACAATTAAGCGGCGCGAAAAATGGTTTCACACCGTGCACATTTCTCATCACCAGGAAATTTTTTCTGACAGGACTTCCACTTTATCACAGGCATTGAAAACACGGTAGGAGCGCCTAGCCTTAAACAATAACTAAAGGATTTTCTCTGTACCGACTGATGTGACTTTCGCAAACGAATGCCCGTTCTTCCAGTTTAAGACTCCGCCGTTTCCACTGTAGTAACCTTTTCAAGCTAGTGCATGTAGTAAATGGGTTTTAACCTGTAAAATTCTTCAGTTTTATATTCCACTCTATGAAACAAAAATAACTTGTGAAGGCAATATAACATACAACTCAAACTTTACCGCTTGACGTTTTAAAATTCATTCTTGGAAACACATTAGCTGCAACGATTGCTCGCAAAGTTGAAATTAAGCAGAACATATTTTCAATCAGCTATGACTCAACGTCAAAAATGTATACTAATTTTTCCAGGCATATTAGAAAATTTTTAAGGAAAACCTTAGAAAAAATACCGTAGTCTTGATTTTTGGCATAAATGTTCCTTAGTACTCTAGGAAAGACCCTTGAAAAGTCCCTGTCTCTGGGGTGCCGGCGTCGTATTTTTTTTTTAAGCAAGAAGAAGAAGCTGAGTATATGAATGTGCATATAATTTGTATATTGTAGAACCATGTAACTTTAACACTACTTAGCTAGAGTTATGCTTTGCGCTATTTCAACCAATCTTATACTGTAAGGAAAGAACAGAAACAAATAAAAATTACATTTGATGAACTTCATGGTTGAAAGACCATCGAATTCACCTATTGTATTGGGGTGCAACTTGGGCAGAGGCGGCACTCAGAAAGATAGACTTGGGTTAATTTTTAATATTCAGAAATAAAAAATAAGACTGTTTAACAGCAAGTGCGTCTCAGTATAAATCTATACAGTAATTTATATGCAAACGTATAAAGGCGGCTCATTCATATTCAGATATTAAGCCTAAACGTTCTATAGCACGTAGTGGAACTGCATTGTTTGTCTAAAATGCCATGAAATAAATATTGCTATAGAGCTCGAGGAACAATACGGCGTACTAACCCTCCATTTCATATACATCATGATATAGAAGCAGCAGATTAGCAAATAGCGAGTTCATTCCATTTACCACGCCAACGTGTCGTAATTGCATTTACGATCCTTAGCCGTGAATACAATCTGAACCTAGGAACTCCTAGTTTTATGCTTGATGGAACGTCTGCCTAGACGAGCGCTTGTTAACTACTGAGTAAAAAGTATATCCCAAAGCCGCGAAACATTGTGGAATAAAAAGAGGAAAAAACGCGGTTTAAGGTGTATTTCACGATCCGAGACAGCTTTATGGCTGCGTGAGGAGAGAGGGTGGTGCGAGATTGGGTATGACGTTCAGGACTTGGAACTGCAGAAGTTCTCGCAGCCACAGCGGCCTAAGAAGATATAATACGTGCGTTTCGAAAGCTGTTGTTTCCCGAGAACAAAGGGATTTATATGCATGCCTCATCTCCCTTTGCTGCTGATAGATACAGGCTGTCTATAGGCAAATTGTAAAGGCTTCGCGAACACGAAACGTGTTGTTAAAAGCAAATTCGTTGTTTTGGGCAGAGCAAGACAACTTCTGCTTTGCAACACACTGGATACGAAAATGTTAAAACGAAACCTTTATTTGGCTGCGTAAATTCATGAATCATATGGTATTAGGGATAAAGAATGGAGCGCTTGTCGCCCCTGCTGACAGCACAACAAATTGTATATCAACATTTGAAGCGTGTAGAGGCCCCTTTAACGATGGTCTGAATCACATTCAGCAAACCATATATGATAACGTTGTTTTACACTTTAATGTAATCAGTCTAACTCAAGGTTACCTAAAACAATGATCACCGTAGCCCATGCAGCAACAAAACTGTATATGAAAATAAATTAAGAGATAGAATTTATGAATATGTAATAAACGAGACTCCGATTTTGTGGACTACATTTTTTGTAGGTAATAATTTCTCTTTTCCAATTGTACGAATTGAAGTTGAATGTTCTAATATCAGGTAACTGAGTCTTCGGGAGTTTCTTTAAATATTTCAATCGTTACGCAGTACTTATATGTAAATTCCTATTAGTAATGAACGTCTGGAAAATGTATGAGATGTTCAATCAAGAATGAAAGTCTAGAATGGTTTCATAAAAGAGTTGATGTTACATATAGAAACCTTCACTCATCAATAAATTACATTACAATTTTAGTTTTGATATCATTTTAATCGTTTTGCGCCAGTGTTAAATTAGTAATTTACAAAGGCTTTGTGTTCGAATTAAATCACACCATAATTTGCCAGTTTTATTTATAACTCGCTCAAAAAGACAGTTGTTTTCATTGGCAAGTCAAGTTTAGATTTTAATCATCAATTTATACTGGACATACCGACTAAATTCGATCTCTCAAATATGGTGTAGTCACATCAGTTATTTATTTTACGTGTATTTTACTAGAATTTTTCCACAATATTTGGAAGATTTCTGATTTTGCTTTATGTTGGCGCGGATATTCACGAGGCAATATTAGAATTCGACTACAACTTTTTTGCGTAGCCTAAAACATTTCTTCATAAGCACGATCCTCATTTTTCATATTCGCTCTATTATTTACGAATACTAGTATACAGAGAAGATTCATGAACTGCGAACACGAGTAAATCAAGGCGAATTTACGGTTGACTAAAAAGACGCCAAAACCGATCTGGGGTACTCTGTTATTTGTTAGTCCGTATTGATTGTTTAAGTAATTGTTCAACGCAGACGACGCATCCACGCATACTGTAATTTTTATAAATGAATTATTATATTACATAGAGGTTGTATGAGGTACTGTGTTATTCTGAGATTATATTCAGCTAATAAATCCGGAAATCAAAATACCTATGCAAGTTATTCTCGCGTCCAGTAACGCACATTTTGTGGGTTATGGCAACCATGCACTGCAAATGTTGATTCATAAGTGAAAATGACATTTCGGAGGAAGTTTTCTTCATTATTCGCCACTTCTATTACAGTTTCACAAAAATCCATGTGTCTGTAATGGTCATCGGGAAGAATTTCGTGTGTCTTTTGCATCTTCTAGGATCGATAACTATTTTTTCGTAAAATCATTCTACAAGTGGAAGCACCTCAATCTACTACTTCTGCAATATGTTTAAAGGAATAATCTGGATGGTCATTTGCTGTAGTTCAAACCATCAGTTTTTTTAAATTCCTGTCTGCGTTGAGAACACTAGCCCTTTTGTACTTTTGAGGAGAAACATATCCATTATTTCAAAATATGAAATAATTCTGTGCAACGTTGATGATGATGTAGAAGGCCTATTTTTAAATAGTGTTATGAAAGAATTTTGAATATCCCCGAAAGTTTGGCCCTGATAATACCATTTTACAACTTGCAATTTTTGCAGTTCTTCGAAGTTACCCATTTTAAAAGAAATTATAACAGATATTATTTGTTGACAGAATTTGCGAACTGTCAACGTCAAATTATCGACTATTGCAAATTCGTCATATTGTCTGTCGTGTTATAGTGAATGAAATATCTCTGTAAACTTATGGTGTCCGACTAAATTATTTTCAATTGCACTAAAGGACATCGAATAAAACCGCAATAGTTTTGAAACGATTTATGTGTTCAGAATACTGGCCAAGGTACTTAAAACGTGTATCTACATTTCTCGCCGGTGCTGTTTGTTTTCACAGTTAAAACTCAACCCAACTTGTATTTCTACTTCACTCGTCTAAAATACGTAATCGCAAAATTATCACCTGAGATTTCTTCAGATCTTCACGTGTCAGGGTCCGTAGATCACGAAAAACAGGTCTTCTCAATTACGTCTGTCTGCCTCTCGTCGGTACATCTCAAAACTATTTGTTGGAGGAAGACGATATTTTGCATGCGGATTATATGTTTACCTAGCATGAAACCGAGAAAATTTCGGTCAAATATATACAGGGTAAGCACCTTAAAAATAAAATATTGTCTATTATTCCTTTAACCGAAGAGTAGATAAAAGTATTAATTTGGACAAAATGGGGCCCAACAGATACAGGGCAATTGTTGTAAACAATATGGGGTAAGAACAAGCTGTTGAATGTAATACAGTTTCTACACGGTGATATTGGGCACAGCTCTGTGGCAGGATGCGATCGACGAGTGCGCTACGTGTGGACTTCCCTTTGAAATGCCTTACATAGGCGCTAAAATCGAATCCCGTCTGGAATATCGTTTTTATTTTCAATTGATTTAATTTGCATTACCAAGAGTTTCCTTTTATTGTTTCAGTTTATTAGAAACGTTAAGATACTTTTACCCCTAGCTGCATTTGAATTCTCAAAATATTTAATGTCACAACTTCCACTTGCCAGGGAAGTTCTAAGTAAAGCCGGTTACAGATTCTTTATATGTAATTTATTATGTGTTAAACTTAAACATATTGTATTCTATGCAAGCAAATATTTTTAAACCTGGAAATGTAAAGTTTTTTTAACGCGGGTGCAGCAAGAAACACGCTGTCAGCGGACGAAGGGAGTATTAACTCATACACATTCAATAAATAAAACGAAGTCTCGCGCAGCCCCTGCTGAGAGCTGCACGTACTAGCAACTCGAAAGTATGGTAGAAGAATTTTCCAGGGCGATAAACGTTAATTAGCAGCGGCTGAAAGAGTCTTGCACTTAAGCATTGCTGCATACCAGTAAAAGTGCAGCAAAAAAGCGTTGAGAATTAAGCCAACGCATTTTCCGTTGGTACATGAGGGTACACCAACTGTCTTTTCTAAATCTAATTCTTTTAACGCCATTTTTTATTAGATTTGAGGCATGTGTTACAAGTAGACTCAGCTATCATGTACGTAGATTCTATTAGGATCTAATTTTAGTTGTTTCACTCCCGGGACTAAACGACCTACTTTAGGAGTCATTTTGAAGAAACAAAGTGGAACTTTTAATCACCGAGGGACTACATTTTTATTTCATCTCCCAGGTATTAAAAGTGGCGCTTTGGTCCTTCAAAATAGCATTATTTAAAACATTACCTTAGTTACTCATCTACATTTCCAAAGCCATCCATTTTTCCGAATTGAACGTATAAATTTTAAAACCAGCAAAATCAGATTTATTTCATGATTTTGATCCGGGAGTGCAAAAAATAACGTATATACCTGGGGACTAAAGTGTCTCTGATCCATTGAGTGATCAAATAATGCACTTTTGTTCTTTGGTATATAATATACTATTATTTGATTTGTGATTTCTTTTATTTGATTTCTTTTCTTTGATTTGGTTTGTGTTCTTTGTGTTTTTTATGTGTTTATTCTTGTTTTGAAATGAATAAGTTGATATAAAGAAATTGGCTTTTCTTCTGCATTATTTGCGGTCAGTTTCATTATCAACAAGTGGGCTGAAGTAGCATTACAGTTTAGTTCCCAACAAATGGGATAAAACAAAAGTACCATTACTGTTTGGTGCCCAACGAAGGGGCTGAAGAGAAGTA
>OW679194.1:195849350-195930641 GCA_940337035.1 Agriotes lineatus | reverse complement strand
CCCTTTAATGCGAATTGCATTAATTTTCAAATAAAAAAAGTAACCCTACGGAGCCTTTTTCTTATCGCTGCGCTGCAACTGGCTTAACCTTCAAGGCGGGCATGTATTAAGTGTCGTGCCTAAGCGAGGTGCGTTTCAACCAAATCAGGCAATAAAAAATTTATTATATGTTTTACGACAATTCAGATAATTCTTTCACTGAAAATGTCTTCATTCTTTTTTCAACATTTTATACGCAGGATGTATATATTTATGTGCAATAGTTTTTACGATACGTCGATGCTGAAATTTACGCAACACATTCCCCGTACGCTTTGTTTAAACCATTTCTGTAGCATTTGTTAAAAACAATTTTGAGATTAATTTGATATTATCTAAATTTAGAAAGAATAAGCTTTTTACTAGTTAAAGAATCATTGAGAAATATTCAAAACTAAGCCTGTAAATGCGATGTACGCATAAAATTAATCAATTTTTAGTAATAAAAAATATTCGGAAAATATTTTTTCTGGGTTTTTGCAATCTCAAAAAGAATGGAGACCTTCACATTTATATCCGCAAGATAATTCCAGATAGTGTATATTTTTTTAAAACTATATCTTCGAATTCACATCTTATGATTGAATTTATGGCCTCGCCCAAATATGCGTTTCCCGTGTATTTGAAGGTTTGGCGATTTACTCATTTATGGGGCTCGCGGCCTGAAAAGGTCAACATAACGCACTTATTCTTTGCACGTTTTTTACTTGTAGAACATTTATCCTTTATCTGTTAGGTTCCATATTTGTCAAGGATAAATCCTACGCTATGTACAAATTATTACTTTTATGTACATATTTAATAATAATAATGGTGAGGCACTAACACCCCATGAAGGAGCTTGACCTGCAAGGCGGAAGGTTAGAGCTTCCGTATCCTCGCTCTCACACCCGGCTGTCGCGTGTCAAATTCATGACACGTGGTGATGTGGTGAGCACCACGCATTAGACAACCGCATTATTACCCCTTGTGCTTTCGAACGCAGGTTCCCAATTATTTAAAGCGACTGGGTAGGCCGCCCGCCAGGCATCGATCTGGGATTTGAACTCCAGACTTCCGCGCCGCAGTCCGATGCTCTAGCCATCAGAGCCACGCTGGCGAGTATGTACATATTTATACGTTAAATAAAAAAATTAACAAAATGTTATTTTTTTAAGGTGCTCACCCTGTATATATTTGTCTGAAATTTTCTCGGTTTCATGCCAGGTAGGTACATAATAGGTATGAAAAATATCGTCTTCCTCCAAGAAATAGTTTTTGAGTTATACCGCCAACAGACAGACAGACAAACAGACAGACGGACAGACAGACAGACGGACCGACCGACAAACAGACGGAATTGAGAAAACCTTGTTAAGTCATTTTGCTGTTTCAGATGTTTAATTGCATTTCACGCCGTTAGTTAGGTCATTTTGGTATTTTGGATGGCCGCCTAGGTTTGGAGCAGCGTGCCCGTATGCTAAGCCCTTTTAGCTCTTTATTTGGCTCCATCGCCTAATTCCAGAATCACGATTTCGCACATATTTAGCCCCAAAAGCAGTATTTGTCGTCGGTTGGAGCTCTCCTCTGATGGCGTTTTTCCGAATTCCGAATAGCACGCTGTGGTGGCGTGATACCAGCGTGGCCCGCATTGGCTTGTTTCATTTTATCGCCTTGCGATTCGCTGTGGTTTAGTCACGTGGGGGACGCGGCCAAGGTGACCTTTTGCCGGCGCTTCCCTCTTGGCAGTCGTCCGGAGCCCGTTGCAGAGAGCGCTTGTGTGGTGGTTGTGAGTCGGAGTTTGTCGAGTGGTCTTCGGCGTAACGTGGGTGTTTTTGGAGCCCAGTTCCTGCTACTGTAAGTGAGGGGTCGTGCCCCCTTCATCTCGACCTACGAGGATTTGGTTCAGCAGAACGAAAGTGGCCCCTTTCTTTTCGTCGTCCCGTTGTACGCGTCCTGACGCGTCTCCCGTCGCCATTGAGGCGGTTGTGCATTCACCCCCTTTCGCCGTTGTAACACCGAAGGTACCTGCCACCTACGATTGCAGCTCGTCGCAACTCAACTGTACCAGGCTCCCTCGCCGCCTACGCATTAAGGTATGTGCCTTTAACCTGATTACCGCTGTGAACGCGAGTGTTAATGTAAATCTTCGCTGCCCTCCGCATAAGGCAACGTGCATATTTGTACTCATTACTACTCATTACTGCGCTAGTGTATTCATTCAGACTTGCAGACTGTTCATGCCGCGAGTGTTAATGTAAATCTTCGCTGCCCTCCGCATAAGGCAACGTGCATATTTGTACTCATTACTACTCATTACTGCGCTAGTGTATTCATTCAGACTTGCAGACTGTTCATGCCGCGAGTGTTAATGTAAATCTTCGCTGCCCTCCGCATAAGGCAACGTGCATATTTGTACTCATTACTACTCATTACTGCGCTAGTGTATTCATTCAGACTTGCAGACTGTTCATGCCGCGAGTGTTAATGTAAATCTTCGCTGCCCTCCGCATAAGGCAACGTGCATATTTGTACTCATTACTACCTATTACTGCTCATTGCTGTTCACTAATGTGCAACATCTGACGTTAAGTTTAGAGCGCGCGTGCCAGCTGGTGCCCTTAATTATAGGTTAAGTTTAGATACAGGGCGACGCACTCTGCTGCCCATTGTAACCCGAAGTTCAATATATGATTGGTTAGTTAAGGGAACTATTGTTTGTTTCGGCTTGTGCATGTTCTGTTACAGATAGACGCCCCTTTATTGTACGGATTATTGTACGACGGAACGAGGAAGCTGTGAGCGTGCAGGTGAGTGAGACAGCTGCGCAGTCGTGGTCGGATTGACACCTAATTATAATCCTTGCTTAAGGCAATCCCGAAATTGTTATTTGACCTTGCAACTCTTGAGTAATCCTATCGGCGGAGTATTTGTGCATGCTTCGCTCCCGTCTAACAGTCCAGGCCCGGTTAGCCGGGTTAAGACAGGCTTGGTGGCGCCCTCATAATTTCGACATACCCTGTATATACTATGCCACCGCACGCTTGCCCAGAACGTATCGTGTGACTCACGCCCGACTCCCTGAGCGTTCCAGCCGTGGCCTATTAGCCTATTTCGAACCGATTTCAGGGCAAGTGTGCCAGTTTTCCAGGACTGATTCAGTGGTGCGATGCTCACCTTGGGTGGGTGTCGTAAAGTTCTTTTAATACCGTAACAACCTATTTTTCGTCATCTAGGGACCTTGAAACGTAAAGATCTGAAAAAATCTGGGAAGGTGATTTTTTCGTGATTACAATACATACTATCTGTCCCAGGATTCTTTCTCCTGACGTCATCTGTATATGAAGTAATTAAAGAAATAGTTGTCTAGCACTTTCACATTTGTTGCCGTTTGATAGACAAAGAAAACAACAGTCATTGATCGCTATCTTGCCAATTAAGTTACGACGTGTGTCCAATAGGGCCGACAGTAAATACGACTGAAACAGAAATTGTACAGCACTGTCTAACTTTAAACTGCTGGGAACTCCTTATGAATTTGGTTTCTAATCTGACTTCGTGCTTGTGGCAAATTATTCCGATTGTTTATTTTCTGGTTTCAAGTTTTTGCAGTTTTTCTGGCCTTCATTAGAATTATAAACAATTCTTTTCAGAACTACTACTACTTGCGTTTTTCGTATTAGGTATGCAGTCCGCTTCGTAAATTTCATGGTTTGTGTTTCCAGTTTGCCACTCTTTGTTTTGAACTTCTGGAGAGCAATACCTGGCAAACGTTTAAATTATCACGTTCAAGTAATGGTTCTTTCGCTTTTGGAATACTTTGAAGCAGAGAACGGAAATGGTAGGCCGCTGTTACCACTAAATGCATTTTGTGAAGTAAGTAAAGTTATTCATAGTACGTTAATATTAAATAAATCTAAATTTTAGAGAATAGCAAATGCATTAAAAAATCAGTGAATCGAGTGTTACAACAATTATTAAGCAGCGAAGTAAAAGAAATCCGATTTTGTCTAGTCGAGGAAAATAAAGGGCGTGGCGTAAATATAATGCACTTCAATAACTGTTAAATATTGTGACGACCTAACCTCACTTTTATGTGTCGACGTTGACAACTGACCGGAAGTTTCATGATTATAGTTGTTAAATTAGCAATTTGGTAGTTAATTTTAAGGCAATACACATCCGCATGTGACGTGAGGATGAAGAATCCTGGGACAGATAGTACTTCCTTCGTCTTTCAGACGAGGGAAGTAATAATTGTTGTAGTATTTACTTTAACACCCTTTTACTTTGTGTTTGTAAATATTGATGTCTCTCGTTTATGTATATTTTAATGATTATAAGTTTTTGAATAAATTAACGGCTTAAACAATACGTTCTAAATATTTCTATAATCGAACCGAACCCGTAGCTATTTTAAGGGGCCCGGGGTAGCTTGAAAGTCTCGGAAGATTGGCGTTCCCGTTCAGTTTCAGTTGGCGGTTGGAAGCGTGCATGTGCTGGAATATATGTATATTACTGCTTGAGTAGCTTTGCAATGTGCAGCCGAGTTGGGCACTGTTTCATTGCTGGTATTTCTGCTGCTATATTATTGTTGGGTTAGTGCCCAATCGATACCGCGTTAATACACTGGAATAATAATCATTCAGCGAGATGATCACTAACCCTTGACCTGATACGCAATTATCAGTGATTTAGGAAGAACACCTGAATAGCCCGGGATACTCATTTTTCAAAGATTCCTTGTGATTTTAGTACTCTGCGGGGCGGCAACCGTAGACAGATCACACTGGCATGAGTTGTACCTCCTTGGTCTAGTTAGCATTCGGCTAATAGGCACTAGCTGCGGAAAATATCCGCCTTACAGATATTACAGGCATCTAATCGACGGTGCACCTAAAGAGAACCTCCCCACCGAGACGTTCTGCTAGGGGTTACGTGGGAATGTCGCGGAGGCCGTAAAACCCCCTGTAAATACTATCGTCCCGAAACGTGCTGCAAAATGTCGTAATGCTAGTTTATTCGTATTTGCATGCCTGATTGTGGAATTTTGCTGTTTTGTATTTACGAGCGTGGGTGTCCAATGCCACGTGAAAGGGCCAGCTGATCGCTACGCTTTCCTTAGATGTCGTGTTCCCCATCCACACCCCTTTTTGGTGCTTCTAAAATGTACGCATGAGGACCGATATAAACAAATAAAAAATAGCCCCGAACCTCGAATCTATGTACCTACATAATAATAATAATAATAATAATTTATTTATTAACCAACCCCTTGATTCCTGTAACATCATTTTCTAAAATCACTTTATCTAATTCTAAGAAGCTAGTGATATAATTCTGATTGAAGTAAATTTTAAAAATAAATGTGAAGCTATCTAAATTTTGGGCATTTAGTCATTTAATATTCAGAACAAGGAAAGGGCCCATCACATTCCCTCCAGTAAATGGCAACTTCCTAGCATTTAAAACCAAAAAGTAGTGTAGAAGTCTCCGACAATGTATTTAAATTTTCCAGACGATGCGACGGATGTCCATGATGAAGAAATAAAATATGTCCGAGTTCAGTTACGAAAATACTTTGAAAATTACACCTTGTACATTAAGAATTCTTGGAAAACCATATTCCCTCTGGCCCATACAGTGTTAAAATGTCTACCAACGATGTTACGTACAAGTGAGATAAGTCATCTACCAGCATTTTCTTGCTCAAGACTACCTACAATCGTTTTTGGTGCACCGTGCGATAATGGCTTTCGGCAGAAGCGTCCCACACGAAATGTGGGAACAGAAAAACTGAATGAAAGCCGCGTTCGCATGAAAAATGACGCAAGGAAGCATCTACAACACTGGCGAAGGTCGTCTCGCAGAGACGGTTATATTTAGGAGCAGAATCGCCGAGTTGTACCAATACTACAGCCTCATTCGACCTTCTCAATGTCATCTAACTTGGCCACTATTCGTCATCCGTTTCCTAAAACCGGCACTGAAAAATGCACGGAGCGAAGGTAGAACGAACGGCTCGAGGAAATACCTTCATTAATGACATACTGAACGCGGTGGGAATAACCGACTTGCCAAATCTCTCGCAATCCACTCGCGATTCAATTCAAATTTTGATCCATAGCCGAGTTAAATTGGGAATGCAGCCGCGTTTGTTGCAACGAGGAATTTCAAACTATAAAATCTTAACACAATAAATAATACATGGCATTTTGTGACATATTAGGCCATCGATATATCCCACATTCAGAAATATTTTCTGCTTTTTAGAATGCACAGGTTGCGTCATTGCAAAACTATTCCAGGTGTTTTTTACACGACTGTCAATAGTTTTTCTCGGAAGCAATGTACAAGGTCTGTGTCAAGCTTAAAACATCTTGTATAAAACATGTTTAAAAAGGTGATGCAGAAGCAAATATTATATTATTATTAATATCAGAGTAGCAGCTTGGATCCTCAGACATAATTACCTTGAACCTATAAACACAAATACGAGGGGGCTTAAGCCGAAATCCAAATTTAACTTTAACGAATATCTTGTAAGCTAAGTTTTCACGATTGGTCAATCAAAAATGTATTTAGCAAAAGAAGCGATTTATCTTCAGTATTCAAAACTCGATTTTTCTTAAAATTCCGAATCATATCAAGCTGAGTATTTGATATATGTATATTATAATTATTATATGTCATGTTTTGTCATGTATTTAAACATTTTAAATTTTAATTTATAAAATATCATTTCATTCGATTTAACTACATAACATAATATTTGATTAATCGACCGGATCGAATCAAATTTCATCGATCAAAGTCTAGTTCCCCCACCATCACAAAAGACAGTAGCGTTGAACAATAGGTCTCTTAATGATTCCAAAATCGATTTTTAAAAATCGTGAATCGAACTGAATCAATCTTTTGTTGAAGCCTAGTTCCACAACCATTACGATGAATCCTTTGGTGATTCAACAATGAATTTAATAAATCTTTCTAAATTAAACGAAACTTCTAATCACGGTTTGAATTCTGTATTATTAAATACCTTTATCGTAAATTTTTTGCTGAAGTCTAGTTTTACTACCCATAATTAGAAAAGTAGACTTAAAAATAAGTCCTTCGTGAATCGACAACCGATTAAGCAAAATGATTTTTCTGGATTAATCGAAATAGCGCTTCTTCAATAAAATCGCGAATCCCTTCGATTCTGGGGATCAATGATTTTACCGTGCATCAAACTGCTGGCAAATCAAATCGATATTTTGCTGAAGCCTTATTTCACTCTTAATAAATAGAAAAGTAAGTTTGGAGATATTCCTTGACAAATCGACAATCAATTCAGTAAAATAGTAGAATTTTCTAGATTAATCTAAAAAACTATTCTTCAATCAAATCGCCAATCGATTTGATTCATTATCATTAACCGACTTGAGCGCGTATCAAACTGCTGTCAAATCGAATCGGTGTTTTGCTGAAGCATATTTTCACTATCAATAACTAACTAGATTTGGAGATAGTTCTTGGCGAATCGGCAATCGATTTAGTAACATATTTCTCTAGATTAATTGAAAAATCGATTTTTCAATCAAATCGAGAATCGATTCGATTATGTATCATTAACTGACTTTAGCGTGAATCAAATTGCTATTGAATCGAAGCTTATTTTCACCACCAATAAATACGGAACTTTACTTTGAGATAGTCCTTAATAAATCAACAATCGATTTAGTACAATATTTCTCTAGATTAATCGAAAAATTAGTTCTTCAATCAAATTGTAAATCGATTCGGCTATGTATCATCAACTAACTTTAGAGCGAATCACACTGCTATCGAATCGATATTTTGCTGAAGTCTATTTTCAGCATCAATAAATAGGAAACTAGACTTTACGATAGTCCTTGAAGAACCAACAGCTCATTTAATAAAATATTTCTCTAGATTAATCGAAAAATCAATTCTTCAATCAAATCGTGAATCATTAACTGACTTTAGCGATAATCAAACAGCTGTCATCGAATCGATCTTTTGCTGAAGCCCAATTTCACTATCAAGCAATAGAAACATCGACAATCCAGTGAAATAATAAAATTTTCTGGATTAATCTAAAAAACTATTATTCATATCATTACCCGACTGCTGTCAAATCGAATCGGATGTGTTGTTGAAGCCTATTTTCACTATCAATAAATAACTAGGTTTGGCTATAGTCCTTGGCGAATCGGCAGTTGATTTAGTAAAATATTTCTCTAGATTAATCGAAAAGTCGATTCTTCAATCAAATTGTAAATCGATTCGACTATGTATCATCAACTGACTTTAGAGCGAATCACACTGCTATCGAATTGATATTTTGCTGAAGCCTATTTTCAGTATCAATAAATAGGAAACTAGACTTGACGATAGTCCTTGAAAAATCAACAGCTCATTTAATAAAATATTTCTCTAGATTAATCGAAAAATCTATTCTTCAATCAAATCGTGAATCATTAACTGACTTTAGCGATAATCAAACAGCTGTCATCGAATCGATCTTTTGCTGAAGCCCAATTCCACTATCAAGCAATAGAAACATCGACAATCCAGTGAAATAATAAAATTTTCTGGATTAATCTAAAAAACTATTATTCATATCATTAACCGACTGCTGTCAAATCGAATCGGATGTGTTGTTGAAGCCTATTTTCACTATCAATAAATAACTAGGTTTGGCTATAGTCCTTGGCGAATCGGCAGTTGATTTAGTAAAATATTTCTCTAGATTAATCGAAAAGTCGATTCTTCAATCAAATCGCAAATCGATTTAACTATGTATCATTAACTGACTATAGCGAGAATCAAACTGCTGTGGAATTGAATCGATCTTTTGCTGAAGCCTAGTTTCACTACAAATAATTAGGAAACTAGTTTGGAAATATTCCTTTGTGAATCGACAATACTTCAGTAAAATAATAGGTTTTCTGAATTAATAAAAAACGATTCTTTAATCAAATGAATCCATTTGATTTTGTATCACTAGCGTGAATCAAAATGCTGTTGACTCGAATCGATATGTTGGTGAAGCCTGGTCTCACTATCAATAATTAGGAAAGTAGGTTTGTATTTGTAGATATTCCTTGGTGAATAAATAATCGATTCAGTAAAATAATAGGTTTTTTGGATTAATCGATAAAGCGATTCTTCAATCAACTGGCGAATCGATTTGATTCTGTATCATTCACCGACTTTAGCGTGAATCAAAGTGTCAAATGGAATTAATATTTTGCTGAAGCCTAGTCTCACTATCAATAATTAGGAAAGTAGGTTTGTATTTGCAGATATTCACTGGTGAATCAACAATCGATTCAGTAAAATAATAGGTTTTTTGGATTAATTGAAAAAGCGATTATTCAATCAAATGGTGAATTGATTTGATTCTGTATCATTAACAGACATTAGTGTGTATCAAACTGCTGTCAAATGGAATCGATATTTTGCTGAAGCCTATTTTTACTACTAATAATTAAGATAATAGGTTTGGAGATAGTTCTTAGTGAATCAACTTTCGATTCAGTACAATAATAAGTTTTTGTGGATTAATCAAAAATGTATTCTTTTGCTGCAACATATTATCACTACCAATAATTAGGAAAATAGGTTTGGAGATTGGAGATAATCTTTGGCGAATTGACACTCAATTTATAGAAATAATAAATTTTTCACGATTACTCAGTGAAATAGTGAATCGATTCAAATTCCATATCATGGATCTACTCTATTTGAATGAATGAGTGAATCAATTCAACTATTAATTAATATATTTTAATTTCACCGCTTAATCGAACTGATTTTGTCGGGGCTTAAAGAAAAGACAGCATTGAAGAAGTACTAAACTCGGGTGCCAGAATTTCCAGTAGATCGCTCGAACTGCAGTAAATTTGGAGCAAAACACACACAATTGTAAAGTTAAACAAAAACCCATTCGTTACAGTTGGCGGCTGCCGCTTTGAAGTTCCATCATTACATACAGCAAACGAGCAACCTTGCTTCATATGAAATATATTATTAGATCAAGCTAATAATTACGTTTTAAGTGCTCAAACTTGTTTGTATGGAAGGTTCTATGTAGTACAAGTATTAGTTATTGCATCACCTGTTTGGAAGCGAACAAGTTTATCTCTTCCCACCCAGGTTTAATTGGTATAGTTCGAGTCGAGTCTACATCAACTTCGGAGTGATCTTTGCTTATAAAGCAAACTCCGAGTTATATTAATTAACGGCACGGAACACGTAAGAACCAGCGATCTGTACTAATAAGCCTGCCTTTTCCTGTTGTTCGCAACGGGAAGACGTTGGTTACCAATACAAAAGCTAAATATTTTATGAAAATTTTACTCAATACTAACATTTCTAGTCGTTAAGAGTTGGACTTAGTATAAAAAATTAAAAACTTGTACAAGACATGAAATTCTAGGGAAGTACGAGACGGAAAATACTTCGCTGTTGCGGTAACTACAATTTTAAAAATAAGTTTGCCTAAAACCGCTGAAGGCTTATGTTTTAACAACACATGAAAAAGCTTTGTTATTAACATTCAAAAAACACTTCGAGCAGAATGAGGTATTAAAAGTTCATTGCGCGAATCCTAAGAAATGTAAGCTTCCACCGACACCGAAAGGGCGGATTTAGAAGAACAACGGTGGAATGGGTAACCTTTCAAAATACGATTACGCCATCGTTACGAAGGCAAGTGATGTGGGGTTTTCATACAGGCACGGATTCAAGGGTTGCATGTGAACGCGTTCGTAAATTACAATGGCAACTCAAAATGTAAATCTGCTAGAAAAGCTTTCACTCCACTTCTGGTCCTTCGGACCTGAGTTATAGTAGCGTATTGCAAAGTATCATAAAATTCGTAATAGATGCCCTAATATTTAATACAATAAGCTGTAACTACAACTCCTAATTGCACTTTCTGATTTCTGGCCATTTATACGCAGATACAAGAATATTACATTCGGTTATTAAAAAAATAAATTAGTAGACCTGGTTATTTCATTTGTACCCCATTCAAAGAACGCCCTAAATAATTCTCAGGGTTGGCTTACGTGTGAAATTTCTCGCCTTGTCTTGGGCAGAATTATTGCAAACTCGGAAACGAGTCCGACCACCGACTGAACTGAACCCGGCCATTGTTACATCGCATTTAAAATTTTAATTGGAGCTTCTTCCTTTATGTTATTCAATAAACAACCACATGCTGGGCTTTTAGAGTGCCCCACTAACAGCAGGAACTTCGCCGATAAATTTCCACATTTGGGGCACTTCGCTGCAGTCTCGTACTTGGAGCCTCTCCAAAAACTCGAACGGGGCGAGGATCGGTTGCATTTCCGCACTAAAATCAGTGTGAAAAACGAGTTCGCTACGGAAAATTCCGGTCCCGCACTGCTCATATATCTTCTCTGATGGACCCTCACCTTTCGAAATTTCGACTAATTGTATGATTGATACTGACATGGGCCGTCAGCATTGCTTAAGAAGTTCTGTTGATTATCGATCGAACCATAAAACATTTGCTCTTGTAGAAACAATGATTACATGAAGGTTAACGTTGTTTTTAATTTATTACTATCCAATTTTAATTAAGCAAGGTGCGGAAACATCGCGGGAAATGGCGTCTTCCGTTCAAACATGGCGCCTAGTCTAGACGTGAATCATTAGAGAAAAACGTAACGAAGCGTAATTGAAATATTCATCGAACTATGTGCAATCCTGGTGCAGCAAATCAGGTTCAATTAAGTCATTGCTTCTTTACCGCAGTCGTCACGACGTTCTTCGGTCATAGGGGTTACACTTAAGCCAGTGATTGATGCATCTATTGAGATAGCAAAGGAATTCTGAAAGAAACGCCCGTATCTATAATAAAATCGTAGAATAGTGCCCTCTGGAACTATTTAAGAGCAGCGTCCCACATAAACTAGTGCGACATTTAACCAAGAACAATTATTACTGTCGAATCTATACCAAATATAAATTCATTTTGTATTTTAATTATTCCACTAACAGGAAAACAGATATGAACTTGATACTTCTTGAAACGAAATAGAGGAATAGGTAAGAAGTAGTACTTTATATTTACTAATGGCATTATAACCGGAATCTGGTCAATCCACACATGGAATGCTAACACTATGGAGAGGACATAAAACAACTGATTAACTGCTCAATCAAAAACAAAGCATACGCGCCATTAATTTCTCTTAGAAGGGGCTGTACTAATTAGTAATATATAATGATTATTACTATATTTATATTAAAAATAAGAAATTTTTCAGTTAATCGACACAAGAAGTGCTTTACACTACAAAAAGCTGAAAAGACCATTCTAAGGCGTTTGACATGATCAATCATGAGCTCCTGCTTGCAATTCTTCACCATATAGGAGCTGATGGCAGTGCTTTGCATTTTTTTAATAGTTACCTCTCTGGTAGAATACAAACGGTCAAAGTTTCAAACATCATCTCACAATCTAGACACGTCACGTGTGGTGTGCCTCAAGGATCAATTCTGGGCCCCACCCTTTTTGCTATATATACTTCTAACTTTTTTAGCTCCATTAACTTTTGTAAATACCATTTTTATGCTGATGATACTCAGCTTTATCTTAATTTCTCACCAAGCGAAACTCAGAGTGCAACTGCTCTTATAAATAGAGATCTCAAGAATCTAGTAACTTTATCTAATGACCACTGCCTTAAAATAAATCCTGTGAAATCATGCTTCATAATATTTGGAAATCGAAATCTAAAATCAACAATCGGGACTGAATTAAACCTAGTTGTGGATGGTAAAAGGATTGCACCAGTTGCGGTAGCTAGGAATCTTGGGTTATATTTGGATAACAACCTTCGTTTTAAAACCCATATTACTAAGCTAATCCAAAAAGCATATTCCAATCTAAAACTTTTATACTATAATAAACATCTCTTAAATGTTAATCTAAAAATTATGCTTTGTGATACTTTGGTTCTATCTCACTTCAATTTTTGCAGTCAGATTTACGGTAAATGTCTAGATCGGATTGATAGAAACCGGATACAACGCGTTCAAAATTCATGTTTACGGTTTATCTATGGCATTAAAAGGAAAGACCATATTTCTTACAAACTGGCAGATGCAAATTGGTTGAATATGGCAAATAGACGTAGCTTGCAAGCAGGCTGCTTGTATTACAAAATTATCAACAAGAAGGTCCCTACTTATCTTTTTGAACGTTTAAGCTTTCGTACTGACGTGCACAATTTGAATTTAAGGTACAGGGGTTTATTGACTCCTCCAATGCATAAGACTGTACTCTTTGAGAGATCCTTTTCTTATAATATAGTTTCTGAGTTTAATAGTAGGCTCCACAGCATTGAAGCAACTTCTTTACAAGTCTTTAAAAATAAGTTAAGGCATCTGTTGCAGTCAGAGCAGTAAATACACTGTATTTTGTTATTACCTGTGTCTGGCATGTGCAAAATTGCTACATTGTTTTTTTTCATATTATCCGCTGGAATACTGGTTCGCGAGGAAGAGCAGAAGGCACTTAGTGTCTTTCTGAATGCGCGCCATTTAGTCCTTATAATTTAATCTTGTGGTGTAGATCTAGTACTTTACCATTATGCATATGTTTTTTAATGTAAATGTAATGTGATATGAATGTTATATTATTAGGACTAATAAAGCCCTTTATTATTATTATTATTATTATTATTATTATGAACAAATTCTATGAAGTGGTTTAGAAATTACGGTAGGGTATAATAGCGAATTTGGAATTAGATCTGTGGCAGTTGAAGTCGTTGGGAATCGAACTCACTCGTTCTAGTCTAAAATCAGAGACTCTACTACTAACTACACTCCACTACTACAGATACTATACAGAAAAACGAAGTTAGAAATGATTGATTGCTCGCCCCAAATCAACAGTTAGTGAGAGATCTCATTTTCAGTAAATGATAACCGATCCAAATATGTTAACATTATTAAGTTTACAAACAAGATGGTGAGTAATCCGCTTACTAATGGACTTGGAGTGACCAAGGGAGTTACAATTTTATGGGAATTTAAGTAAATGTGATTGGTGGTGTATCCGGACTCGAAAGACCAAAATGGTAGCATATTGGGTTTAATGAAACCAAAATGGTTCGGATCCATACCCAAGCGATCGAACTGTCTAGCCGTCAAGCATATCCAGATTTGAAGGTCCAAGATGAACAGGACCACACTGGTGCTTCGTAGCAGGCTTCTCTGGATCAAAAACTTCACGATGGTCTTCTCTTCGTTGTTTGACGTTCTTGAAGGACTACCAATATTGTGGAATTAAACGGTGATATTAATAGAAACACATTTTTGCAATTGCATCGTCACAATTTGTACCACGAAGCTAGAAGATTTCCAGAACGACTCTGCTTGTAGTCGATCAGAATAACAATTCCATTATAGGCGAAAGTCAATTAAATAGTAGTTCATCATAACCGGATATGTAATATAAGGGGTTCACTATAGGAAGCGCCCACTGGATATACGGAATGTTGCAAAAATGGCGGATTAACTCCATGTTATGCTATTAAAGTACACTTCCTGAGTAGAAAAATACTTAAAAAATGCTTTGTATTATATTTTTTAAGATATGGGAGTCCAACGTTTGATTATTAATTTATTTAATACGTATTACAGACTTAAAGCTAATAATTCGAATCAAAATGCTTATAAATAATATTCTCAATTAACGTATCGAAACTTATGAACTGTTACAGTACAAATTTAAAAAAAATGTGTTAAAAATATTAAAAATTCATTTGACAACAGTGGTCTTAATAAGTTACATAAAAGTTACTTATTTTCAAACGTAATAAGAGTAACAACTTTGTGACTTGATTGTCAAGGTAAAAGTATCACTTTATATGATTAGGCTACTTTATCTGCCTAATCGTATAAAAAACAAAATCTAATAATTCAACAATATAATTTAATTATTATTTGTTATTTTCATTTATAGTAACCATGGAAAAATTATTGTTTTCCAATTTTGTTACTTTTTTGAAATTTAAGTATTAGTTTGAAAAAAAATATATGTTATTCGGAGCAAAAATGGCCTTATGTGCTTCGGCTAGTTTGACTGCCTCACTACATTCGACAGGAAAGCTACCAGCCTCTGCACATAAAGCGTCTAAGCTCTAAGCTTCTAATCTCATTACATAGTATTATTAAGTGTAGTATCAATGGAAAGAATGGAACCTCGCCTATTTGTAACTAAACAACGTTGCCAGTTATGCTACTTTTGAGGTTAATAAAACCTCGCTATATCTTCAAAAATATAACAAAAAGGATTTTTCTATTTTTTTCCTACTTTTAATGACGTGAACATTGAGTTAATCTACGATTTTGCTACACCCTGTATGTACAGTCGATTTTTTTAAATATGAAAATGCAAATGGCGAAATTCTAGGGAAACCATTGGCAACAAGCATTATCACTAGATTGAATTGTGTTGGCACATCAGCTTCTGGTTATTATTATTATCATTGCAGTGAGATTAGGTTTCATGTTGACTGCTTGACATCAGAAAATATGGACGGAATTTAAAAATGAAGTTAATGATGGCTACTCGAAGACAAAACGTTGGATACAAAAATTGATAACGCAATCTATGAGTCTACGAAAAGTTGCTATAAAGAAGTTTTGTCAGTTTTGCTCTAACTTTAATATTAGTGTAAAACAATAGGATTAAAAATAACGTTTTTTAAGATAATTCAAAAACAAAAAATCATATCAAGGATTTCTAGACGTCACTGTGTTAGTCCTTTAATTACTTAACTTTTTTCCATTTACTCAAATTTTTATCTGTTACTATTAACGAGATCCCCATACTGGCGCTCCATTTCTTGGACAAACTGTATATACATATAAATTGCAGGTTATCTCTCACCTTAAAAGTTCTACAATAAGCAATTTTCTCGCACGAGTTACCCATTTTGAGAAAAATACAGAAAGCCGCTTGGCTTTAATTTTCAAGTTTACCACACAACAAATAAAAAAATATGTCATAGAGAGAGAAATCTAATAGAGCATAAAATGTAGCAAATTACGCCCTTTAAAACGCTGTATCAATTTTTAAGTTAGCGTCGTCGGGCGCCAGGATATTTAGGACATGCCGGACATGTGATTTTATTACTTTTAACTATACTCTTACACACCTTTTTTGCAGGAAGGTTGGCCATGGGCCATAGAAGTTTCTCCTATTTAGTTGTGTAAAATTACGTTGTGTTTAAAGGAGGTTTGCATTTGAGATTATAGTTTCCAAATTCATATAGGTTAGAAAACATGACAGAACGCTTTCAAATGCAAAGTTGCAAAATTTAAACTGAACAGAAAATACAATGTTAGTAATTTTATTCAATATCTCACAATAAATGCTCCATAACTTTCGCGATTTTAACGATCTCAATATCAGTACATACATACTACACACAAGTGACTTTTTGATTACCGTAACTCAACTAGTGAGTTTTTGGTTTACACAATAATGCTGAATACTATCTGTGTTCTGATGTCACCTGGCAACCAAAAAAGTTAAAACGAACAGGTACTGTGATTTCAAACAAACATTTTGGTTTTGATGCTTCCCAGTATATTGAGTAGTGATGGGAACGAATGAATGAAAACTATCGAATAGTTCGATAGTAACCGATTATTCGATAGGTAAAACGAATGAATGGTTTTATTCATTCGGTTTGAATGAATTGTTCATTCGGTTTGAATGAATTGTTTATTCGGTTTGAATGAATTATTCATTCCGTTTTCGCCGGTATCTACCTATCGAATTGCGATGTACAGCACTTTTGCCGTAAACTACAGGTTATTTGGTTGCCAAAACGAAGACCCAAAATATTAAATGAATCGACGGCCACCCATACATGCCGCATTGTCTATTCTAAAACAGATAGAGCGCACCGCGAATTATGTATCACTTAAACTAACCTATTGTACAGGAACTCTAAAGCAAATTAGACATTGGATCTACAATTTCACACATCGCAATTAGTATTATCAATTATTATCTTATTATTATACGCATTTAAAGATATTCTGAATTTTAAAGCGAATATGATATTCGAGTAAATGCATTGAATAGTTCGGAGCATTCATTTAATAAGTATTCTTAAGCAAATGGCGCATATAGGGAAAACGAATAAAAATATTCGAATATATTCATTCGATAGTTTGTACTAGTTATTTAGTAAGTATTCGATAGTAGAAATCATTCGATAGTGCCCATCACTAATATTGAGAGGTATGGATAAAATTTTGTACTGCACGCCTAACGAGGTATTAACCACAATTAACCCACATGGCCTATGGCCTTGTGGGCCAAACTTTTTCTCTAGTGGTTAATATCCACATAACCCTACTTGTATAGTAAATAACTATTTATGTAAGTATCCTGTTTCAGTAATTGTGTAACTGAGTACATTTTTAAACAAGTACATGGAAGGTCTTAAAATACTTTAGATTTTAAACATTTCTTCACTACAGTATCAAAAGAAACAGTCATTTGACAACAATATTCTATTCTGTCAAATCACAGTAAATTTGTTGAAGATTATACACGTTCTACAACAAAATAAAAATAATGGTTCTTTTCACATGCAACTTAACAATAAAACTCCCTGGCCAACCTTCATACAAAAAAGGAGTGAATGGATTATAGGTAGGGAGGACAATCTCAGTTTATAACAGCCAGAACTATACAATTTTAACCTTCTAAAATGAAGAAACATTTACTTTTCAATGTCCATTGGTTGCTAGCAAAGTTTCAGTAAGACTATTCTAATGTTACTCTAGGCAATTCTTATTTCCTTCGCCGAAGGCGAAAAAAGTATTGCAATCATGAAAAAATCACCTTCCGAGATTTCTTCAGATCTTCGCATTTTAGGGCACTTAGATGATGAAAACACGTTTTCTCAATTCCGTCTGTCTGTCTGTCCGCCTGCTAGCGCTATAACTCTACAATTTGTGAAAGGAACACGATATTTTGCATGCGGCTTATATGTCTACCTGGTTCGAAACTGAATATACTTTCGGTCAAATACAGTACCACCAAACACACAAAAACCGCGGAAAATATGTGAACTAAATCTAAAATTTAACTAAGGGGAACCAAGGAACAATAAAAAGCAAGCTTGGTGTTGAGGTACATTCACACGAACGAACACAAACGTTGCTGCTATCGCGCCAGATAAAAATGTCTAATTTCCAGATTTTCGAGTGCTGTTGTTAATCAACTTTTTTTCTTCGTTAATGATTGCTATTACTGTTAATATTGCTCTTCTCTGATAGTTATTTTTATTATTGTTTACTTATTCGTCGTTTAATTTAGGGCGGCTCGGTTTTATAACCTCAAATCGTCAGTATTGGATGTTTTCAATAATTTTACGTTAAGTTACAGTTATTAGCTCGCGTTAATAACATTCAGTTAGCATATATTCATGTATATACTAAATTCCTTTTTACGTAGGATCACAATGAGCACAGAGCTAACGTTAGCCTCCCCTACTCGGGGTTTTTGTGTGCTTGGTGGCGCTGTATATACAGGGTTAGTACCTTCACAAATATTGTATATTTTTGCTTTAACTCAGAAATAGGTACAAGTAATAACTTGCACATAGCCCGGGCTTTACCCTTGATGAAAATGAGACCTAACAGATACAGGATGAATATCGCAAGTGGGACAGAATTATATAGCGTTTTTATAACGCAGCAAAAAACGCATAGAGTTCGATTCTCACCGCCAGTATTGTTTTTGTTTATTTTCAAATTGATGTAATGGACATTACTAAGCGTTTCCTCTCACGGTTTCAGTATTATTAGCAATTGTAAGATATTTGCACTTACATATTTTGTACATAATTTTGAACACTCCTGTTTTACTTTGCCATTTGCGGAATTTGTAGTTTCAAAACTCCACTTGTGAGGGAAGTTCCGAATACAGCTCTTTATAAATTTTATCGTTACAATCCAATCGAAGTAGATGATACATATAGGAGAAAATTAAAAATCAATAATGCCACATAAACATAACAGTCCACAGACACCGAAAGTGTACTTTATATTCGTCTCGTAACTTGGAAAAGACCGCGAACAGCTGCATAATCGTAAATCTAAATTCCACAATCCGAACTCCACAATTACTCAACTTTTTTTCTTAATTGGGCCCATTACGTTAATTAAGAACTACAATTATTATACACACTTCGCGGCTAGCTATGATAATCTGAATCGTAAAACACATGTTAGTGACGCACGAGGTGCGATGGAATTGTCAGCAGGCATGGATGTGCATAAGTTCAAGGTATTTCAAATGATTTTGCGCTCATTCCCATTCGATTTCGCATTATTGTCTTCGTCGCGAGCAGGATAATGTAGCGAGTCTCTTGAGAAAACTTTCCCTGCGCCCCAAGACTTCCAACTTTAAATTAGTTTTATTCGATTACTCTTTCACTCTGCAGGCAAACATGCAAATATTTGCGAACTTGTCAGCGGCATCGATCACAGCACGCCATGCGCATGCAACAGTTTTTTTGTTTACTTCAGCTGTTTCCTTGTCGGATGCTAGTAGAACGCCTAGGCTACTGGGATACGCGATGTTGGGGGACGTGTGAATATTCGATATTTACTTTGTTCCTGTCAATTGTGTGTCATTGCCAACTGTTATTTGGAACGAAGTTAACTCGCTGATAGGATATGAGAGCACGATCGACAATAAAAGTGCCGGTGACATTGGCGTAACTAGCGGGGGGGCCAGGGGGGCCCGGCCCTCCCCAGAGTGCCGTCTGGCCCACCCCAGAAAAATAGAAGTTAAATAAATTTAAAAATTTGCTTTTTTATTAACCCATTTAAACTAAGGGGTTGGTTATCGACCCTCACACATTCTTACATTTTCTGGTTTTATTACCTTTTTTGGCTTAAAAACATTATAGTATAAATACCATATGTTGGACGGATGACTCTACTGAATAATAATATACAAGAGAAAACGTTATTAGTTAGCTAATAATTACTTTGAAAACACTGCTTTCATCTGAATATTTTTTTTTAATTAAATTTACACCATTTTTGATAGTTTCTCTTAAGTTTGAACAAATAAAGGATGAATTTGTGTGCACAGAAAAATAAAATTGCAATTATTTCATATGCGGGTAAGTAAATGAATTGAAAACTTGAGTGCATCGGTAACTACTCGCTGGGCACATACAGTTAGCTGCCTATTATAGGGTCAGTCATTACAGGGACAGTTCAGACTTAAGGTGACTTGCTATTTAGATGTTTGCCTTGCCGAAAGAGTTGAGTTTATAACTTTAAAGAGTACGATTCAGAATTTTATGTTGAATAGTATTTTCTGTACCGCAAAGAACATTTTGTGGTGCTTGAATTTCCACAGTCCCTAACCCAAGATAGAATAAAGAGATATCACAATAACAATTAAAAGGATACTGATGTTTTCCAGAAAGTATTTGCTTCTAGGATACGGAGAAAAAAATAAAATTGTGGCTCAAAAACGTGCAAATGGAAACTCATTGAGTTGCAAGAGGTAATCTATACATTTTTATGTTCATATATTGATATGCTCCTTAGACACATAGTATTACGAGAGTAGGTAGCACCCATAATTTCTGCAAACCAATAGATCAAGTGTACCATGGAAATGCAACTTGCCATAAACAAATGTTTGTTGTTTTCTAGTTTAACAGTTCAAATTTAGTTACTATACAGTTAGTTTTGAAATAAGTGTTGTGCATCAAAAATGAACATAAGGGGAGAACATTTTAGAGCCATGATTTACTATGACTTTGAAAGTTCCCTTTCTCTGAAAGAAATGACTTCGTGCTGATTTTGGTGGCCAGGCGCATATTTCTGGTGTAATGAATTTAAATTTGAACCAGTTTCAGCCATCGACAATTTTTGCGAAAACAAATTTCAGCAGTTACTGATACGAACGTAGACGCTGTGCGAAGAATGCTTCATTAGGACAATCGAGTCACTTACAGAATTATTAAGAGCATCTTGGACATTGGCATGACTGCAATACACAAAATTTTACATACTCATTTGGGTGTAAGAAAAGTCTGTCTTGGGTGGATACCACACAGTTTAACAGACACACAGAAACACAACAACAGCATGTGAAACAGTATAAGAAATATGATGAAGGTAGATCTAAAGCAGTTTACATAATAACTGGTGACGGAAGCTGGATATATGCATTTCAACCCGATTCTAAGCGGCAGTCAGCACAATGGATGTTTCCAACAAATCCTAATCCAGTTAAAGTGAAGCGATCTTGAAGAGTTGGTAAGAAAATAATTGCTCGTTTCTTTTCAAAATCAGGACCTATCACAACTGTCGTGCTTAAATATAAAAGTAGGGTTACTGCAGGATGGTACACAACTATATGCCTGCCAGACGTTATTCAAAAATCTCGGCTTATGGCGCCCAAGAGGTGAGATCGTTCTGTACTATGTAAATGCTTCTAGTCATACCGCACATCAAATAAAATAATTTTTAGAGACTTTCGAGTTAAAATTGCTAACTTATACCCCATTCAGTTCCGACCTAGCACCTTCCGATTACTTTCTAGTTCCTCCATTAAAGGATAAAATGCGTGGTGTGCGACTCCCGAAGATGCTGTGGAAAGCTTCAAAAACCTTGTTTCTCAAGTGACTCAAAAATTGTGGAATTTATGTTTTGAAAATTGGTTTTACCGAAGAGAAAATAATAAAAACAAATTTTGGTTACTGAACTTTGTTTTATTAGACTACAGAAATTTACGGGACTGCCCTCGTATAACGGCATCAAAGAACAAGCAAATAAATTATGCGAAAAGGTTATGCATGTACGTAAATTCCTGTCTTCATAGGTATACATAGGTATTGACGATGGTTGGTTGGGGGGCCTGGCCCTCCCCAGCCAAAAATCCTAGTTACGCCAATGGCCTGAAGGCTCCAACATGTGAATTTGTTGAACATAGTTGTTCGAGTTAGAATTTCTCGAAGTCGTTTGAATGGAATTCTAACCCCAAAAGCACATGCCAATTGTTGGAGCTTTTTGTGAGTGAATGAAATGCCCCAACCGATTTGTCTTTCGGGCGCATCAAGCATCTTGTTGGTTTGGAATCGCACTTCTTCTGCTCGTGTTATTTGGATATTAATACTATATTTCGAGCAACATTTATAATTAATTTATTGGCTTCACCATTTGTTTAAACCTATATTTTGTGTGTGACCTCTTTAAACTATATTTTTGCTACTTGAAGCTGAGTGATATATTCAGACGTAATTATACGTAATGCCTCAATTTATGGTATTTGAAGCATGTTTCCGTTTCATTAGTGGCAAAACTTAATGTAACAACCCTATCATCGACTTTTTGGTCCCTGATTGCTGATTAAATGAAGCGTTAATTGAATCTGAGATGATTCAACAATGAAATTCTTGGATACTTTAAACG
Source organism: Agriotes lineatus (assembly GCA_940337035.1). Classification (NCBI taxonomy): domain Eukaryota; kingdom Metazoa; phylum Arthropoda; class Insecta; order Coleoptera; family Elateridae; genus Agriotes; species Agriotes lineatus. Next base: position 195,908,096 of record OW679194.1, on the reverse strand, counting down.
TGATTATAACATCAAAGAATTTTATGCCTAGGCCCCGGCTGATATCCGGAAAAATCTGTAGTTTGAGGGCTGCACAGAAATACTTCCGAAAAGGCAATTTCACTTCGCGTTCACTCGCCACTGTCCGACACATACTAGCTGAACGCTTTTTATCTGGTTTCTGCCTCACGTTACTTGTGTCAGCTTTGCGATTAAAACCTTTACGGCTTAAAACCAATAATGCAAAATTGCAGACCAACTGGCAATGGACAATGATTCATACCATTCCACGCTTGTTGACAAGTAAAGCACTTCAAATTCCCGCAAATTTGAAATGGAGGAATGGTTAAAAGAAAACAGGATTCATTGTGATGGGGAGTTTAAGCACAAAAAAGACTGGCATATTACAAGATCAGTCTTAGACAATAAAAATGATATAAACAATTCCGTTATCGATTTTGTACTAATCACAGACCGGTACGATGTACTTAGATTACCCCTGTACCATTGCCAATACAATCAATTCGACATGTTACGGGGATTTTGTAAGACGTGGTACAAGAAGCGTATAGATTCGTGGCCTTTGTTGAAAGGCGAAAGGGTTACGACGAATTTATACCAAGGACTTTTTTTACATATACTAATCACTTGATGTTTGAATAGAATACATAGTAAAGTCTAGTGTAGATGACATTTTTTAAATTATACGCAATTTCTTTCGGACAATCTGATTCTGAATGAGATATGAACGCAGATATTGAATCAAAACAGAACGAGTGAGTAAGTTACTAATATTTTATCGATCAAACGGCGTAGAAATTGTAAACATTAGACTAATGTTAATTTATAAGTCACATTAATTTATCTCCATCGTCATTATTAGTAGCAAACGTATTTAGGTTATGTATAATGACATGTATTTTATATTACATTTTATTGTTCTTGTATTATTTTCTCTGTTAAATCAACAAAGAATGTTAAGTTACCTTTTGAAATTTTGTTGCAACCGCTTATGTTCCTATTTTTATTATTAAAGTCATAAGATTAAATAAATATCAGACAGTGGTTTAATGTTTAGTTTAGTTAAAATTACTTGTTCATGTCCTTCGTGTTACAGTTATGTAATTTGTAATAGTTATTTATTATATGTGGGTCTTCTTAGGTATTTAAAACACGCAAGAAAAGTTTGGACACGAGACCGATGGTCGAGTGTTTAATCTTTTTCTCATGTGATAGATGCCAATAAGATACAAGTACAATACATTTTATCCACAATCTATAACTTGGCGCTACGCCGAAGAAGATGGGTGATATTGATTAATAAATTATAAGCTCTATAATACGTCTAAAATTAATATAATTATAAAACATACATAATACATTTACAATCAGCTAATTCTAAAACACTACACCTTTGCATTTGTAATTCAGAAAGTGGAAGACGTATTTTAGAAAGTGTAACTTGTAATTCAGATTAATTAATTGTAATTCAGAAAGCGTCAACTGTAATTCAGATTAGTAAGTTATAATTTAGAAAGTATAACTTGTAATTCAGATTAGTAAACTCTAATTCAGAAAGTGTTAATTGATATTCTGAAAGCCTCAATTATAATTCAGAAAGCATCAATAATTGTAACTAAAAAATTAAGGAACGATCTTTATGAAGAATTACTATGTAAATACAGGGTCCGGCAACATAACTTCCTTTTTTGAAATGCGCGCCATTCAAGCTGTAGGGGTCGTAGCGGGGCGGGAGTGGTCTCATTCGACAGGCGTGGTTCTAAAGTTTTGTTTCCTTCCATGTCGGTCGCCATCATACTTTGGAATAGTGAGGAACGTGTGTTTGCCGTCGAGTCCTACTTTTCGAACGGATGTTCTGTGATCGCAAACAGAACATGCGCTACTGGGCTCATACCAATCCCCGAGAATTGCATCAAAGGCATTTGCATTCACCTAAAGTCACAGTGTGGTGTGCAATTTCCTCAGCTGGGATTGTTGGTCCCTGGTTTTTTGAAGAAAATGAGGTCACAGTAACAGTGAATTCAGACCGATATGTGAACATGTTGGAGGATATTTTTCCCCACGATTTGATGAATTGGACTTAGGGCACATTTAGTTCCAACAGGACGGAGCAACGCCTCACACTTCAAGGGCATCGGTGGATGTTTTGAGGGAACACTTCCCTGAGCGCCTCATCTCAATAAGGGGCCATTGGGAGTGGCCAGCCTGCTCTCCCGATTTGATCCCTTGCGATTTTTTTGTGCGGTTTTTTTTAAATCCTGCGTTTATGCCAACCGTCCAAGGACCCTACAAGACCTGAAGGCCAACATCCGGCAGAAATTGCCAAAATACCTGCTGATATGCTGGTAAGGGTCATGACAAACGCCAGAAATCGGCGTATCCAGTGTATGGGCAATGGAAGGCGTCACCCACCTGATATGATTTTCAAAACTGTGTAAAACATAACTTTAGATATGTACCTACATTATACAAAAATTAAATAAAAAATTCTGATTCATAAAATGGGTTTTATTGCGTTTTGAAAAAAGGAAGTTATGCTGCCGGACCCTGTACATACATACTGGATGTGCGTAAAGTTTGCGACAAATTTAATATTTACTGTACTGTTGATGGGTAGAAACATCCAGGGACAGGTTAATTTTTGTTTGCCATCATTTGGTTGAAAACGAATTATTTTAAAATGTTTAATCATAGAATTTACGTCACTCTTATATGGGCTTACAAAGAGCATTTTACGTAAATCAAGTCGTCAACTATTAATTCATGTTGTTGAGGGAATGAACACTTAAATATCAAATAAATTACAATCCAACTGGTTTTTGGATTTTACCCGATAAGTTCTTGCATATATTATTATAGACCAATCCTATTTGAATATTTTCAATCACGTGTGCCAGTTTGACAAATATCTAAAGTGACAATAACCGCAGGGTAATTCTAAATCAGCATGTAAACTACCTATTTAAGTTTCAGTAGTATTCCATAACAAGTAAATAAGGAAGTGTCAAATTAATTGACAGAAAATTGGCTCCTCTTTGTTGATAATTATTGTACGAACTTATCTCCGGAATTTATCGCGGTCAGTGATAAATCCTTATCATTTTGACAAATAACATTATTCAAGTGTGTTGTCTTCGGGCTTTCGAGTTGTTATTTGTCAAACTTTATTTAAAATTAAATATTATTGGTAAATCTAACACGTTTTTCACAAGCACACATTATATGAAACTTAGTTTCACACACAGCACAGCAACTCAGGGTTTATAAAATACAAAACTAATAGTTGGTGGGTTCATGGAAGTAAACAACAATACAATTATTTGAGGATAAAAAAAGAAAATTTGTTTTATTACTGACTCTTCAAACACCCATATTCGCCAGCTTAATTATCCGAATAGAGCTCAACATTACAATAAAATACGCGAGCTAAAGAAAATTAACTACTTACCACAGAATAATTTTGCTAGCCTGTTTCTCCACGCCACTGTCGATCCCTTTCTGAAATCTACAACCGCGCTATCTGCTTCCCAAATGACTCCACGATAGCTGCTGGCTTGGACTCCAACCAATGCAAATTCTTTCAAAATAGTTGTAGTATTGCATCAAAAAGGAATAAATCAAGCACTAAATTTGAATCAAAACACCGTTCACAAATGACTGTTATTTATGTTCAAGTAAGTAAACGTTTTAAAACAAATAACACAGATACATCAGATCAAAACTTAAAACTTAACGACCTGCGACGTAACCCCGTCGAATGAAAATAATAAAGACCCTCGTTTCTCGGCGCTCTACTCTTTTATACCCACGGAAAACAAAAGGTGGATACTTAAATCTAAAACCATTAATTGGTTGAAACTGACATCACTTTAAAATTCAATGCAAAGCTCAAACAAAATCTAATGGCTAATTACAAAAACACTTATACTAATTGTACAAAATCTGACATCTAAATTTAAAACTAATTACACCATCGTCTTCAGCGCATTTCAGTGCACAAACGTCCCAAATTTTACATCGATATGTTCTGGTCTCGTGTCGAACAGTTTTTAGCCTTCGCCCCAGACACAACTCAGATGTGATGTCTGAAAAGTAGTTCCATAGCCCTACTGCACGTGTGTGAATGTTATCTACAAGACTTAAACGGAATTAACGAAGATCTGCCCACATAGCTGTACGTGATATTTGCATCTTGAAATCTCGTACTGTTGCGAAGTCTCACAGCTCAGCTAGTAGATGAAGATCCCAAGATGTCCTACAGCAGCTCTTCCAAGTAAGTACCGGCTTTATAAACTGCACGGATTTCTCTGGAGCATGTTTGGTGCAATAATTTGGTTCGTAACAATTCTAATTCATAGCTTTAATGTGCACAACATCCAATTTTCTCTGCTTGCAAGCTCCCAATTTTGAACACACACATGTTCTTCAGCTACGACCCTCAAATTTTGCAGCTGAGGTCCCAAATTTGTGTTGCCCTCGGCTTCCATTGGAATTCGGGCTAGCTCCAATTGCAGTTCCACCGCACACCAACGGCGCAATCTGGTTTTCCAGTGCACCGAGTGTATAAGTTTATAGTGTTCTGACCCGGTTTTAAACGCTTTAATCGTAACTACACTGCATTTTAGTTTTTTAAAACGCACTGTAAAAAGAATTTTGACGCTTATGAAAGCGCACACTGAGTCGCACATAAACATATTCAAAATGTCTTATTCTGTGCCAACTAATACTACCATGTGGCCCTATACATTTGCTGCCTCTTTGTGTGGCTGAAATGGGATCCTAGGTGAATTATAACCTGGTTTTGCCAAAATATATCCCCATATTTTGTCGGCAGCCAATGAGAGAATCCCGATCATATTTGGCCTTGCGTGAAACGCACTTTACATGTGTGCTTAACTTAAATTAACTATGAGTTATGTGACTTGTGCCTTAAAAGTAAATATTTACAATGGTCGAATCAATTCTACGGCAAAGAAATCTATTTGTGCCAGCAATTTTCATTGTGCAAATGAGACTTCATTAGTTACTCATTATAGTACTTTATTAAATTTCCACCGTACACACGATTATAACAGCAATATATATCGGAGTTTTTTAAATTTTGCAGGAAATTTAATATTTATTGTGTTGTTTATTTCGAAAGAAAGTTCCCGGACAAGTAAATTTTACTTTTGTTTTACTATCTTTTGGTTGGCAGCAAATAATTTTAACATTTTTCATGATAAAATTCGCGCTATTGTTATCTCCTGTTACTAAGAGCCTTTTATTTAAATGAAGTTGTGACCGCGTTAAGTTATGTGGTCGTGTAGACTAACACTTAAACATCAACTAAATGACAAATAATTTATAATCCAACACGTTATACACTTAATATTAAAGTGTTCGTTTTCACGAAAACATGAATTAATAGTTGACAACTTAATTTATTTTCAGCCAAACGACGACAAGCAAGTTAAAGTCAACCTGTTCGACGATTTTTTAACAATAAATAGTAACAATTATTGCAAATTTTACACACGTCCTGTATATATGGATCTACATAGTAATTCTTCATAAAGGTTGTTCTTTGGTTTCTTAATTACAATTAAGGCTGTCTTAATTACAGTTGATGCTGTCTGAATATAAATTAACGCTTTCTGGATTACAACTGATTCTGTCTGAATATCAGTTAACGCCTTTTAAATTACAATGTACACTTTTTGTATTACCATTTACTAATCTTAATTACAAGTTACGCTTTTTAAACTGCAATTCACTAATCTGAATTTATTAATCTAAATTCCAAATTACACCTTTTAAATTATATTTGAAAAAGGTGTAGTGTCTTATAAGCTACATACTTAATACATCTGAAATCAGTATAGGTATGCCATCATAATATCAATAAGGTTGTCTAAAAAACAGGTCAAGGGTGCTTGACTAAAACTTCGTTTACGTTTCGTAGGGCGTAACTTGGCGCACTTGAAGCTGCCAATTTGTCAAGTTTAACATCCAATTTGTGATTAAGTTTCTTACGTGTCACAATTCAATTATAGTAATGTTTTGTTTATTACCTATAGACTGAAAACAAAACCATCTTTTGACGTTTATTCGTGGTTCGTTGGTCAGCTAAATGTAACATATTATTCAAGGCATGTGATAGCAACATTTTTTAAAGCACTCTTGACCATTGTTTTAGTCACCCTTTATAGGGGTTGAAGGTAAAACAAATAATTTTGCTAACCGTTAAAGTTAGTTACATTTTCTAATTTTGAATTATTTATATTGATGTATTAAATATAAAACTCTTTAAATAAATTATGAACTATGACAGTAATTTTTATTATAGTAGGTCGGGTACATGTCTAAAAAATCTGTAAAAGGCTTTACCCAGAATTTCCCTCGTCAACATTGTGACACTCAATAATTTTAAAAATCAAATTAAGTTAGGAGTAAAAATATCTTCACGTTTCTAATAAATTAAATAAATTTTCGAATAAAAAATAATGTATTCCGCTGGGGTTTGAACCAGCCGCATCTGCATAGCGATCGTAACCGCACCTGCGTAGAAATCGTAACTGCATCCACATGTCGAACTGCACGCGCGTCTAAATTTAAGGGAACGGTCTTATTGTCGAAACGTTTCGACTCTTTTGTGACGTTATCCTGTATCTGTTGAGTTCTATTTTTGGCAAGTATAAAGCCTGACCTATGTGAAAATTATTACTTCCTTCTATTTCAAAATTAAAGCAAAATCAACATTTTATTTTTTTAAAGTGCTCAACCTGTATATATTTGTCTGAAATATTCCCGGTTAATTCCAGATATAATGTGAATGCAAAATATCATCTTCCTCCGACAAATGGTTTTTGAGTTATACCGCCAGCAGACAGACAGACAGATAGACAGTAGACAGAGAGACAGACAGACGGAATTGAGAAAACCTGTTTTTCGTCATCTAGGCACCCTGAAACGTGAAGATCTGAAGAAATCTCGGAAGGTGCACTTTTTGATTGGAATGTGCCACTGTATGTGGTCGTAGTTGATGCCAAAAGGTAACTTTCCAGATAGGGAGCCACTTGAAAATCTATGTAAAACACCAACATGGCGGGCATTAAAGATGGCCGCCATTTTAGCGCACCAATTTTTGTTTGTATCTCAGCTTCTAATTGTCCGATTTCGATTTTCTTTTTTGTTGTTTGAAAGCTCTTGTGAAGGGGAAACTTTCTTGTACTCAGAAATTGGCTCTACCTCTTAAGGGTTCTGCACAATTTCGAAAAACCTTAAAATTTTACTTTTCTCACGAATTTCATTGATAAGTAACTTTTTAATTGTCCTCCGTTTTTTACACCTACAAAAAATGGTATATCGAAAAGTTGGGCAGTTTGAAAGTTTTTTTTCAATCCATTATTCAAACGAAATCTCTGGAGTTCCTTGCGTAAATGCTTCTTTGAGCAACTGTATAAAACCGAAGCAGTCTTCTGATGAATTGCTCTTGCTTTTGTGACATGAGTAATTTTTGCCACTAAACTAGTCTAGTCACTATCTTCGAGAATCTGGCTAAGCACTTTCAAAAAGGCTTGTTCAATATGAAAAGCTCCAGACATGGCTACAAACTTGGATTCACCGTAAAATCAGGCCAGTTCCACTGGATGGATTTAGTCAAAGCAAATAGAGGCTGGTCCAACCATGGGGCAGGAGTTTGTCCTGGATTTAAAAATGTAGTATTTTTTTTAATTGTTCATCCAATGGAACAATGCTTCAGCAATGGCGGTGAAGAAAAACTTTCATTGAATATGGGTGAAAGAAAACTACTCGTTAATTCAAATGATGAAGAGCCTTTCCTTGAATCATGGAATGCTGCCCAGGAAAAGTCTAGAGGCCCACCTTTTTTGTCAGTACGGATGTGGTCTAGCCATTTCTGTTCTATTTTCCACTCAGATGAAAATTCTGAAATTGACATTTCGGAAGAGGTCATTTGGTTTGATTTTGGCACAGGTGGCTCCTACCAGGACAGTGTTACAGGCTTGACAACACTATAGGTATCTGGAAGCTCTGGCACTTTGAAAGATAGAAATTGCTGTGCAAAAACACCTTCTTCTTGAGCTCTGAGAATCTCCAAGTAAGCAAGACTGGCTGTATCTCTCTAAATCTGTTTGGTGATATTGAGATGCCGCTTTTATGCAGGCCTTCAATTATTGTATTATTTCGTGTTCTTCCAAATACAGACAGGCCCAGTTATAATTATTGAATAGGGGGTTCATGTTGAGCTTTAAATTGTGGGAAGTGATCGAGAATTCTCTCACGAAGATTAGTAGATTTGCTACGCCGTTTGTATAAATAGTTTTAAGATGAGGCATTTTGAATACAATCTCATTGTTTCCAGATCCAGAGGCCTGGATTTTCTCTCTTATGAAGCGTGCAACGGAAGCGTACAATGTCATACTTTCGCAGATAGAGCTGACCTCTTCCTCTTTTACTCTGCTTGATGTTCTCAGACAATTTGTCAGATTTGTATAGCATATTCGAGGGGTACTTTGTTTCTTTGGCAACTAAATGGCCACCTTCAAGGAATGCTTTAAGGTCAACGTTATTGGTAATTTCGGCACATCCCTTAAGTTTGTCGTCTCGTAAATCTTATACAAAATTTTTCGAGTAGTACGCTTCTCATTGCATATAAAACGTATTTCATCTTCCATTTTAATAGACCTTGTTTTTTTTTAATTTGGTTCTGATGGAGTCTGTCGACTATCCTGCGATGACGTATCGGGCAAGGACAATGAACGTTTACGTTTCTTGGCCCTGTCAAGTTTTGTTTTATTGAATTTAAGGGCACTCTTTTTGTGCCACTTTGCTTCGTTTTTTCGAAATGTTCCTTATATTCCTTCACCTTCAATTAATTTTTGTAAACCCAAACCATGGGACACTGCACCTAGATTCTGAAATTTTCTGCAAGCGTCCTGTAGCCAGCACCAACAAGCGATTCAGCAATGTGTGTGGCAGGACAAATCAAATCTTCACCACTACATTTTTGACATAATCAACATTTGGTCCAATCTATGACACTAGGAGGAGATTCAGAGTTAATATTTGCCAGCCGCAGACGCCTTGAAGCCATTTTCAAAAAGTTTCAAAACTGTCCAATCTGAAATAAAGAAGGTTAGAAATGAGTCAACCTTTCTAATATATTTGTTTTTCTCAAAATTGTACAGAACCCTTAAGGTGTAGAGATAAATCTATAGGGACAAAAAAGTTTCCTCTTCGGAAGAGCTTTCAACCAACAAAAAAAAATCGAAATCGGACTTTTAGAAACTGCGATACAAAAAATTTAGTACGCCAATACGGCGGTTAATGGCGGCCATCTTCATTTTGATGTTCTACACGGGATTTCAAGTGAATCCCTATTTGTAAAGTTACCTTTTGGCATCAACTATCACCACAGAAAGTGGCACATTCCAATCAAAAAGTGCAGTTTTTTTTGTGTACCCGACGTACTATTATAAAGGTATTTAATCTGAATTTAACACACACTGTTAAAATAGTGTCAAATCTCCTCTGAATTCAGAGGACGATACTCAATCTTAAAGTGTTTGTAACATGTCTTGAAAATTAAAAAAACCGAACTCTTCCGGTTTCGTTTTTCTAACTTTTTCTCGACCTGATAAAATGCGCCGACCGATCTTGTATCCTAATATACTATACTACAATAAGTTCCGAGCTCTAAACCTATTAGCAAAATTAATAAATTGTAATATAAGATCATGTAGTTCAAGCAGAAACTAAAAAAGAAGTGTTGGTATTGTGTGAAATATGGTGTCATCGAATAAAGATCTAAAAATGAAGTTTCGAAACATTGTTCAAGAACGAAGGATAATACAAAAAATATAAAGCATATTAATAATGAACGGTGTAATCATGACTTAAATAATGTCGTAACATTGGTAGTTAGCGAAATAATATGCAAGAATCTAAAGGAGCGCTTTCGAACTCTTTAGTGGAGGACCCATGTTTAAATTCAAATGTTTTTTGCATATATTAGAACCGACATTTAAGATGATAAATTAAGAAGTAGTAACCCTTTAACGCTCAAACTATTTTGAATATCAAGGCAATATTATTGTATTTACTGCTTAAAATAGCAAAGTTAAATTTTCAAATGGCTTAGATTAATTTTTTATCACCTTTTGTTCTAGACGAATGTCGCAGTGGAACACTCCACTTATCGTTCCTTTTATAATTCTAGGTATATGCCGATATGAGATATATCGGCATATCTAATGTTGCAAAAAATTGCCCATGCCTGGGATTGAGCAGTACGGTCTTAAATGCAAAGGCCTGTAAGTTCTCAAGCGTGACGTTGGTTAAATTGCATAGGCCCGGTGTTTATGTGTTTATAAAAAATTAAGGGCTTCCTGTGGAAACATGGTTACCAGTCTTGAGCTCTTAGTCGTACCCCATTCGATTTTTCGAAAACGAAGTTTCAAATCAATAATAATAATAATCAAGGACTTATTGTCACACAAGCAACTTGTGACAAAGGTGAAGTTTAGATGTTATGGGAACACCTGTTCTTCCACTCAACCTAGATAATCGTTACTGCAATCATATTTAATTGAATTAGACGGTCAGTAGACATTACAACTTTTAGATCTGTAAGTGGTTTGTAGTTGACAAAATTAGATTCAGAACTAATCGGCAATTTTAATAAATTTTTTAAGTAAACAAATAGCCTTAGGCACTGCGTTGATGTTCAAAGAGATACTCTGACAAACGTCGTATATTAAAAGAAGAAATTGGAAGGTATGCCTACCTTATTCTCGTTTCTATGAATGGTTCTACACATAAGAATTCCACAATTATTCACATGATGAAAATATCTTTCCGCAAACACTTGCGCAAATATACTATTTAACTGAAATATACCATACTCTCTGAAATACCCTACAAGTAATTTATTTAGCGGTCTGTGTTACAACGTAGCAATTATCCAGTGCGTTGAAAATGCAATACTGTTGGCAAAAAAATCACAAAAAATCCAGTTGACATTAAAAAAAGCACTAAGTGACTTGTCTATTTAAAACAAAGATCAATTATAATTAATAATTTCAATAAACATGTGCTACAAGGTGCGCTTAGCGGCAGATATAACTAATCACGTGCTCGTGACCTCAATTATTTTCGGCTTCGTATTTAAGACGTTACTAATTCGAGCCCGTTATTACATTTTTATAAACTATCATGTAAAGTATTGTAACGTTTGTCTGCAGATCAAATTTGTATTTCCGAATATTAATATAATATTTAAATTTGATCCTTGTCCGACCTCACGTTATCGTAATTTCCGTAATGTCAATGCACGAGATGATAAGCGCGCAGGGACCGACGTCACGTCCAGAGATAACAAGGAAGTACCGAGTCGAGTCGCGCGCCGCTATCCCCACTCGCTAACCCCCACTTGAGAACTTTTCCAGGGCACATAAAAGGAGATTCCAACGAGATTCCAGCAGATTTTCCCAGAGACTCTCCAGACCCCAGTCCGACTCCCGTTCCCGATCATCCCTGATTCCCTTCCGGTAACCGTGAGTAGATAACCAGACCTGTAAAGAATTCGAAGAAGAGATTCTCCCGGAACCATTTATTTTCCTGAAATCCGAATCCCGACCTGTTACCGTTATTAATTATCCCGGGCCTTAGTTGAATTGGTGGCTAAATATTGCATCCTCTTCACTAAAGCCATTATTAATTAAACTTGGACTTAGTTGAATTGGTGGCTAAATATTGCATCCTCTTCACTAAAGTCATTATTAATTAAACCTGGACTTAGTTGAATTGGTGGCTAAATATTGCATCCTCTTCACTAAAGTCATTATTAATTAACCCAGAACTTAGTTGAATTGGTGGCGTAAAACTCGCATCCTCTTCACTAGGTGATGCTCTACTCGACCACTCAGACTTCTATTAACCAGCCCTAAGAGGAAAATCTCGTCTTCCTCCGACAATAATTGTCACTAGGTCCGAGCACTAGCTCGATAACATTGTAATTCCAATTCGCCAGCCCCGCATCCTATCTAGTCCGAGCGCACGAAATTTCCCGGCCGGCTTTGGAGGAAAAGCGGCCACATTGAGCTCACGTTCGGACTATGAAATTGAAGTCATATTTATTAACGCAATGCGGCGTTTTTAGTTTATCCGTTTCCAGACGCCCCTAAATTAATTTAGAGGCAGTACGCCGGGCTTCACCCGCGTCTTATCAATTAAATCTCCAGAACCGTGATATGTTTTATTGTATAATTGGCAGACCGTTTAATTCGATTTTTCCAGCTACCTATTGCGAAGGGACAGAAACACAAGAAGGGTCGAGTGTTACAGTATAAAGCCACCGAGTACTGATTAAATGCACATTCCAAGAGAAATCAGCTTTAAAAACTAAAAGTGCAAGTCTGCCCAATAATCGTCAGACATCGACAGGTAGCAGTGAGGTTTAATTATTTAAATAGTCCATTTATGTATAATACATACTAGCAAGATACCCGTTCTTCGTACGGACTACAAATGTTTTTTCTTCTAAATCTTAAATCAATTCTAGAATACTCCCCTCCTCCCTTACTCAATACGCCAAACTAACAAACGCTGCAAAACAATATAGTAGGAAAAAAGGAAACAATATTCTTCCGAAAAAAGTTCTCCATAACCCTTTTATGTTTCACGTATCCCCTGGAAATGTGTATGTAATTGTCGTTCTCCTTGTATAGATTGATAAAACTATAGGTTTAGTATAACAATGAGAATAAAGATAATAAATGTACTTATCAAATGTTGTATTCATAAATTTTGGCAACATACCAGTTTTCACCACTTGAAGGTGGGATTTCGGAAATCCTTCTATTTCATTCTGAACCGGACACACGGAAAAATCAATAACTTTAACTTCTTGTTTAACTTCTTTTTACTTTTACTCCATTTTTACTCTTTTCACAATGAAATTTAGAATAAAAACATTAAACCACTTTTTACAGATTTAAAAAATACACATATGCCCAAAAACCATGGTCATCAGGAACCACAGGAAATACGAAAGGTTCTATAATTCAGCCCTGAATCCAAATTCGCACCTTTAGGAGTTGATCTGTGCACAATCCTGAATTACGTTTTTAGGAACTTGTATAGGTAACCTTTCTAAGTAAAAACCAAATCGATATATTATAGGACCTTAAGAAATATTGAGAAATTCGTGAAAATACATTTTACCTCTTTCCTTCCCTTTAGGGGTAGAATTTCGAAAACTCCTTACCTAGCACTTCGCTACGTAACTAATTCTTGCCAATTTTCAAGTTACTGGTATCAAGGATTGCTACGGATCCGCGTTGTTGAGTTGGTGCTTTATCTTTTATACATACAGATTATAGCGGAATACCCCTCGTCGATGAAATTTCTAAAAACCTTTCCATTTTAATTTAAAATGCACCCATAAGAAAAAAAATCAATAATTTTAACCCCCTACCCCTTCTCAGTTTTGTCTCTTTTTTATCCCTTTAGGGGCAATATTTAAAAAAACCTTTAGACGCCTTTGAAAAGATTTTAAAAATAAATCTATGCGCCAAAAAAGAATGTTCTAACTCAATAAACATAGGATATACGAAGAATTCGTTAAATTCACCCCCAATCCAGATATTCACCTTTAGGAGTTGATTAGGGCAAATCCGTTTTAACCCATTTTATTGTGAAATGGAACTCACAGCGAAAAAATTAATAATTTTAACCCCCCTACCGCTTTTCAGTTTTTCTTCCTTTTACCCCTTTAGGGTTAAAATTGTCAAATTCCCTTACACTCTTTTCTAAATATTTTAAAAATACATCTATATGCCACAAAAAGAATGTTCTAACTCAATAAACATAGGAGATACGTAGGGTTCTTTAATTCAGCCCCAATCCAGATCTGCATCTTTAGGGGTTGATTAGGGAAAAATCCTAAAATACGTTTCTAGGTATTTGCATTGGTAATCTTTGCAAGCAAACATCCAATCGATATCTTATCAGGTGTAAGAGATATTGAAGAATTCGTGAAAACACATTTTACCCCTTTTCACCCCCTTAGGGGTCGAATTTCAAAAAATCCCTTATTAGCACTACCTTGCGTAACAAATTGAACCTTCCACCCAAATTTCAAGTTTCTAGTACCAGTGGTTTCGGCTCTGCGTTAATTAGTCAGGGTTGTGACAGGAGTAGTTACAGGTTTTACTAAATCTAAAACTATGTACAATTTATCAAGGATTCCAAAGAAAGTATCAGCCTAACAAACAACTTCCAAGTATAAAATCTCCATAAGTAATAAGACAAAAATTTTCTGCCATCCCAAAATCATCAATCTTCATTCTGTCAGCCAACACACACATATCCTCTCTACTCTTAGGTAGCAAAAAATTAACCTTTCCCAACTGAAGACCTTAACCTTAAATTTCTCAATGAGAGAAAGTAAAATAAACAATATTCACCGTGGTAACTAATAAATTGCTAAGTTACCAAATATGACTATTTTAATTTTGACGTTTTAAAGAGCTGTATTGTCAGGTTGACAGTTGAAATATTTTCGAAATTTGTTGGGAATTTAGGTATTAAGCCGTTTGGTAGTGCAAAAAATAGTATATACACCATGGTAGCGAATCGTTTTATAACCTTCGCGCTTTAGATACTTCGCGCTGCGCGCTCAATATCTTATATGCGCTCAGGTTATAATACTGCGCTTCGCTACCTTGATGTATAATCTACTATTTTGCACTACTAGTCTCAGAACGCACCGTTATTGGCCTATCTTTAGGTCGTGAAGTTGATTTTCTCCACCACGGGAGAGAAAGTAAAATAAACAATTTTCACCGTGGTAACTAATAAATTGCTAAGTTACCAAATATGACTATTTTAATTTTGATGTTTTAAAGAGCTGTATTGTCAGGTTGACAGTTAAATTATTTTCGAAGTATGTTGGAAATTTAGGTATTACGCCGTTTGGTAGTGTAAAAAATAGTAAATACACCACGGTAGCGAATCGTCTTATAACCTGAGCGCTTTAGATACTTTGCGCTTGGCTCTCAGTAACTAATATGCGGTCAGGTTATAATACTGCGCTTCGATACCTTGATGTATATTGCATTCGCGATCTTTCTGGATGAGGGTTGGCCATGGAATTTAGGCAGTTTTGGCAGTGTGATTGGTGTTTAAGGAGTTGAATTGTGACTTTAATATTTGACGTTTGATAATTTTATCTTAAGGTTATGTTTTCTATCATTTATCGTTTGCGCTGTTGCAAGCGCTTCCTTTGTATCTTAACGCAAAAGATTTTAGAAATCTAAATTTTTATTAAACTAATCACATGTTTTTACAAGTAGCAGAAAATTGTTAGAATTTTAATTGTCTTCCTCTGTGTGTTAGCGTATTTTTCGACGATATTGGCAACATGTCTTTTATTTTCATGTTATAGTAGGTACCTCGGTTAATCACTTCTTTACAAAAAGCGCCTAACCGAGCTGAAGGAGAAACATGAAGTTAAGCTACTGTTCCGTAGAGTACCTGAAAAATGCTATAATTTCAACCATGCAGAGGGAATAAAATATGAACTACCTCACTATGCTGTGCTTTGTTTTGACTGCACTTTCGCTACATCCACTCAGGGGATTTGATCTTCTTCAATTTTCTTGTTCACTGGGCACTGCTATATGATTGCTCCGACGTTCCCGTGGTGGTGTACAGGTATAATAAACGCCTCTGTTGCTTAAATAACTCTTTCTGGTTGCTTACTTCTAAATTACTGATGACTGCCTTTTTGGCTTGTTTGGCAGCCTTTTTTGTTTGCCACGTTTGGAATAACTGCGGTTTTGCTCTTGAATATTTACTGAAATTTTGAACCGAAATGATAGAATTTTTTATTCCACTTCCATTACTTCACTACGAGATTCTGACTCCGATTCTGACTGTGATTCAGAATCAGATTCGGCTAGTGAAATAATGATGGGAGGAATATTTTCAAACGAAAGGTTACCCATATGTTTTGTCCAGTCTGCTGAAATAAGTTCCTCACAAAGCTTACAATAATTTTGCCACATATCTGGTGAACATTTTAAAAGAGCTTCAGACCATAAATTTGTAACCCTATCCTTAGATGGTGGCCGCGAATTTATATGTTTGTTACTAACATACACGTCGCTAAGTAACCTTTTAATCACGCCTTCATAACCTGTGACTAAAGAACCTCTTAGTCACGGGCTGAAGTTGGCAACGACGTTTTAGTCACGGGCTGAAGTTAGGTTCAAAACAGTATTTGCTTCATTAGCCACAGCCAAAACTAAAATCAAGTTAGTTTTCAAAAGTCAACTTTGACGTTTGTCAAGCATAATTTAACCTAACATAAAATTCCAAATCTTAATTGAAATAATACGATCTTATACTGTCTAAATTTTTTGGTCGTAGAACAAGTATAGTATGTAACGCATTATATAAACTCGTCTAGACCACTCGTTTATTAAACACTCGTGACTAAAGTGATGTTTATAAAACTTGTTACATAATATACATTAATCAACTGTTGCAACAGAACAGCATGCCACTAAATATGTTTATCTTCATCAGTGTTGTTATAGACTCTTAACCAAATTAATTTTAGTATCGTTAAGAGATTCATTACCGCACTGAGTGCGGTAATGGATGTTACCGCACTCAGTGCGGTAATGGATAGATATTACCGCACTCAGTGCGGTAATGAATATTACCGCACTCTTTTTGTATAAAGAAATACGTTGAACCAGAATTTATTGATGAAGATAAAATATTGAACAACACACGTTTTGCTTATGGCAGTTAACGAGACTCGTTTGATTGCCGCAAAACTCGGCTCACCGGCTCACCGCCTCGTTTTTGGCAATCAAACTCGTGTCGTTAAGATGCTCATAATCAAACTTGTATCGTTAATATCTATAACCACAGTCATCAATAAATTAATCGAATAATGGCCAAATTGTCAAAAATTCCATTGTGGAACGCCAATGAACTACAACGAAGGAAACTGGAAGTCGAAGCTTTTATATCCTTTAATAATATAGATATTTTGCTTATATCTAAAACGCACCACGCCTTAAGAATCCATTTAAAAATACCACAGTACTCGATATACCATACAGAACATCCGGATGACAGAACTCATTGTGGTTCTGCCCTAATAATTTCAAGCTCAATTAAGCACCACGAATTACCATCCTATAAAACAGACTACTTACAAAGTACTGTAATACAAGTTAAGAAACTTTCAGCACCATTGATCATATGAGCTATATACCGCCCACCAAGGCATAATATGAACAAACAAATGTTGTAACCGTTTTTTGAAACATTATGGAGTAGATTTCTAGTAGGTGGACACTCGAACGTGAAAAACACACACTGCGTAGAGCTCTATATAAACTCATAACAAAAAATCACTTTAGCCTTCTCTCAACCGGCAGTCCAAGATACTGACCATCATATCCTAACAAAATCAATATCAATAAACTACACGGATATTGCCCCTAATTACGATATATCGTCTGATCATAGTCCTGCCAGCGTACATAAGTCCTGCCATAGTCACCATAAGTGCAACAATAATTTATAAGAAATCCAAACCTGTTCTAAGCTATGCAAGAACGGACTAGAAAGAATTTGAAGCTCATATGAATGAACATATTACGAATTTGATCCTCAAAACAAGCGATGAGTTGGAATACGCCACAAATCATCGTATTAAAACAATACAGGAAGCCGCGTGGTACGCTACACCACAGCCCGACGATCTACAACTGGTTAAGGAAAAAAGGGCACGAGCAAGATGGCAGCGTACTCATAACGCTGTTGACCAAAAGAGATTTAACCAACGAAATAACAAACTGAGGCAGCGGCTGCAAGAAATTCACAACGAAACTTTCCAGTCATATACAAGTTTACCCTGCGTACATGATAATTCAATCTGGAAGGATAACAGAGGAATTAAACGACCACAGATACACATGTCACTTTTGAAAGATGAAACGGGAACATGGACAAGATCTGATAAGGAAAAAGCCTTCGCACAGCATTTGGAAAATATGTTTCAGCCAAACTCTAACAACATCGAACAGGAAGTTGCAGATTATCTAGAAATCCCATTATCTATCGCCCCCAATACTCAATTTTACCATATCTGAAATTGAACTTCAAGTAAAATTATTGAATAATAAAAACTTACTCGGGCATGATGTTATAACTGAAACTATCCTAAAACATCTACAGGAGAAAAGTATAAAATGTTTGCAAATTCGGAGTATTCAGACTCACTTACTGGCCATTATTACTTAAATTTGCACAAATTATTCTAATTCCAATCCTATTCCAGACGAAGATTCACCCGAAAGTGACAATATCCCACTTTATATAAGGGAATTAGTGGCTGAAAAACGTAGAGCGGGCGCGAAAAGATCACGAAATGTAGCCGACAAAACAATATACAACAGAGTAATGCGAAAACTCAAAGCAACCCTTCATGAACACAAAAATAATTCGCTCCAAAATTATATTACGAATTTAAATAAAAACGAGCATTTTAGAATATAAGCAATCTAGATTATAAAGAATCGGACCTGATTTTTAGTAAAGTGTTTCTACTGAGGCAAGCAGTAAAAATTTTGATTATACATAATAAAAATAGGGCAATTAAATTAATTAAAATTCAATTTAATATAAACATTTGATTGAGAATAAACTAAAGTAAAGGTGTAAGTCAATTATAACATAACATAAATTGGGCACACAAAGTGGAGCTAATCACCTTGACAATATATAGGAGTAATATCAATGGATGATTATCTCCTTCAATGTCTTGTATTGTAACAACTCATTTGCTATATACTCATCCAGAGTAGGTGTAAATTTATATCGGCCAATAAAAAAATATTGTAATACTCAATCTGGAAAACCTCCTAACCATATCAAATGTTATTGTTCCATAAACCTACTTCCGGTAATTTCTAAGTTGCCGGAAAGTCTAATTCTACAACGCGCAAACGAAAGTTCGCCTTAAAATAAAAAGTATGTTGATATAAAAAACCAAAAAATATTTAAAAAATCAAAGTAGGCCGATTTGCCTGAAAATTGAGAGGAATTTCCTCCCAAGCTTTCTGAAGAGTAGCGAACAGTTTCCCTTTGATTGTTGTGGACAGCACCATCCCGCAGTATCCTTCTTTGAAGCATGTCCCATGCGTGCTCATTCATGTCAGGGCTCGGCAGGGGCCAAGGTAAAACCGTTATATTATGCTCTTGGAGAAAGTTGCTAACAAGCCCCGCCGTATAGAGACCGGCGTTGTCCGGTTGGAGGATGAAGTGTTTTCCCGCTTCGGCTGCAACCGGAAGGACAAACCTTTCCAGAATCTGATCGCGATATTGAACTGCACTCAAACTCCCATCCACCAAAACGAAAGGCGTTCTTCTTCCAATTGCAATGCCACCCCATACTATTAAGAGTTCCCCCTTGAAACTATGGATCTCCTGGACATCTCGAAGTCGATTGCTTCGACCAGGTGCCCTCCACACACAAACTCTCTTGAAATCCGAATAGATTCCGAAATGAGACTCGTCTGAGAAAAGCACATGGCTCCATTGTTCATTTTGCCACCTGACGTGTTGCTGGGCCCAGTGTAGTCTTGCAGTGCGATTGCCCCGTGTAAGGGCCTGACACCTCAGCTATCGTCAGGATTTCAAGTTGACTTCTCTTAAGCTGTTTATGATGGTTTGAGATGAAATCCCTACCCCACGGACCTCTTGAAGGCGATTTCTCAATTCAATTGCAGTCAGAGAAGCTGTCCTTCGTGCGGTTAAATTCAAATACCGGTATTGCGCTGTGGTTGTATTCCGGTGATCTCGTGATCGCTGATTGACACTGTACTTGTCACTCACACTTTATTCCTCCAACTTAAACTCAATTTAAGCACGCCAATTGACAAATTCCAGGACCTTCGAGTTTATGTCAAGTATAATTATTATTTATTTTCATTTCATTTTGGTTGTCAGTGATATTTTCAACTTTCTTTTTATTGGGGGCTAACTATTAAAGAGCCCAATCTCTCATTTCTAGGGAAAAATATAAAAATATTGCAAAATTTCACGTAAAAAATTATCCTTAGACTATTTGGGTGTGTGTATACACGTTAACAAAGTTATATCGTGTGTTCTAAAAAGAACTCATTCGCAGCATGCTATGATCAAATTGAAGTTTGCCGTAACTTGAGATATACCCACTGATGAAATGAACTACCAAGTCAGAGAGAACTAAATTACATCTTGACCTTGAATTATTTTCCTAAAAATATACAGAACACTTAACGAAAACAATTTTTATTGACCGTTATGATTATTACACTCGTTGTTGTTGTGAACATGCCATCTTATTTTCCTTTTCGCTTGATATAATTAAACTTGCAGTGTAAACTTTTACCAGTCACAGTGACAGATGTGTTCATAAACAAATTGCAATCTGACATTCACCTACAGACTTAAGTTGCGACATGAGCAGATTTTCTATCTTTCTTTCCAAGGCCTACCCTAAATGAGTTTTTTCTTTTTTTTGAACACAAGATACAATAAAGTAATAACGTTGCGTTGTTTCCAGTTTTTCATGCCAATCAAAATGTAATCTTAATTTCAAATCTTAGAATTAGATTTCCAATTTCATCTAAATATTACATCATCAGTTGCCATTGCTATATTTTTGGTCTTCTTCTTATTAATTAAGAATTAATGGTATATAACTACCGCTAAATGGAATGCTTACAGCAGAATTTCGTGTTCCATTTTTGTTGGAAGTTTTATAAGTAACTAAATGATTATATGGTACATAAATCTTGAGATTGGGATTAGCACGAGCGTAAGTGGGTCAATGTGACATTTCCATAAAGTGAAGCTTTTGTGGATTACTGTTATTTGGCTTGTTAATGCCGATACAAATTGATTTATGATTATAATGAAACAGCATTAATAATAATACAAAAATGAGACACAGAAATACTGTTGCAATATTTTTTGTTGAGATGCGTTGCAACGTGCGAATTAAAGTTCGAGTTGCTCTTATTTTTAATATTATAAATGTGGCACTCTCAGCCTTTTCTTATCTCTACAGTAATTATTACCAACTAGCTTTTTCTACACGCACAGAATGGAGCGTAAACGTATATAACACACACGGAAATCTCGGCTAATAGGCTTTCGAAAATTATCAACATCCTCTACACGAAAGCACGTTGAACTTTAAAAATATCGATTTCCAGGACTCGAGGGTTAGGGATAGTCGGTGTCTGGGTTTCAGGGATGACGGGTGCGAGTGCGAACATGTTCGGGAGTGGCGCGTTTCTTAGGTTAAGTTAGGGTAGTAGTAGATAGAAGCAAGTTGTTGCTTAGATATCACGTTAAGACGTAGTTTAGGCATCATACAACGTAACTTCATTCACGAGTTTAGCAACTTCTGTAGTTCACGCAATTTCTTCAACAATGCCTCTCTTTTTGAAAATCTAATTTTTTGTACATCATTTATTTCTTATATATCACAAGAAATTGCTCAATTGAGATGTGTTCCACAACGAAGAAATATTATGAATTATGTAATAGATAATGGGAGTTGAAGAAGTAAGATTTAAATTTGATACCTATATGCTTACTGTTAATGCTTTTTCAGTTGGAAATTAAATTATAGTGTAGTGGAGCAGAACGTGTGGCAGCAGAAGATGACTAAGGACAGGCCTGACTGGTGGGTATCAATAATGTAGAGCTACTGCAGCGGACTGCATTTGCTACTTGCTCGTGATCAATACATGCCTGACCTACGCCAAAGGCTACGAAAATAGGAAAGCTAAATTTATTCTGTGCGTTAAATATAACCTGGTATTAATAAATGAGTCTTTTATGGCATATCTCGAATTTAGTCCTTTTATAAGTAACTGAGATATTTCTTGAATCTAGAATAGTAGCCCAGAGGTATTTTTAATAAACTATTAAGTAGAGCATATCTTAATATAGCTTATTGATAATGGCGAATGCAAAAATTGGTACTATATCGCATTAGTGCCTCTCTCTATTAAGGTTGCAAACTGAAAATGTATGCATTACTCAAACTATCAGATACATTTTTTGTGTGCATTTTGAGGAAAAAATCCATTTAATTATTTTAAATCAGTTTACTTCAATACTATATGTATACCATTTACTGCATACTTACTCAAGTATTTGTCATTGACGGTCATGTTAAATATGAAAATGTATATGGTTTGGCGCTGTCTTGCGTTTATTTCAAATTTTATAATTTTTTAATGACATGCTATTGTGTCGGCATAAAAAATAGTAGACATATAATATACAGGGTGAGGCACATAAAGTGTTACAGAGCAATAGCACTCAAACTATTGATCATATCCAAAAATGTTTCAGACAAAAGTTTCAGTGTTCGAGAAGGCCGTCATACTGGACCACCCTATTTTTTTATCGGTGAAGGCGCTGAAGCTACGTCAAGGTCAACTCCAGATTTTTAAAAGTTCCATATGTATTTTTTTCGATGACATTACTACCGATTTTAAGACAAATTCAGCTACCTGCAACACAAGGTCATTCTAGTTATCAAAGTATGAAGATAGTCAAAAAATCGAAAAATATCGGAATAATCACTTTCAAAGGATCCACTAACCTTGGTTTGGTTCTACCTACAGAAGATGCTCGAAGTGATGACCCTCGACTTGTAAGCACTTGTTAATTCGCTGATGAAAAGACCGTCTAACTTCAGCTAACATTTTTGGTGTAATTTCGGTACATGCTCGTCGTATTCTGTCTTTCATGTCGTCAGGCGTGGTAGATGCTACCGCCATTACGCGATCTTTGACAAAACTCCATAAAAAGTAATCTGCTGATGTTAGATCTGGCGATCGAGGTGGCCAAGCTACAGGACCGTCTCGTCCTATCCACTTTTCGCCAAAACTCTCATTCATCACTTGTCTTAAACACAGAGCATAATGGGGTGGTGCACCGTCGTGTTGACTCGTGTTTGTTGCACTGTTGCATTTTTCGATTTTTCGACTATTTTCATACTTTGTGTGACTAGAATGACCTTGTGTTTCAGGTCGCTGAATTTGCCTTCAAATCGGTAATAATGTCATTGAAAAAAAAATACATGGTTCCATTTAAAAAAGTGGAGTTGACCTTGACGTAGTTTCAGCGCCTCCACCGATAAAAAAATAGGGTGGTCCAGTATGACGGCCTTCTCGAACACTGAAACTTTTGTCTGAAACATTTTTGGATGTGATCAATAGTTTGAGTGCTATTGCTCTGTAACACTTTATGTGTCTCACCCTGTATATAATTTTACGTTACATTGTGTTGATAGGAATATCTGAAACATATAACATATAGTACAGTTTTATAAGATTAAGTTAACACTATTTTAATTTTTTTTCATAAAAACGCCACGGTCTATTGGATTTTCTTCACACCATTACTATTCATTCAATAAAAACAAATGAAGCAAAAACAATCTTAGATTATTGTAATAAGACTACTTTTTATTTTTTACTTCCTTTGTCTAAAAGACGAAGGAAGTATTGTAATCGCGAAAAATTACCCACATTTCAAGATCCCTAGATGACGAAAAAACGGTTTTATTAATTCCGTGCCTCCGTCTGTCTGTCTATCTGTCTGTCCGGCTGTTGCACAGTGGTTCAAAATAAAAAAAAGTCGATCGAAATTCATATCTCGTGAATGAATTGCATTTTTCAATTAAAATATTGTGGTGTAAGACTACAAATACAGACTAATGCTTTGATAATAATAATATTAAAATATATCAAAAATAATAATAATAATCACAATAATAATTTTTTTTGCGATTTTGCAAAAGAAATTATTTTAATGGGTTTATATGTTTGAATATTATGTAGAAATAACAAAATCAATGCATTGATAATAATAATAATAATAAAATTACAATAATTTTGTTTTTCGCGATTTTGCAACTTAGAAATTATTTGAAATGTTTTATTATTATGTAAAAATAAAAACAATTGCACATTTTTTAAATTTAATTACAAAAACATTAAACTATAGAAATACAAATTAATTAAAATATTGAGATTGTAATATGATCCTTTATCTAATAGACTTGTCTGTCCGGGACGCTGTTTCAGCAGCCAAACCGTAAGAGATAGAGAAAAAAGTTATTCAAGTTATATGTTTGGAATGGTCATGTCAGGTCAGGAACCGAATTTCAGTCTCTAACACTAATTATTATCTTAATTATCCTAATCCTAACTTTTTAGGTTAGGTTCTAGGCAAATTTTATCAAGGCGAATGCGACTGGTAGTTTGCTACCAACAATGACGTCATATACGTACGTGTGGTGAATACGCGTTCTATTTGCAAAACGGTCTTTTTTGTTTTATTAAATGAGACATTTGTCTCACTGGACTGCTAGTATAATAATACCTAATAGCGTAGAATACGATATAATGCGAAATCATACTAGTTTTCTTCAGAAATATTAATCAATTGGAGGACATCAACATCAGTAATCTTCTGTTTTTATTTACCCTGTAAAAAAGAACTTGATTTGGGATCTGAACTTAATAGGAAAACATCTGCATTTATGTTCAGGACACTAATATTCCTGGTGTGGTGTTCCCTATATCGCCGCAAATCTTTATTTTTTGCTTCTTATGCCTCTTCGGATAATTTATAAGAGCAGGTACACAACGAAGAACAATATCCTGGAATTTTATTTCTTCGTCAATTCGTTCATTATTTCGTTTTACATTCTTCCAATTTTTAATATATGGGGCGAAAAAATGTGTTCTAGTGAAAACTATAAGTGCCTTTGTAGCAACCTCATTTACGTTTGTATGAAAAACATCTTTTAGATACTCTATAACACAATTTTTTCGAACTTCAATGGATAATTCGATATTTTCTATAAACTCTTCGTGTAATGAGAAACGAGCAACTGAACGAACCGCCATTGTTAGAATATACACAAAACACACAAAGTAAAGTTATACAACAACACACAATATTAAATCACATCAAAACAGCCACTAAAAATGCAAGCAGCAAGCGAAAATGATGTACGCTAAGACAGCAGCAATGCTGCACCGCCGTAAAATAGTCTACGGACACCGGCACCGACCACCCCATTACATGTCGTAAGGGGTGCAGGGGCAAACCGAAGCAAACCAATGAGGTGTTTTTGTTTACCTAAGATGCTAAACAATAATGTGGACTACGAAGAGCTGTAGAGATCAGAGAAGAGGCCGCATTTAAAAAAAAATTTTGTTCGAAATGTATGTGTTTCATCGCACGTTTCGGGACTAATATTGTCTTTCTACGTAATTTAATTTTGGAATTATGTATTTCAGAAGTTGGCCGGATACTAGAAGAACAATTATGTGTTATGTTTAGCATCACATAAAACAATAAAAATTTTGACTTTTGATCGACTTTTTTTGATTTTGAACCACTGTGTGTTGGCGGTGTAACTCAAAAATTATTTACATGTAGTCTACCTGGCACGGAACCGAGAACATTTCGGCCAAATATAAATATAAAACATACGAGTACAATTCTGGCAACTTTTGTTTTAATTCACTAAGTATTATTTAAATAAAAGTATTATCTTGCACATAGCTCAGGTTTTAAGTTTTTAACCATTGATGAAAACGGGTTAATATTATGGATTCAACATATACAGAGCGAATACCTTAAAAAAATATATTTTTTATATTTTAAATATTTTTGGGTTCAAAATTTCCACTTGCGAGGAAAGTTTCGTGCAAAACGTTTTGCAAATATTTTTAGTTTATCTTTTTTAAGTTATTGCAAACATTGATATTTTATATAATATATATCAATAATACCATTAAACGAGTTATGTATTTACTTCTGTTTGCAACAATTTATGACGTGTTGAAATTATTTTCAAAAGTAAAACAGATACAAGCAGTTCTATACTTTAAGATAACTTACTTTAAGTAACAACTTAAAAACAAAGCACTAAAAATAATTAAAGTGGTTTTACTAACCCTAACTTTTTCTAAAACCTTTCCTTTTTACTTCCCTCGTTTAAATAACGAAGGAAGTATTGTAATCGTGAAAAAGTCATCTTCCGAGATTTTTTCAGATCTTCAGGTTCAGGGTTCCTAGATAAAAAACATGTTTTCTCAGTTCCGTCTGTCTGTCCGTCCGTCGATATTTTACATTCGGATTAGATGTCTACTTGGCTCGGAACCGAAAATAACACGTTGTTTATTATTGCTTTCCCGCAGGAATAGATAAAAGCAATAATTTACACATAGCTTAGGCTTTACCTTTGACGAAAATGGACCCAATGGATGCAGGATAAATGTTCTAAAAGAGACAAAAATGAACAACGATAAGCTTTCTGTATGTAATATAACCGCGACGGAATGGCAGAACAGGACTACGGGGAGGCTTGCTCCTGGGCTGCTACCAAGTGTTGAAATCGCTTTCGCAGGTGCGCTGTAATCGTGAGTTCGAATCCCACTGCCTAGAATCTTTTTTTATTTGCAAATTGATGTAATTCGCATTAAGAAGCGTTTTATTTTATTGTTTCAGTATTGTTAGGAATGTTAAAATATTATACTCCTAGTTTTCTTTGACGTTTCATTTTTTTTGTTTCACAACTTCTACCTGTCAGGGAAGTTTTGAGTAAAGCCCTTTACAGTGTTTTTATGATTTCTTCATTTGAAAACTATGGATACAAATTAAGTAAATATAAATAATAAAAAATTTAGCTATTTGAAAAATCTACCAGGTATAGATTTTTTCCGAAAAGGAGAAAAGTAGTTTAAATAAATCTAATAAAACGTTTTTTCTTCATTCTTATTTGTTCATTTGGTGTTTAAATAGTTAAATTAAACAAAGAATAATTCTGTATATTTCTAAATATAGTTTTGAATAGAAAACGGTAAACAATATTTTAATTGAAGTAAACTATTTTCTTGTTTAACCAATTATTTGAATATCTAATCCAATTTCAGAGAAAAATTTACAATAATAACAAATAAAATTAAAAGCTAAACATTTGGTGGTATTAATAATAATATAATAAATTTGTTTAATTTTTTATATTAGTTCGGCACAACTTGCAGAAGCATTGCTGTCGACCAAATTTACAATTGTTGTGGTAACATCTCAATCAATCGCGACCGACTCAAACATACACGAAACTCATAGAACTATTTAACTCTAGTGAAAACAGCAACCGGTTTAGCGTTAAAAGACAGTCGGAAAAGTCACTCCAGTTGCATGTAAACATGATAACTCGAGTATAACATAACATATTAGGATGATTTCTTTACCAGCTTTTGCGTAATGTTAATGCTAAGAGCTGAACAGCGTTTAAGCAAAATTGGTCACTCTTCTTTGTCTGTGTTTGTCGATTTCTATTCCGGCTATCAGAGATAGACGCTAACCGATGGCGTAATTACCCTGCCTGGGGTATAGTGGAATACTGCTGAGCCTGAGGTCGACTTTTTTAAACGTTATCTCTTGTCACTTTCAAATCTGAAATGACACATTATTGACGCTTTTCACTACCTGTATTGATAAATCGCCTACTGATTTTCTCCATTTAGGCTTAGCTTTTCAAATTCTCTTTAGTTAAAGTCGTAGCGCATAAGGAGCGATTATGTGTGTAACATTATAGCATGTAAGCAAACGAAAGTGAAATAAAGTTTGGATTTGAAAATTGAAACATATGTCGATTACTAATTCACGTTATGTTAATGTTTTAGTATAAAATACACATACATAAATTTACTGATAAATCGATAATAAGAAAATTCCATGTGTTCAAATTTATGACGGCTACTGTATATTATATTATACAGTGCCTTTATAAATGATCGAACGTTTTTGAATGGTCATTATTTTGGAGCCATTTATTTATGTTGGTGGCACTGTGTCAAAACTGATGGAAAAACCTAACCTGACAACCTCGAATTTGACATAGACTTACAGTGCCACCAACATAAATAACTGGCTCCAAAATAATGACCATTCAAAAACATCATTTTTATGAAGCCACTGTATATTATCGTATAGAAGGAGTGCACATATTTTAACCCGTAATAGAACTCGCTAAACCATTTATAATTTTTTCGAAAACGCGCTCAAAACTGAGTTAAAATTCATTACAATTTTACTCTAAAAATGCACATCCGCCTATGGAATAATTTTAATTTAATGGCACAAAATACCAAAAACATTTCTATGATATGCAAACCAATCAAAACTGCATAGATACTGATAAAACCTTTAGTTCACATCTGGTCACCAACCTACCTTATCAATTGAGGTAGGTATGTTATTGACGCGTGTTTTTTTTTGTGCAAGAACTTTTCCGTTTTAATATATTTGTGTCGTTCACCTTTAACTTAGATTTGCTTACCAAGCGACTCGTCAAGTTTAGGGGAGATAAATGATTGAGAAAATATGCGATTAAATGAAAAACGATGCACAGAAGAGTTGTTCATTTTGGTGAGCTCTATCACTGGTTGAAATATTTGCACTCATTTTCATAACACCCTGTATATTACTGAAATAATAACAAAATTATTCTTATGACGCCAGGGCCAACTGTGGGTTTTTGGTTCCATATAAAAAAATCTGGTGTGATACACGCACAGAACTTCCTTTTACAGTTATCTTATAAAATTAGTCAGAAATTTGATTGTTAATTTTTAAGCATTTGTCAAAATAGAGCGTTAGTTGAAGAGACAAATTTTCTCTAAATTGCCGAATTAAAAAATGTAATAATGTACCGGGCGTTCTATTTAAAATAGGGGTTAATAAAAAAGAACAAAAAACAAAACCCTATTTTAGAGGTTGTCGCGATACGCCTAAAGTAACTGGCAATCCTTTTAGTTAAAATACACTTGGACACGGAGACCAAAGCTGCTGTTGCGAGATTAATAAGAGCAATTTTAAGTACAAATACTTGCATTTATTTTCTGCCATTTACAGAATAACTTAAGGTTAACGCCGTTATTTCTTAACTCTACTTATTAACATCTTCTTATTAACTAACTAAATTCTAAGTCCAGTTTGGGACGGTAGGCGTTTACAAAAATCCAAATAAACCTATAAGAGCAGTTCTAAATTTTGGACTTTTGGCACGTACATACGGACGTGACAGTTCACAATAGTTCTATGAATTTGACAAATCTGAAGCTTTCACCCGCTAAAATTTTTCAAGCTCGACACCTCGCAAATTGTCGCTAATAAAGTTTAACAATTCTACTAAAAGAATTTGCTCCAACCGGCACGTAATTTTTATGATCGAGTTGCAACTATTGCACCTCTGACCACGTACTAACCATATACCGTCGCCCAATATTTCGGCTTACGAAGTAAACCCTGAATAAATTTACTCTAATCTATTCGTGAGATTGAAATATCTCCAACTTCCCAGAGAAAGGCACGTTTCTAAACATCGTCTAAACATTTGCTTGTTGTAATTTTAATATGACATTTTGCCTACGAATTCTACCTTAAAATATTTATGATACAATATAGCTAACTAAAGTACAGTCTATTCCTAAAACCGCGTATAGTTCCTTTCACTAAAGAACGCAAATCGTAACAAGGTATTCAACTGGAAAATCACACTATTTCACATCAATACACATTAAAAATTTAATAAAAATGTAAAGTTTGAAAAAACTTGTTAGAGCCGTTTTTGAAAAAAAAAACAAAAAAACTGAAAAATCACAAAAGTAAACACAATACTTTCGGTTGTGCGATTTTCTTCAAAAGCTTGCTGTCGCATCTATATAGTACACAAAACTTATATATGAAGTTTCAACGTCATACCTCTTTTCATTTTTGAGATATTCTTTTCAGTCACAGACAGACGGACAGACCAATGAAAAAAATATGTTTTTTGGGTTCAGGGGACTCTAAAACGTGAAGATCTGTTGAAAACTCAATTTCGAATTTTTAGGGTGAATTCAATACTTCCTTTATTGTAAAAGGAAGTAAAAATACAACTGTATGTTGTCAAATTTTAAAACCTTTTTTGAAAAACTGACTACGTTACTGTATTCTTATCAAAAAGTGCCTAAAGAACGTAGAAATTACGTTTCTCTATTTTCATAAATAAGCGATATATAGCTGTAGAACGAAAAGTCGAAACATCGAATTTTTGTTTATACGTTACTCAAAAACAAAAGAGGATAGCTCATTTTGGTTTTGACTATTCAGATTTTCTCGAAAAAAGAGATCGAGGATGGGCGAGTTCATTTTTCCAGAACTCTTATAGTTATCGAGATTTCCTATGAAAACTTCGAAATTTGCCGACCCTGTACGTTAGTTCACGTAATTCTTAGTCATAGACTTAAGATACTAATATGCACTGTGTATTGTGTAACACATGTCTTGCATAATACAAAAGTAAAGTACAATAAACTATTGTAACTGTTTAACTGGCGTATAAAATTAATGTACCTTTATATTGCACATTAAAGAAGTGCCCTCTTATTTATTCTCCTAGAATTGCAGGAGTAGAAATGTTTTAGTATCGTAAAAATCGTTACAGATTTTAAGGCTTTTATTTAAACAACAATACTAAGGTCTACACATTACCCTTTTTCTGCGACGCAACAATGTTCTCTCTTTATTTAACAATAGGCAACTGGACGAAAACAAAATCTGCAGTTTTTGGTCAGGTCTGCTTTAAATATGGTTTGTTTTATAATACCGTCAATGTGACATTTGTCCAAAATGACAGTAAAATAACGCGCAATAAAAAGCAAGCGAGCAAGCGTAAAAGCTTATTTAAAGCGTTAGGGACTTCTTCGAAGAGAAGAAACATCGGATTACATAGGTCAAGAATGTCTTGATTTGCATAATGTGTTATTTAGAGCATTCATTACATTAAAGGAAGGTATATGTTAAATTATTTCTGAAGTATGCTACCTGTGATCTAAATGATCTTTTTGAATTTCACTGTAATATAAGACATACGTTTTAAACGCTATGATTTAGTATTTCTGACGTCACAGAAAAGGGTAGTGTGTAAACTTTAGTACTATTCCTGCTGCATATAGTAAACCAAACACGATGCCATTTGAACAAATAAAAGGTTCGTGCCAAATTCATAAATGGAATACAGTGCCCAGACCTTTAATATAAGTGCAATACGTAAATACATACAAATTAAATAGATCTGGATTTAGGGCAGTAGAGACCTATCCTAGTTTAAAAAGAACAGTTAATCAACTATAAACATTAAAACACTATGGCAAAAATATAAATGCGCGTGTGATTTATTCATACAATATCAACGCTTTAATGATTTTCTTAAAAGCAACAGATTTCTTTTTTCAATTTTTCCACTTCTCAAAAAAGATAAATATTAAACGATAGTAACCGGTTTTCATTCTTAAATCGTTTGGGGTTGGCCATGACCGTATGTTTTCTCTTAATGCAAAAATAGTTTTTGAGTTATACCGCCAATAGACAGACAGACAGACAGACAGATTGTTACGGTATTAAATTAGCCTTATGACACTCACGGATGGGCGAGTATCGAGTACTAGACAAGTCCAAAAAAGGGCACGCTCACCCCGAGAAATCGTTAAAACAGGCTAAAGGCCTCGGCTCGAATGCGCTCAAAGAGATGGGCGTGGTTCAACGGTATACCACAGGGCAAGCGTGTCGAGGTATACACAGGGTATTGTTAAAGAAATGGGCGCCACCAGATCCAACTCAAGATACCCACGTTCAACTGGACCTGAAGGGTTAAACGGGGCGAGAAATACTCAAATAACTATTTCGGAAGAATACTAAAATAACTATTCCGGGAAAAAACTCAAATAATTATTTCGGGAAAATACTCAAATAACTATTTTGGGAAAATACTCAAATAACTATTTCGGAAGCCACAATGCAGCGACAGTCACAAACACCTACCTGGAATGCTCACCCGCCACGTCTTGGTCTCACCTTACAATTGCCCTAACACAGTGACACAGTCACCCTGTAAACAAACAAGTTCCAAAAGGGCACATAATAGAACGGTAAGGTTAATACATCTATTGGGCCACTCCCAGTGACATAACATCTAACATACAATAAGTTACAGATTTATGCAAAACCTATGACGGTTCGCAAGATTGGCTTATAGGGTACGCCCAACTGAGGAAGCGCGTTATCTAAATATTGCGGCGCGTAGCTGAGCCGAACATCAATTCCAGGCCGAATGAGATGAAACGTCGATTTAGACCCCATTGGGCATGACGCGCGAGTATAAAGCCTGAACTTGAGTTCGAGTCACCAGAACGCCCTGTACTACAGAAATACGGCCGCCTCGCAGCACAATATATTCACATACAACTATCATTTTTAGTCAGAGGGTACTCTACATTACTAATTGATTTACAGAAATACAAGCCGTTTCGCTGCACAAGATGTTCAAATACAACGATAATTTTTAGTGAGAGTGTACTCTGGTATTACTCAGGAATTCGGCAACAAATCACATCAGGCTGGCAGCACAAAATGTTAGTTCATGACATTACATTTGAAACAGAGAGTACTATGGCGTTATTGGTTAAATTCACAGCAACAAAGCGGTCTGGCTGCACAGATTGGTAGCACACAATGTTGGATTTTACACAGAGTGTACCACTACATTACTTCAGCGGCAGTCGACGGTTTTAAAAGGGTTAAATTACAGAAACATGCGATCGAACTAGTCTATTACACAATTTTACCTGTTTCACGGCTTCAGCCTGCAGTGGCGGTAGCATCCAAGCTACAGTACTTAGGTCGCATCTGGGTGAATGTGATAAGAGTCGAAAGACGACGGAATCCCCCTAAGCTCCTCTATGCACAGCGAGTGGGAAGTTTCCGAAACAGGACCCTGCCTACAGACGGCAGCGTAAACTTGGTTTTAACAAATCCACATGAGAACGGAACTCCTACAACGATATGCCACGGTCTTCCTCACGCACACATGTGTAGCACGACCTTTCGAAAGAGCGTCACGTCACCAATTGCTAAAAACACAGATTTAATCGGAAAAGTCACAATCAAGAAATACACGGTAATGAATCGGCACAAAGAAACTGTAGCCGCATTAACTAGCGGACGCCGTGCCCATCGGGCAGGCGGCGCCCAGCGCCAAGAGCGCTCGCAGAAGCTTATGCACCTCCGACTCGAGACTGACTCCCTAAATCGACCGTTAACGACCACGTGTAGTTTACGAGCGAAATAAAGCGTCATCACGCCACAATCAGTGGCCAATCGCAGGGCAGGGAGAGCGCCGGGTAACAACAAACCGTCACGAAGTGGCAGGGACAAATAGATGCCCTCTCATTTACTCTTACGTGCTGAATTTTTAAATACTCGAAAATCGAGACGTTTATAACTGCGAAAGCCTGCAGTTGCGAGAAATGACTAAACTAGGGCTGTACAAACTCTATGAATTATTACGCTTGGAAACCAGGGGTGTACAAAATTATTGAGCTTGCTGACGTTACAATGTTATTCGATGAAATGTGTCTAAAATGGATTTGAAATACAGTCAACACTTCCCTAAAGGCTTAGGTAGTTAATTGAATTACTAAGAAACACAAAATGGCCTGACAAGATAGACAGACAGACAGACAGACAGACGGAATTGAGAAAACCTGTTTTTCGTCATCTAGGGATCCTGAAACGTGTAGATCTGAAGAAATTTCGGAAGGTGATTTTTTTCGAAATTACAATACTTCATTTGTCTTTTAGACGAGGGAAGTAAAAATTGAAAATTACATGATAGATAACGTGACAACTGAGATAGGATACGTTGATTAATTCACAGACAACCCCAAATAGCCCAGGCATATTAGATACATTTTAAGGCAAACTTGTCCTGATTTTTGGCACCAATGTTACTTAGTGCATTTCTCTGGGGTGGGGTCATGTGAAAGGATATCATACAAACTAAAGAAAGTAAACTGGCGTAATATGAGTAGCAGGCGTTATTTGCATTCCGCTTCTCTCTACCACAAAATTGTAATTTCAGAATGTTCACCTTATCTCTACAATATACTAAACTTAATATTCAAGTGTAAGTTGAGTATACCATTGTTGTCCAGCGAGCAAGCTCGTCCCTTATTCGATGGAATAAGTTTGCAATGAGTTGCCCCTAGATATTCAAGTTTACAATCAGCCATATTGCAGTGCCAGTTTAAGAAATATAGTTTAAACTGTACGTTAGGGGCCTCGATGGGCGAGCGGTTCCGCAGCTTGCAGTTAAAATCACAGTGAAAGCTTGAGCGTTCGGAAGAGATTTCGTCTCCTGGCCGGGGCTCCGGTTTACATTTAGTTAAGGTATGATAGTTTAAGTGACGCTCGCACCCCTTGATGTAATGCGAAAGCGATTACAGAGGGAGAACGGTACACAAAGAATCATTGAAAATGAACAGGGCTATACAACCAACATTACAGTAGTTGATTACGTTTTCTGCATTCCCCTAATCTCTAAAGTAGAATCGTGTTGTTCTAACTCTCTACCCATCGTAATAATAAAATAACGTTGCACCCAATTGCAAAAGCGTCGGTTAAGTCAATTTAAATGCATAACCCGTTCATTTTCAATGATCGCAAGTGTACAAGAGCTTAGGGAAAGAAAAAACTGTACGTTACGTACCATCTCGTAATACCCAGCGCTGTATGTCTACTTGCTCTTCGCCTTAGAATGTTTTTATAAAAATATAAGTTGTCTTCTTAGATATCATCTCATGTACGGTACACGTTAGGGTTAGGATCAGGTTGCGGGTTTAGGTGGAGAGGCAATCCAGCTATGCTATATGGTATCTGTACCGAATTTCGGATCGCGTTGATATTATGCATTATTGTGTATTAATCTTTTAATTGTCAGTATAGGCGATTTATTATTATTATTAGTGTTATATGTGCAAAGCACCAAAATGTAGTAGCAACTTCCGGTGACCACAGTCCAGCAGCCCAGGAACTAGGGTAGAAGCACCAGTAAATGAACGGTTAAGGCATTCTTAATTTTTGAATCATCACAAATATTATATCACAACAAATATTTACGTTAACTAAATTTCTATGTGATGCTCGAATAATTAATTATCAAATTTTATTAATAAATTCAAGTAATTATAATGGAATGCAACAAAATAAAAGTTGAAGTGTATTTAATGCAGAAATTCCTAGTAAATGAACGCTCAATACCAGTAAATAAACCCCCCTGGTCTAGTAAATGAACTAAGAAAGTATCTATCTAAGAAATTAGGAAAATATTATAAAAATCAATAAATAATATGTAATTTATTACAAAAACCAAACAAAATACAGGTATGTATTATAAGTATAGAAAAATGCATAATTGGTGTAGATACTGAGATTAGTTATATTTGCCAATTTCTTGACATTCATAGCATCCGAGTTTTTTCAAAATCGGTGGTAGGTATAATTGCTTCAATAATCTGATTTTTGTTGTACCAAATTTGATCTTCGGGATTCGGCCATTTAAACAAATTGGAGCCAAGTGGGGTCATAGTTTTAACCTCGTATTAATCCTCTTCTATGTTGACGACAATTCCAGGAAAGTACTTCTTTTGGTATCTGACTATTACGTAAGAACCTATGTTAATTTGTCCACTTTTATTTTTTAGTGATGCAGATGCACCAGATCTCATAGTGGCAATTAACTTATTCTTCTTTCTTGAAGCCGTTTTTATAATACTTGATCCTAAAATAATAATCGTGAATCTCTAGACGTGGTGAGAATATACCTGCTTACCTATCTCGTGTGATACAGTTTTCGTACTTCCTGCAAACCTTTGCGTTATGTCACTTATTTGTTTCGATGCCTCAATCTCCATTGAGTCAGTTTTTTTTTTTTTTTTGGTAACCGAAGATGCATGATCAACCGGACCGGTCGATTTTGATAGAAGTATGAGGGTTGAAAATATGCCCAAAATACCTATCAAAATAAAAATCGACGGGATCGAGTGTTTTTTTAAATTTTTACGAAAAGAGGAAAGTAAGGTGGCTACTTTTCGTTGGACCATCATGTATAACATATTATTTTATATTTAAATAATATGCAAGTTCATTCACTGGGACAGCCTGAGCCAATGAATGAACGGCAACTTAAAGGCCGTTCATTTACTGGACCTGGCAATTTATCAAAATTTTTCAATTAGAAATATTAATCCACATTTAAAGATGTTGGTTTTAAGGTCTATAATGCTGTGATACGTGTTATCTTATCCTGACCCGGTGAATGAACATATTGTTCATTCATTGGGGAAAACAAGGGATCCAGTGAATGACAGACACATTTTCCATTTTTCCCGCCAATACACAAAGTTTGGAGGTTATATAAACTCTAAAAATACATTAAACTGTAAATACCCATCTTAGATAGTCAATAATTTTGAAACTTAGAAGTGCAGAAACCTTATTAAGTGCTATTCTTACTTACATAGTTTTTTATTAGTTGTTTAAGTACACCTACACTTAACAAATCTGCTGCGACAAAAACGACTGTATCGTTTCTTCACTGGAACAGAACTAAATGACGTTTTCGACAAACAGAGATAGAGAGTTTAGAATCATATAGCAAACCTCTGTGAGTTGGAAAGATGCGACATAATCTTAATAATCGCGAATTTGTTCGTAATTATCTATAACTTTTGTCAAATCATTTTTTGTTAGTATAGTTTTTGAAAATTTTACAAGCAGTAATAGGAAGTCGTGTGGTGACTACACTTTATTTTTTCATATGGAAATGCAATCTAGAAAAACCATAACAAGTATTGTCACTAGATTGCATTGTGTTGGTACATAAACTAGAGTAACTGGATATACAGGTACTCTAACATAAACTAGAGTAACTTCTGGTTATTTTTGGGTTAGGTTTCATTTTGACTGGTTGACACCGTAATTATTTATAAATTGTAGTTCTGGCTATTATAAACTGAAATTGTCCTTAGTGCAATGCCTACCTAATTAAAATATGATCAAAATTTAATTTAATCTAGTATTGCTATAGAATAGGTCATAATTTATTATGTAACAACGTTTACACTTAAATGTCAAACTTGACATATGATTTTTAAATAACTTATAGTTGCATTCATACATTAGGAACTATTTCATAAATGAAAATAATTTTTTATCATATTATAGTTAAAACCAAATTATAAAATCACATTTCAAGTTTATAATAGCCAAAGCTACACAATTTAAAATAATGAAATGTCAACCTTATCACAAAAATAATAACCAGAAGTTCATGTACCAACACAATGCAGTCTAGTGACAATGCTTGTTGTCAATGATTTCCCTGGAATGTCGGCATTTGCATTGCCATATGAAAGAAAAATGGACTAGATCGAATTCTCCCCTATCAACCTAAAAATAAAGACGTGTTTAACAAATTCTTCGTGTTTTATTTCTGCCCCTCCTACAATAGAACAACGAATTTTAGCATCTCGTGTAGATTAATGTGATAACCTTATGTACATTTTTTTAAAAACTTTATAGAATATATCAGGGGGGCAAATTACACTACTACGCCCCCCAAGCCCCCCCCCCCTGTTCCTGCGCCCCTGCCACAGTCCTCCGTTATCTACACTTTGTTACTGGTTCTGTGAATTCAAATATTGACGGTTTACGTCGGAAGATGAATTGATATCTTCACGACTTTCATTCGCGAAATCGAAATATAACTTATAGAGAGACTAGCAACCAGTGAGACAAATTGTCTCATTTAGTAAAACAAAACAGACCGTTTTTCAAATAGAAAGCGTATTAAATAAAAACAATAATATTTTTTAAAATCACGTGATTGAAATTCGGTTCCTGACCTGACATGACCATTCCAAACATATAACTTTAATAACTTTTTTATTATACCTGCATCAGAATCGCCATTTAAAGCACGCCTGAGCGTGCGAATACAGGCGATTAAAGCTCGCCGAGTTTTAAAGGTTGTCAAGGAAACGACTGAATGCAACAACGGACATGGACGCGACAAAAACGTAAATAATTGTCGTAACTATAGTAGCAATATTATTATGCCCTCTCGATTTATCACCACAAAAATTATTTCTAAGTTTTTAGTGCGTAATTTATTTCCAGTATTGGAGGTATAATAAAAAATAGCGTAAAGTATTCGTGGATAACTGGTCTTTAAAACACTTGCTCTATTTCGAGCACTCCGGCTACGCCGTCGTGCTCGAAAACTCGCGCGTGCTTTAAAGACCTTGTTATCCACTCATACTTTAATATACTATTTTCTCTATCTCTTACGGTTTGGCTGCTGAAACAGCGTCCCGGACGGACCAGCGTCCCAGACGGACGGAAATCACGTGATTTCTCGAAAACCGGAAGTGTCACGTGACTGAAATTCGGTTCCTGACCTGACATGACCATTCCAAACATATAACTTAAATAACTTTTTTCTCTATCTCTTACGGTGTGGCTGCTGAAACAGCGTCCCGGACCGACGGAAATCACGTGATTTCTCGAAAACCGGAAGTGTCACGTGACTGAAATTCGGTTCCTGACCTGACATAACCATTCCAAACATATAACTTTCATAACTTTTTTCTCTATCTCTTACGGTTTGGCTGCTGAAACAGCGTCCCGGACGGACCAGCGTCCCAGACGGACGGAAATCACGTGATTTCTCGAAAACCGGAAGTGTCACGTGACTGAAATTCGGTTTCTGACCTGACATGACCATTCCAAACATATAACTTAAATCACTTTTTTCTCTATCTCTTACGGTGTGGCTGCTGAAACAGCGTCCCGGACGGACCAGCGTCCCGGACGGACCAGCGTCCCGGACCGACGGAAATCACGTGATTTCTCGAAAACCGGAAGTGTCACGTGACTGAAATTCGGTTCCTGACCTGACATAACCATTCCAAACATATAACTTTCATAACTTTTTTCTCTATCTCTTACGGTTTGGCTGCTGAAACAGCGACCCGGACACACAAAACTGCGTCCCAGACAAGCCTATTATATTTATATGGATGGATTGAACAATAACCAGGTATTGGGTCATCCGCAGTCAACAACATTTCACAGCAACAGCGGTGTGTGAGGAAGCTGGCAAGTCGACAGATCCCACAAATGTTAACCGAAGAATAAAACAAGTACGGGTAGATTTGTGCAGATTTATGCTAAAAACGTTCGATGTAGAATTTCCAAAGCATGTCATTATATAGTTAAGGGCGATGAGTCTTGGATCTATAATTGTGACCTCCAGACTAAGGGTAAATATTTTAAAAAACAATAAAGTTATTGTTTTTAAAAGTTCCATATCTTTCTTCGAACTAACAATTAGAAAAACAGTCGTCGTAGCAAATCTACGTGAAACATTGAGTTCCAAAATAGAACACAATCATACATAATTGTGTAATTTTTGGTAGTTATTCATATCGACCGTTAACAGTGTTACCTTATGTTAAATAAATTGAAGAATAAAAAGTAAACAGAATTAAATTACAGTTTGTTTTTCGTACAACTAAAAATACAGTAAAAACATGAAAATTGTAGTAACATTTACATCAAACAAAAGAAATTCTGATTTCTAGAACAAACATTTACGGGGTTGATTATCATCCTTCAGCTCCAGTAAAAAGCTAAGTTTTAGTTGTTAATTTTTAATTCATTAATAGTTTTTTTTAACCGATAACAGATTTGTTTCCCGAAACGTTGTACTGCGACAAATATTAAAAAAAAACGTGAAGCATGAACACACAAATCCCTCAGGGATTGAAAGTGAAACTTTGGTTCTTCAAAATGACGCCTAAAGTAGGTCGTTTAATCCCACAGCGATTAAAAATGGCACATTGGTCCTTCAGAATGACATTATTTACATTACTTTAGTTACTCATCTACATTTCCTAAACTATTTATTTTTCCTAATCGAACGTATAAATGTTAAAACCAGCAAAATCAGATTTATTTCATGATTTGTGATCCGGGATGGCAAAAAATAGCGTATATACCTGGGGACCAAACTGCCTTTGATCCGTTAGTCGAGGGCAATAAACATCACTCGTAGGATCAAATGATGCACTTTTTCCCTTGGTATATAATATACTATTATTTTATGTCTTTATCATATATGTTATAAAAAGTAATGATGTATACCGTCTACTGTCGCATGATTTTTTGTGAAGTAATGTGGAAATGAAATACTGCCATAATGATGCTATATTTTTTTACATTTAATTTTTAGGATGCCCCAGAACTATTTTATATTTGTTTAGGAAGTTGACAGTTAAAACTTGAAATAAAAATTGATTGGCGCCCCTAGACACGTGCCTACTTAGTCTATATGCTAATTTGACACTAGGCCGTGGTGAACATTTAGGTAAAATTGGCCGTTCAAAAATAACATAAAATGTTTGACTCTTGTTCGATAAGTGGTTTTAAAAACATCAGATTAGATATTTTATAGGAACTGAACTGCTTATGTTCAGAGATTTTGTTGTGATTTTTAACGTTTTTCTTTTGCTTTCCCACCTTTTGTAACAAACGGAGCCAACAATCGACAGAACTGGCGTTATTGGTTGCATCCCGTACAACCCACGCTGGTGCAATAAAAATAAAATAAATCTGTGGATGCAAATAACACGAAATAGAATGCTTAGTCCGTTTCTATTTTATAACACATTAACCGTTTCATATCCAAATATAGCCACAAATAAAATAATTCGGCCTCAATAGCATGCAGTTCCGCTTCATTGTAGAATTCGTGTTTTCTCAAATCGAATTTTTGAACATTAAATAGATGCGGAGGAGATGATATATGACATGACCATTATAATCTAAAATTCAAATTAGCCTGATTTCTTTTCAAATGTTAGTATTTTAGTAATAATGCGGCATTGGTTATAGCGTAAAATTTGTTCAATAAACAAATTGTTACTAAAGAACAGGAAAAAAAACTTTTACAAAAAGCATGCCAGATTACCACCTGAAAGAAGTCAATTGATTGAGAGCGGTCAGTAAGATAATATTAAGACAGCTAATCAAAATAATTTGAAATCAGTTGAAAATAAAATATTAGCTAATGTAAACAGTTTTTGGAATTTCATAAAAAAAAAGAAAAAGAATCGCAATTAAGGGGCAAAACACAGATACAGTGGCGACGAAATATCAAATACGGATGACGTGCCTAATAAGTTTGCTAGCTATTTTCATTCTGTTTATAATTGATCATCACCCTATAATTTAATAAATCTTATTTCCCAAGTAAACCAAAACTCTTCAGATTTGTTCTTAATCACTGTCTTTGAACTGGAGGACGTGGACAAAGCATTACTAGCTATCAATAAAAAATGCGTCTAGGATCGTATACCGTTTTTGATAAAAAGCCTATCAGGAATTATTGAAACAGCATCTGTTTATTATATTTAATTTAATATTACAATCTAGCACTTTCCCCTGGGCATTTGAAAATAACAAGTATTTATTCGATTCATAAATATGGTAGTAGAGAGAATGTTGAAAACTATAGACTTATTACAATACTATTTACACCTACAAACATTTTTGAGCAGCTATTATGTGTACAGTTAGTTATAATTATATAAAACAGTAGGTATGTAATAAGCAATATGGGTTTATGAAGGGACGTTCAGTTGAAACTAATTTAATTTACTTTACTGATTACACTAGTGAAGTTTTGCACGTATATATGGATTTTGCCAAAATTTTTGGCAAAGTCAAACATGATATTATATGACTTGGAAAACTATACTCTTTGGGCTGTAATATTAATATACTAAATTTATTTAAATCATATCGGAAAGACCGGTACCAACTGGTTGAATTTAATGAAAATATTTCTCAGAAATACCCTACTCTCTTGGGTGTACCTCGGGGCAGTAACTTGGGGGCCATTATTGTTAGCCTTTTTTTTCTGAAACCTCTCCCACCACTTTCCCTTTAGGTCGGCAAGGTCACGTTCAAGCTCAAGATCACGCAAAAGCTTCCATTTTCATTAAGCGTAAAGCCTAAGCTATGTGAAAAATCATCACTTTTATCTATTACTCAGTTTATTAAATTTTATTTTTTAGGTGTTCACGCTGTATATATTTCACCAAAAGTATATTCGGTGTTTAGCCAGGTAGATATATAATCCGCAAGCAAAATATCGACTTCCTCTAACCAATAGTTTTACTGTCAACATACGAAGAGACAGACGGAATTGAGAAAACATGTTTATCGTTATCGAGGGACCTTGATACGCGAAGATCTGAATAAATCTTGGAATATGATTTTTTCATGAGTACAGTGCTTTCTTCGTTTTCTATACGAGGAAGAAAAAATAGCATAGAAAAATACATTTTTAGAATGACACCGAAACACGAGTAGACAGAAACTGGAAAAATTTAACTACTACCTATCAACATGACGAATGAAAATAATTCGAAACCTTAAAAGAAAAACACTCTATGATAGAATGTAAAATGATTATTGAGATAAAGAACAGCTGTTTAAGGCTTCCTTTTAGTAAGTCCCTGGAACGCTATAAATTGGTCAATTTGGAATACCATAACTTCCTTGTAACTGCATTTGGAAAAATACCAATTTTATAACAACACCATTAGACCTTTCTTTACCGCGATAAATGGAGAAAAATGTCAAATTTGAAATTAGAAAGAAGTTAGAGAGGCATCTATAAAAAAGCGAAAATATTAAATAGGAACCTAAATATAATTTTTAAAATATGTTTCTTCTTTTAGCGCGGTGTAAATGAAGGATGTTACCATATGTACATATCGACCTTATTGTAGAGTTGTTTTGTTTTGAAGTAATTAGTATTTTGCTAGAAAAAAATTGTAAAATATTTTATCAAAATTTAACGAAAATAGGTAACACACATAACAGTCGTAGAATCCAAACGGATTAGTATAAGTCGTCATAATACCTTAGCCCAAAGCTATTAGTGCAGGTAAAAATGTATATTTACAATTGAAATGGTATTTTACTTGAGTTCTGAATTACAAAGGGAAACTGAGTGTTTAGGTACGGTTTTATATTTCAACAATATTATATACGTTTCTTTTGAGGTTGAAGTCATTAATTAGAATTAAAAACCACACGTTTATTTCAAAGTTTCTACTTCCTCTTGAGATGAATCATGATAAATTATTTACAAAGTTTGACGAAACATAATTGTAAATAATCCAAGTTTTAAAATAACAATACAAAATAAAAATAATAATAATAATAATAAAACAGAAAAATACACTCCATTCTCAATAGTTTTGAGTTTTTACACGTCATGTTTACAATTTCGCAACAACAGCGAGAAAAATAATAAAGAATAATAATAATTATAATAATACCGGGTGTCTTAAAATGAATTACATCTAGTATGTTTTGAATTTCCCATAATGCAATCTAAAATTTTACTTGAAATTGGCAAGTCTGTAAGTCTATGTCAAATTTGAGGTTAGCAGGTTAGATTTTGCGTCAGTCTGTGTCAAAACTGACGCAAAATCTAACCTGCTAACCTCGAATTTGACATAGACTTATAGTATTGCCAATTTCAAGTAAAATTTTAGATTGCATTATGGTAAATTCAAAGCATACTAGATGTAATTCATTTTAAGACACCCGGTATTAATAATTAATTAAATTAAATTAAAAATAATTATGTTGTGTACCTACTATATACTATAAGTTCTTATTATACCTCTCTAATTGGCAACTGTCTAGGATGTCTCGGATCTACTCGTATAAT
This sequence comes from Agriotes lineatus, assembly GCA_940337035.1. Taxonomy (NCBI): domain Eukaryota; kingdom Metazoa; phylum Arthropoda; class Insecta; order Coleoptera; family Elateridae; genus Agriotes; species Agriotes lineatus. The sequence continues at coordinate 195,864,277 of OW679194.1, read as the reverse complement.
CTCGGGAAGCAATGCCGACAAATAAAAGTTTTTCATTTCTTCATACCAAAAAGAAGCATCAATTTTAATAATTTCCACTGAAATTCCACGAGGAGTCCAAACTACAAAGTAACACTTTTCTCTTTTAGTTATATCTAATTGTCCCTGAATTTGATACATATAATTGTCTTTTTGTTTTAATTTTAACTTTTCTTCATGTATTTCACAAAATTTAATACACTTATTTACTACAGCTTCTTCAGGGGTAAACATTCGCGCACTATAGGGACATTTGACCTCTATAATGGCATCATCATTTATTAATCCCTCAGAAAAAGCCCCAAGGTATGGATGCAAATCATACACAAACAAACCGCATTCACTGACGCTTAATTTTGTGATTTCTTTAAATTGTTCAATGGCTTGATGCTCATTATTGCTTCCATAACGTGTAGCAATACTTCCAGAAAATTGTTGGTACAACATATTTTTCACAGTGTTGGCACAGGATGTCGACTGGCGCATTTTACAAATTCTACCAAAGTTCGAAGCTGTGAGCCGTTTCCGTAGTTCTTGAAGCCATTGATGGTTTTTGCTCTGTCCAACAGTGCCCAATAAGATTTCTTCTCTGTTAATAGTTAAATCGTGTAAAAAATTTCGTTTGGTTTCCTCTTTGTTTTCGTTGGACATATCTGGAATTGATTTGGCAGCATTAGGACCATAATCGGCGTCTGGACCGGCAACCTTTCTAGACCTGAACGTTCTTTTTACTTTTTCTCTTCGGAAGGCGGCTTGGTGCTTCTGTTTTTGACAAAATACGGATGTATATTTGCCGGGTGTTTTTTCAGCAGCAGTATGTATAATTTGTGGGCGACGACAGCCGCTTCACAGCGAGCATTATAGGAACGCCTTACTGCAAAATTAATTCGTTTGCCACCTATGAATTTTGCTACTTGCGAATTGTGAAGCTCAGCAGTTATTAGTGGCATCATGTATGAGGCTCCTAAACTGACCTGCTACGCGACGAACTGCTACCATTATATTTTCAAAGTCCGCTTTTGATAAGATCTGGTACAATGTTATCCTCGTTGTTTTTAGTGTCCGCACTAAAATATTTTCTACCAACACACCCCGTGTGGTCGCCGAAAATATGTTTCGGCCTGTTCAAAATATCCAATTGCAACTCTTTAATTTTTTCTGCGGTACACGTATTCTGTGACTTTCTAAACTATATCGCTTTTGTAACAGCAATCCTAAATCCTTTTTGCACAATCTTTCAATTTATTAATGTAATTGCGAAGAAGTGATTTTTGCATTCAAGTTTTTCTATAACCATGGATCCGTAGGGCATGCACTCTAAAAGTTTTCTGTACACACTGCTGTCACCGTCACCTACAAGTTTAACGTATTTTATGCCATACATCGCAGCAGATTTTTTGAATCCTTTAACAATAATGTTAGCTTCCATACTGGTTAAGGTTCCTGTCCAATTTTTATAACACGTATATTCAGGGCTAGTTTAGTTATCATATAAATCTTTCCTGGCGCATATCAGACAATATTTGTTTTTTTACTGCCATATACCTACAGCACTTTTTTTGTTCTCAGTCCTACTATACAAGCAACTCCGGAAAGTGCATTATAATTAGTTCGATAAGAACGTTTACACCAAGCCGCGTCTGCTACTACATCAATTGTAGGATAACCTTCGGAATCAACTTCTCCATTTTCTAATATTGCTTCTTCTTCAGCTGCTCTTGCCATTGATTCCGTTGCGGCACGATTATAAATGTTACATATCTGGTCATGATAATTTGCATAAGTTGCGGATGAAATTGTCGGTATATCCATAGCTGAAGAAAATTCTGACAATTGTGTATATCCTGCACCTATTGAAACAGTAGCAGAAACGGCTGCTAGGTTTACACTCATTTTGCTTTCATCGTCCAGCTTCTCAGTCGACACAGTATCTACTTTGTTACACACCGAACACTTCACAGTATACACATATGCAAATCCTAAGCGATTTTCACTAATAATATCCATATTAAAGAAAGAACAACCAAAACCCTCGTGTTCAAGCGATTTTAACGATTTTTAAAAATGGCGATGTCTACAAAACGGCGACCACTAATAGCACTAGTTTCACTTTCTTGTTTTTGTTCAATTTCCATTTCTAGTTCGAGTAACGAATCTGATGAAGAGCAGTTTTCTTCGTTGAAATCACTGAATTCACTTTATTCAACAGAATCGTATTTTTCAGATATATCACTGTTAAAAAAAAGTTCTTTGTTCACCAACACATCAGACCCATCCATAGACATTTTGGTATCGATATCGGACATAGATGGTGCATTGAAAAACACATCGACTACATCTACAGACATTTTTGTATCCAAGTTTGATGAAGAAGTAGCTGCACTATCCGCTGTAAACTTTGCCGCGCGCATTTTCTTCATTTTTTCTTTCACGCTTCGTCTTTTTTGAAACAGACGAGAACATTTAGAAACTGAATACGGTTTACGACCCATGTTTGATAATAAACTTTCAACTGCATAAACAATGGACTGAAGTTGATAATATGTGTATACTGATTTATATAAGGGCACTGTCAGGGGTGGTCTAAAATTGAAATACCCTGTAATTGGTCGTTCGAATAGCCAATTAAAAATATTCTTGTAATATTAGAATGTCCTTCTCGGAGTCAATTATATAACATTCAGAATTGGTTCGTTCTCAAATTTTTGCACTATATGATTCTAACGCATAAGGGCTTTTAAAGGACTTAAAGTTTATGTCAATCGGATTAACGGTTTTTGAATAAACGGGCGTTAAAGTCGGAATTTTCAAAAAATCGTAGCGGCCTTAATTGGTATGGGAAAGTAAAAGTAGGTAGTAGTAATGTATAATTTCATATGAATAGGTAATAGAAAATATAATCTATACGTTTTAGTTCAGTAAATTTTTATTTGACGTAATTATAATTATAACATATTTATTACTGAATCTTATTTTAGTAAAGTTTTTTTTTCAATTAAGTAATTGATTATAGAAATAAATGTTTGTATAAAACTGCATCAATATTAACGAGAACTAAACGATTTCAATCACTAAGCGATTTCTGCAAGAAACATGAGTTGTAAAATGCAAGATAATAACGTGTGCTAATTGTTATCTAAGGATTTAGTGAACCCTTTCAGACAGGTAAGAACAACGTTTAGTTGGATGCCTACTAATAAGGCGTTGCTACAAATTTCAAGCAGATGTTTTTTCCAACTAAAAGGAATCCTTAACAAAAATAGTAAAGCGAGAAAGACTATAAGAGGAGAAAGAAAACGAGGCAAACAATCAAAGAGGAGGAATGAATGCAGGACGTGCTCGTATGTGGAATAATTTGGAAAAGCAAGCATACATGACAGAATTAGAAGAAGAATTTGCTGCTTTGTATATCAGACGACTGCAAGAAATCATCGAAATTTTTTTGCTTCTGTCCTTTGTCTATGTTGTTGTTTAGTTTACTGGTTCCCGTTTATATTTTCTTCTATGTATTCACCTATCTGCTCGCAAATGTTTATTTCAAAAAGAACAGAAAGAAAGTGTAGGGAGAAAGAAAATTGATTATAGAAAAACTGGAGAAACTAATACAAAAACTAAATGTAGGCAAAGCTGCAGTACATGACGGGATTACTATGAAAATGATAAAAGGACATACAAAAAGAGAAAAAAGCAGAATAGTAGATTATGCAATGAGGGATAGAAATGCGTTATTTTGCTGAGGTGCAAATTTCTGACTCGAGGCCGAATCCTGAGAGTCAGAAATTGCACTGAAGCAAAATAGCATTCTCTCCGAGTTGCATATACTATTTTTTTCACGTTGCAGGAAGATTTAAACAAAAAACCTGTTTTTTAAACGTCATTTATTACATTTTAGTTACAATTATGTTAAAATTAGTAGCCTATGGTAAATTTGAAGTTGGTGGCACTGTAAGTCATTATGACAAGAACTCTTGTTGCTCAGTCATAATGGGAACTCCCTAGGGAAATTTCTCCTCTCTAGGGAGTAATTCATTATTTCTCTCACGATTTTGGTATCGTAGAAACCGTGTTTTGCTCCCAGACGTGAAAATAGTTAATTTATGCAACTAGTGTGTAAAGTAGGTCTTTTTAATCGAGTGCGGAGTGCGGAGTGCGCAAATGGTAGCACGAGATTAAAAAAGACCTTTTACACACGTATTGCATATTTATTTTGGTACGTAACTGGTTGGTTGATTGAAATTAGTTGTAAGTTGGCGCCACTGATCGTGATCGATGAACTGTCAAAATTATGTAAGATTTTGTAAATAGGCAACCCAAAATTATTTCACTTTTTATGCACTAGGGTTTGTAAAGAACCTTTTATGCACTATTACTGTTACTGATAATAATTCATTAATTATGTTAATTTTTCACGATTATTATTGTTTTGTACCTATAATTACCAAATTCTATTAAATAAATGACATCTTTCAGGTTTTTCACATGATTAACATATAGAATAATGTTATGTAAATAGGCAACACAAAATACATTTCACTTTGTATGCACTAGGGTTTGTAAAGAATTTTTAATGCACTGCTTTTTAAAAAGTGGCACTTTACAAACTAACTGACGTGTTTAAAGTATCTACTTTAGACACGGTTGTAGAAAAAATATATTTAAAAAGTGGCTGTACCGATCCTGATATATGGGAGTGAGTCATGGACAACAACTGAACAACAAATATGCAACATAGGAAACATGAAAATGCCGATCCTTCGAAAAATCGAGGGAAAAAGCAAAGTTAGACAGAATAAGAAACGAAACGTACAGGAAAACAAAATACAACCGATAGGATATAAAATATAAGAAGTACAATTATGATGGTTAAGACATATTTATTCATTTGTTTAAACTGCTGCCAACAGTGCTAAAGCACTAAAATTAGGCTACAGTGTAATTACAACAAGCATAACAAAAAACAATATGATGTCATATAATTGCATGAACTAAATTTTGATTTAAATATATTCGTACCTAATATACTCCTGCATTTGAACAATTTAGGAAAGTAAACATTTGTAGAAATGTAAAAAATAACGTACCGTATCCAATTGACAAAAACTTAAAAAGTAAATAAAAACTTAAAAATTAAAAATTAAAACAGTTTCTATTTCTAAAAAATTAAATAAAAACTTAAAAATTAAAAATTAAAACAAATTCTATTTCTAATTAGTGGCGTAACCCCACAATGCTGGGCCGGTGGAGCGCGCAAATACAATCATGCTTAAATGCTTTTATGTTTCCATTGAAGATGTCAATTTCTTGAGACAGTAAGTTAGCTATACTGCAAGTTACATATAAAGGTGAGTGGTGTAGGATATTGGTTCTTGGTTTATCCAAGTAAAAATAAGCTCGAAAGCGTGAAGTTATTCTAGGTACAAGAAAATTTAGTTGCATTAGAATTGTGGAGCAACAATTAATCTGGGAATGTACTACTCGATGTAAAACTATTAAAGATGAAATATAACGACGCGTTTCTAAAGACTGTAGTTTATATTCGTCAAGCAACTGAGCATATGAAGGTGTTATTAAAGGGTATATACCCGTTGATTTGTAGTGCAAAAACCGTATAAAACGCTTCTGGATTCTTTCTACTTGAACTTTGTAGACAGTATACGTTGGCGACCATATAATTGCAGAGTATTCTAATCCCGAGCGAACATATGAGTTATAAAGTTTTACTAAGGTTGAATTATTTTTAAAGTTAAAACTGTTGCGTATCAGGAATCCCAACATTTTAAAAGATTTATTTACTGCGTTGTTTATATGATTGGAAAATGTGAGTGAGCTATCAAACGTAACGCCTAAATCCACTACTTCATTTTTAATTGAAAGTGCAGTAGTATTCATGTTATACGTAAATCTAATTATGTTTTTCTTTCTAGTATATGTTAGTGTAGAGCATTTATTGATATTAAAGTATAATTTATTTTCTTGACTCCATTTATAAATCTTGTCAACATCATTTTGTAATGCCTGACAATCATTGGTAGATTCAACCACCTTCCACAATTTAAGATCATCCGCGAACAATGCGTGCTCTGAATTTTCAATGACAATGGGCAAGTCGTTAATGAATGAGAGAAATAACAACGGACCTAGATTAGCACCTTGAGGTACACCGGATGCTGCATTGTTTTCCTCGAGACATAACTTTTATAGACCACACATTGTCTCCGGTGTCTAAGATAAGAACTAAAAAATAAAATAAAATTGTTAGAAAATCCTAAGTGGTGTAATTTTTTTAGTAAAATAGTGTGATTTACTTTGTCAAATGCCTTGGCAAAGTCGGTGTATATAACATCGACTTGTAAGTTATCGTCTAAAGCCTGAGATATTTTCTGTGTAAAGGGATACAAATTCGTAACGGTTGAGCGATTTGGCATGAACCCATGCTGCGTATTAGATATTTGTGATCTTACATAAGAAAATACTTTTTTGTATAAAATGGTTTCAAATACCTTCGATATTGATTGAAGTATGGATATGGGTCTGTAGTTAAGTAAATTGGTTTTATCACCACTCTTGTAAACCGGACACACTTTCGCAATTTTCCATTTATCAGGATAAGTATGAGTTTGCAGAGAAAGATTAAATAAAGTTTTCATAGGAGAAGCTAGAAACTCCGAGCACGCCTTGTATATGTAAATGGGAATTCCATCAAAACCAACAGCTGTTTTGGGTTTGAGAGAACGCAAAGCTAGTATCGTCTCTTCCACAGTTATATGGTCAATGCCAAAGCTACCCCCATTGTACATTTCCTCCGAGTCCATATCTATATCTTCCTGAGTGTACACAGAGTGGAAATTATCTGCAAATGCTCCAGTTGTCTCTGCATAGTTATTAAAGTATGTACCATTAACATGCATATTATCAGGAACTGATTTTGTTTTTTGTTTATTTTTAATAAATGACCAAAAATGTTTAGGTGCAGTCAGAATGGACTCTTCGGCAGATGTACAAAATTTTTTATATGCATTATTTATGTCTCTTTTAACCTTTTTCCTAACCTCCACGTAAACACAACGAAGTCCGTTATCATACGGTTTTTTCTTACATTTTCTGTGCAAACGATTTTTCCTTTTTATATCTTTAACAATAGAAGGTGTAAACCATGGAGGATATCTGTGTTTGAATGGTCTAGATTTAGGAACGGAGACACTAAGAGCCAAATCAAATAAGTCATAGAATTTCTCAACAGCTAAGTTAACATTTGCAAAATTATCTAAAATATGCCAATTTGTCTGATGTAACCTATGATAGAGCTCAAGAAAATTTGCTCTTTTATAAATATATTGCTCACCAGCAAACGTATTTTCAGATTTTACTCTGGCACAGTGTAAAGAACATTCAAGAGACGGATGCAGTGCATCTTCTTGAACAAAAGCAGTATTGCATTTAACAACATCAACATATATGTTGGACAATACAAAATCCAATATCCTACCCATCGAATTGCTTACATTATTATGTTGCGTTAGGTTAAAAAAATTAATAAAACTCGGGTGGCAGAAGAAATAATACCTAGAAGAACATACGAAGCAATAGACATTGGGAAAAGAAAACGAGGTAGACCAAGGAAGACCTGACAAGAGGAGGTGAGAAAAGCGGCAGAAGAGATAGGTGCGGTTTGGATTACTAGAAGGCAAATCACGAAAGAAAGGGAGAGACGTATGGAAAAAGATACCAAGCACGACTGAAACCCACTGGAGTCATCTTTTTGTGAATGGGTACCGGGATGTCAAAAATTCTCTTGGTCAAGGGTGGTCATGAAAAATTCTGTCTACACTGCACTTTATAAAACTAAGTACATTTGAACTACATTTAAATGGATTATTCGTTCATATGACTAACAGTCGAATCATCAGCTACACAAATACTCAAAAATATGTAATTTAGACTAAATGTAAACATTAAATCGATAGGTAACATTAAAATAATAATGGGATAAGTTAAACAAGATGTCGAAAGTGAATATTAAACTGAAAAAATTTGACAGTTCTATGTCAACAAAAAGCATGCTACAGATTAGGCAAGTTTGATAGTTTTCGATGGCTCCCGTATTCAAGTTTATTTTTGATCTCCCGGTATAATTGCCAGTTCTTAATCTGAAAGAATTCTTTCTTGTTTATGCTTTGTTTATTATTTTTAGTAGAAAATGTGCTGCACTCTTTATACTTATCTTAAGTGTATGTAATCGTGTTCCGGTGATTTCTCAATTTCATGTTGTTAATCGCTGATATTATTCTAGTCCCATTCTTTCATCCTTAACTTGTGTAGATTACTAGACTGGTGAAACATTAAAATACTTAAAATAAAAATATTGTGGCCCTCCTATTTATAAAACTAGAGCATGGGGGAAAAATTAGTCGATAGAATTTGGAATATATTTTATGGTATCTTGAATAGTAAACGCCCGATTACTGAACTCTGTTGCCTTTAGGGGCAAGGAATTATAACGGGTCTGTTTTTTTAAACTATTGGTTTACATAATTTGACAGACATTGTTTGGCGATGACAAAAACCAGGACACCCTGTATATGTTCCAAAGTAAATAGCTTAGAAACATAATGGTGCAATCATCATGTGCATCATGTGGAATTTAAGAATTAAAAATTTATGGCATACTTTGCAGTTAAAACTTCGGTACGAAAAACTGTTCATTTTCAGTTTACATCTACTGCGATTTGCAGGCTAATGGGATCACCATAAAACAAGGTATCACCGAGTAAGTACCATAGACAATCTATTAAATTAAATGTTAAGGTTAAATATTTGTTTCTAAAGTTTTGTGCTTGAAACCTACAATGGGTTCTGGGTAGGAGTCGTAATTAGAAACTGCACGTCTAAAAAGTGAAACACTGAATTGCGGTCATGCTTAGTTCGTGAGAATACAGAATGCTAGTCGATTTATTGCGGCCCCCCAGATTAAAGATGTAACCAATACCTGTTGTGACGCACATTATGGGTTACTTATTTTTATTGGAGAAGAAAACGTCAGTTTGATGCCACCAAAATGCAAATGGTAATTTTGTAACCCATATTTTGGGAAATTCTGCAGTACATGGTGTCGATGTCGTTTGGAATGTAGCTGTTACGGGAAATTGGATTTACGGAACTTCCTAAGTGCTAATTAGTATACAACTACGCTTGCATAAAGCCTCAATTTTAGACGTAACGGGTGCCATTAGCTTAGAATTACGAAAACAAAAAAAAAAATGTGCACAGGAAGCTTTAGCTTGTTACAAAATAAAAGTACATCGTCATGCTGTAGTGAAATTCGAACAGGTTTCTTGTATATTCTACAAGTCAGCGGACGTAATTAAATGCCGTATTTTTTCATTGCCAAGGCTAGAATGTTTCACAACGCATTAACGAACCAGTGTCAAGTACCATTTCACTTCCTTCTTTGGCAGGAAAACTGCGAAAACGTTATTAATTAGTCAGAAAGCGCACACAAGATCAATATTAATTAGCATACTACTTTTTGTTGATACTTGAAAGGTTAACTCGTGCTGGAATTCAGTTTACGACAATTTAAAAAATATCTGGCAGTATAATAAGTCAATGTTCGAGAAACTATATGTTAATTAAAAAGGCGTTTAACTGTTATGACACTAACTAATAAGAATATTTTAGAAAAAAATGTACAAACTACAGTGACTTCAAATACAGGATTTGTAAATGTGAAATCGTTTAAATGGTTACGTAAAGTTTTCGAAACTTCTACTTTTTTCTATTAGCAATACAATATCAATAAATTTTGGACAAAAAGACAGTGAAATGTACACAAATCTAATTTTCAAAATAACAGTGTGAATGTGTAAAGTGATCAGTATTAAAGTTGCTTAAAACTGTTACGAAAAATTGCCAAACTAATGAATAACTTTACATTTTATGGGTGTAAATTTTATTAACCATTTTGGGTATTAAGGATCCTATCGATTTTTTTTTGACTCATATTTTTTGAAAATTGGTTTTACATTTAAATAGCAAAGTATTTTCTTTAGATGACAAGCCCCTTGACAACCTACTACATATATACAGGGTGTTTTATCGGTGTGTGGATGGAGGATAGCTCCTCACGCACCCAATATATTTATTTATTTATTTGGTGAACGTGGTCATACAACTGGGCAGGGGCCAAAAGAGTATTCACAGAATTACCGAATATTGCTATACAATATGCAAAAGTAAATTATTATTGCTGAATTAAACTAGAATACATCAAAAATGCATAATACATAATAAAAGAATAGAAAGAGTAAGGTATTATTCAACGTGATCCCTTATGATTGATTCTCTTTATTGTTACAGGAGACGCAGTAAAAATATCAATTAGATCGCAATTTAAATTATTACAATTTGTTATTCTGCATGGAGAATTTGGTGAACGATTTGTATTTTTAAATGGAGTATTAAGTAACTCATTGTAACGAAGATTACACCTAGGGGCATTTATGCATATTAGAGACAACATTTTAGAATTTTTATATTAATCACAACTACCAACACACAAACGACCAAAAACAAATGAGTTGTAAAAACAAATAATCGATCTGATGTTAGAAAATGTTGCACATCTTCGTATTACGTATCTTAATAGTCTCGTTGCTTAAGTAGCATTCAGTCAATTCTATATGTATACCGAAAATTATTTTCGAATCCATCATAATCCCCAAATCTCGAAAGTGATGGACCTTAGGGAGTATGAAATTGTCAGTTTTGTGAGTATGGGCAATATAATTACTAGAAAATGTAACAGTCTGACACTTCCTTAAATTTAATAATAAGCAATTATAGCTACGAAATTCGACCAATCTATCTGGATCACTTTAAATAATTTGGCTATTATTACATCTACACTTTTAAAAATTTCAGGTTATCTACATAAAGTCGAAACCTACAGTCACGAATACACCATCCAGTATTGTTCAAATATATACAGAAGAGCAAGGGTCCCAAATACGATTCCTGTGGAACGCCTGTAGTGGGTCGGTTTTTTATATACGATTTCATTCATTTAAAAAGATTTTTATTCACACTAACCTCAGTAAGGCGGGAGAGTAGAATGTTATGACTTATTTTATCAAACGCGTTGCTGGAGTAGGCGTAAAAGGATACATGAATTATACTGTCTACATGATCGTGGAGTTACTCGGTAAATACAAACATGTTCCTGTGAATTGATCTATCGCTATAAAACCCGTGTTGTTCCGGTCCTATCATATTTTGAACTAAAGAAAATATGTGTTTTCATAAAATTTGCTTATTGGCTATAATTTTTCACATCCATTTTAGTGTAGTTTTAAATATTGGGACAAGCATGGCTAATTTTCACCTATCTGGGAACTGTCCAGTCCAGCAGCGATCTGTTAGTGACCGAACTCAAAGATTTCAGAGGCGATTTTTTTGTAAAATTAAGGGGGGGGGGGGAGATCAGGGTCTGCGCCCTTTTTTTGTCAAGACCTCGAAGCTCACTCGAGACTTCAGTCTTACTAAAAACAATATTATACACGGGAGAAATTATTATTCATTGATATAAAAATATATTTGTCAGACTCAAAACACTCGCGAAATAATTTTGAAACAAGTCATAATTTTTCCCGTTCGTCAGGTATGCGCAGGGGCGGCCCTAGGAAGTTTTTCAGGTGGTGCGAAATGTTACTGTGGCGCCCCCCCCCCCCCTTCCACTAATTTTTTGGGACTTTACACGTGCCTTTGCTCGCCAGGAGAGTATGCTTAGAATGTCCCTTTAAGTAAGCAACTGACGGAGCACCACCTTAACTTATGCTGCTAACTTCTGCAGACGGTCAAAACAGGATATGAAATGTATTTTTACTTCCCTCGTCTGAAAGACGAGAGAAGTATTGTAATCACGAAAAAATCACCTTCCGAGATTTCTTCAGATCTTCACGTCCCTAGATGACGAAAAACAGGTTTTTTCTATTCCGTCTGTCTGTCTGTTGGCGGTATAACTCAAAAACTATTTGTCGGAGGAAGATGATATTTTGCACACACATTATATATATCTACCTGGCATGAAACCATGAAAATTTCAGACAGATACATACAGGGTGAGCACTTAAAATAAAATTTTGTTTATTCTTGCTTAAACTGAGGAATCGATTAAAGTAATGATTTGTACATAATAGCGCAGGCTTTATTCTTACCAAACATAGGATGCAACAGATACAGGATAAATGTTGTACGAGACAAAAAGAAGTAAATATAAGTGCGTTATGTTGACTTTTGTCGGTCTTTTGCGCGAGGCTGTGCCTTGCATTATAGTCAGGAATCGGGGGCCATACATTCCATCATAAGATGTGCACTCAAATATATAGTTAAAAAAATGTACACTATCTGGAATTACCTTGCAGATCTAAATGTGGAGGGCTCCAATCTTTTTGCGATTGCAAAAAACTCGAAAAAAATATTTTCGGATTTTTTTTATTAGTGAAAATTGAGGAACTTTATATCAAGAGATAAAAAAAACTGAACCTCAGCGGGGTCTGGAAATTCAAACGTCTGAATAATATGTTGGTGGTACTGTAAGTCTTTGTCAAATTCGAGGTTATCACGAATTTGATATACGCTTACAGTGCCACCAACATATTATTCATACGTTTGAATATCTACAGCTCGCTGAGGATCAGTTTTTTTTTATCCCTCGATACATACATCGCATTTACAAGCTTAGTTTTGAATATTTCTCAATGATCCTTAAACTAGTGGAGAGCTTATTCTTTCTAGATTCAGATAATATCAAATTAATCTCAAAATTATTTTTAACAACTGCTACGATTCCCAGGCTTATGATTTTCTTACCGAATCTGCATTCGAGCATTAATTCATATCCGGAAATTATTTTTTGTGCATTCCAACAACGTCCTAATTTGCCCTCGCGTCCCGCTCGGGCAAATTAATACGACGTTAGAACGCACTCAAAAAAAATTCCGGAAAGAATTAATGCTCTTATGAGATTATATGTGATAATTTTGTCCATATTTATTGGTTTTTGTCGATAATCTGTTTTTGTGTTCCATCGGAGAGCTTACAAGTTTGCGAATACTGGTTTCGTCTACTGTTTTGTTTTTCTTTTCTTCCTATAACTTCACTTTTATTTGAAGATTAATTAATAATCCGTTATATTACCAAATATGTATCTTACATATTATTGTTATTTACACATAGACACTGAATAGTTTTAAATAGTTTAAACTTTGAAAGACAGAATGACGTACAACTCCAACTAAGGTTCAAAGAAAATATTTTGTGCTGATTTTGACATTGGTGTGGCTTATAATGTTTAAGAATTTTCGCAAAATTGGGGTGTAGCAATAGCCTTGAAGTCGCTTATAGACCATCGTAATACCTCAAATAATGACAACATACAGGATGTAAGGCCTTGCAACCAGCTCACCGTAAGAATTTCGACATCCTTGTTTGCTCATCGTCTGGAAAACCAAAGATTATCAAATTACGAGCAACTGACAATGGGCAGCACTATACGAGTATAAAAGGGTTTGGGAAGTTGGGATCTCTCTCTCTTTCTCTCTCAATTCATCAGCAGTCGCGTTAGCGTTGCTGTGGTTGTTCATGTTACATTTGTACTTGTATACGTTTTAGTATGAAATTATTGTTTGTTAATATACTCCATATATCTAATACTTACTATATTGCTAGCGGCTATGAGTGGGAAACTGACCAAGGAAGTGAGACAGACAACCAACTCTTCAATGTATAATGATGAGCTGTGTGCAAGCGCGGCGGCGTCGTCCGGCCAATGGGGAAGTGGGCAAGTTTAAAATTCGCTTTTAAAGGCGGAGTTCGAATTCTCACGCATGCGCACGAGACGCGTTATACTCTAAGTGAGACTATGTCGGCGCCGTAATGTTTTCTGACGTTTCCAGGCCCTACTAGCAATATATGTGTATTATATATATGATATACTCAGTACTTTAGTTATTTACATGTCAGTAACATGTCATAAATGTGATGAAATTGAGTTTCACATATCATTGCATTGTGTATTAAAACTATCCGTATGCAAAATATAACTTAAAATGTAAAGTGTAACAAGTCTATAATAGATATTAACGATACAAGTTTGATTATGAGCATCTTAACGACACGAGTTTGATTACCAAAAACGAGGCGGTGAGCCGAGTTTTGCGGCAATCAAACGAGTCTCGTCAAGTGCATAAGCAAACGTGTATTGTTCAATATCTTATCTTCATCAATAAATTCTAGTTCAATGTATTTTCACTTAAAATCTCATAAGAGCATTAATTCTTTCCAGTAATTTTTTAGAGTTCACAGAATAGTCCATTTACTAAAGGAAAAAAGTTCTAACTTCGTTGACTCAAAACCGATTTTGAATTTTTTTTTAAATTATTTCGGAAAAAATCTTTAGAAAAATTCCCCATAGGTGAGAAGGTGTGCTTTTTATTTTTTCAATTGTTATTAACAAATAAGTGTTTTTTAATATGTTCTTTAAAAAAAATATAACTTCTTTATTTATTTAAACCATTGCCTGATATTTGATAACATAAGGTTTTTGGGTTCACAGATTACGAATCTGGCCTCAAAATTGGTCTAAAAACAAAAATGGCGTCTACAAAATGGCGTCTAAGGTCTAATTTTTTATTTTCTTTTTTTTATTTTTATTAGATGTCTGGGGTTTTTGGGGTCGCTGATTACGAATTTAACATTAAAACTAAACTAAAATAAAAAATGGCGGATCCAAGATGGTGAAAAAGCTTAATTCATTTTTATTCGGACTTTAGTTTTTAGCTATACTATAGGGTTTTTTGGGTCGCTGATTTCAAATTTTATGTTAAAATTTATCAAAAATGAAAAATAACTTC
>OW679194.1:195625951-195849250 GCA_940337035.1 Agriotes lineatus | reverse complement strand
TTGTTGCCTGTTCCTGTTAATGATAAAAAAATAATTTAAGTCAAAGGTTTTAAAGTCTGCTTATTTATCTGGAGTTCATTAAGTTGTGATCAGCGTAGTACATTTATTTTCAGTATGAAGTATTGTATTAATAGAATTTAAACCGTGTGTTACTGTTTAAAGTAATAAGAGTACCATGGAAAATTGAGTTTCATATACCTAAAAAAGGACATACTTCGACTATTTCTTAATATCACTGTAAATTATTCCGGGTTATGTATGTATAACTGTTAAAATTAATTTATTGCAGTGTTCTTCGCAAAGTGACAAATCAAATGCAAAGTAGCCCATGGAGTTTTCTAAAATTTTGAATATTTTCATCCTCCACCTTTTCGATTTACATTAACCTCAAATTGTTAATATTAGGACAACAAAGAAGAAATTCGTCATACCATATTAGATGGTATTGCAATATACTCGTGTCTGCAGATTCGTCCGTGAACTTCAATATTTTTCAATAGCGCCACGGAGTTTGTAACACTTAACAAATTTCCGTAACGAATATAGGTTAGCAAAGGCCGGGTCAGGGAAAGTTAATTTCGATCACGCTGTGTAGCCGGTGCGTTGGCGCCGCAGGCGATCGGACTTTGCACTAAACAGATTTGTCAATAGGAATTGTTTTCACAAAGTTTTACTGCTTAACTGTTGTTCTGCCTTCGCAAAAATGCCTTTTGGTTTATTATAAGCTATAGTTGTTCCTGAAAGTATTATAAAACCTTTATTACGTTAATTATACAGAACAATTCAATATCCATTCGACAAAGTGTAACAGTAGGTATGTTTAAAAGTTAAAATAAAGACGAACAGTTTAATAAACGTATAACCATTAACTTATCAATAGAGACCAATGGCCTATATTAAGTGGAAGATATAGAAGTAAAAGATATGCTCATTAACATTTCTTAGTAGAATTATTATTCGAAAGTATCTCATAAATGATAGCATCAATTTACAGTTGGTTTATTTTCTGTGTGATTCAGAGTAGGCGGGGATAATTCTTGGAATTGTGAAGAAGTGTGCCAATAAATATACACATACGTTAGAACACTCCACTTCCGACATTATAAGAATAACGTGGAGTACTAGTTAAGCAATTAATAATTACAAGATAACCAACTTAACATGATTACAAGAATGTTTTATTACACTGTATTCCCATTTTTTCATACTGACACAAAGTTATTATTTAATAATGTTGACAGAATTGCACGCTGCACTGGGCACTATTGAGGACCGCAACATTAAAGTGTACATAGAAGTGTAGACCGAGAGCCGAAGACCTGGCTCAGATGGATGGCATTTTGGAAAATTATTTGACTTCCGATTCTAATCTGTTAGGCGTTAGCTGTGCTGTATACGTAGTGGCCACTATCCTTTGCACTACATGCAAAAATGCCTAATGTATGTCTATGGATGAGAGACGTATACAGCAGTTGAAGAAAAAAGTGTCAGTTGTAAGACGAGAAGAATTGATACTTACATGGATGTCTTAAGGGGAAATGTCCGCTCAACTCCCAAACTTAAGCGTCTTATCAACGATCTTTGAAAGAAGCACCATAATCTGAACCTATCCACCTTAATACTTCTCAACTGAAATGCTTTGGATAAGGTTTGAGCTCTGTCTCTTACTAAAAGAGATAGCTAGCCAACAGGGTGAGATTGGATAAAGAAGAATAACATCTTCAACTCAAATTCTTCCATCTTGTTTCGATCAAAAGGCGAAGCTACTAGCAGCCCACCGTCCAGATAACGAGATTAAACGCTGATGGAAGGGGATCTACGAAAGCGCCATCTTCGTGCAACAAACTCCAAACCCAGTTCTAGGAATACTGCGACTAACATCTTCCGTAACCTGAAGACTGCTCTCCAATAACGGACGCAGAGATTAAACGAACCCTCAGAGGAAAACGCAATTTCTCCGTACTAGGGGTAGACGCTATCAACAACTTCTGGTGGAAGTCATTTCCGTCCATATATCCTTATTAGCTTGGGTGTTTAGCAATTTTGAGCAACGAGTCTATTCCACCATGGCTCGTAGACGAAAGAACTGTGCATATTTACAAATCAGGCGAATTGTCCAGGCCTCAGAACTACCGCCTAATAACCTGACTTAACGTGTTTATATGATCTTCACCAGCGTGTTGTACTAGCGTATCTTGATCATCATGTAATTCGCGCCAGCATGTCACTTATTTATTCTACATGGATGCCTTGAAACTCTATGCTGCAAGTAAAAGAGACATTCAGAACTCTCTTGACACCATATCTGCTCACAGTAATGCTATTGGCATGAGTTTAGGCCTGGGTAAATGCGTGGTGTTTTATTCTAACAAAGAAAAACCAACAGGTGAAGGTAGAGATGTTCATCTAGTCGATGGGAACATTGTGAAACATCTAGATGCGGGGGGAATCTTATAAATTTTTAGGCATACTGTAAAGTGCAAGTGGCAAAAATATTCTCCGCAGCAAGTATGAAGTGCGCATGCGACAGATCTGGAATTTGCAGTTATGGGGAAAGAACAAGGTCGCTGCTTCGGATATGCCTGCTGTCACTGTGCTCGTATACTCTTTCGGTGTCATGAAATGAAACGTCACTGAGTTGCAAACGCTCGATAAAGAGATCAGAAGAATCATGAACAAGCACCGTATTTAACATCAGAATTCCTCTGTCCAATACTTTTAACTCCATGTCAACTTGGAGGTAGGGGTTTGTTAAACCTGGAATAAGTATATGCTCGACTGTGTCATCCTGGATACATGTTATCACGTGTTGAAGAGCAATGACACTCTTATGAGACTCATTATATCACATGAGCAATCCTTGCTCCTAACTTAATTTGATTTTTAAAATTATTTAGTGTCACAATGTCGACAATTGAAGTTCTGGGTAAAACCCCTTAGAGATTTTTAGTAATAGAATTTTCTATAAGAGGGATGAAGCATTGAACATTAAATAATATGGCGAGTATTTTAGTTATTTGGGTTATAAGTCCGGAAATTATTTTACGGACATATGATGTACAACTTTTTATTTCATACTGTATGGTGTTTACAAATTGTTTCACAAGAATTTATTGCCTTCGTTTCGTTGTTCGAAAATAATGTGGATCCTTAACAAAATTGTGATAGCAACCGATTTGTTTTCTTGATGTTATTATAACAAGATTGTGCTAAAATCATTTGGAAATCATCGGCTAAAATGCATGTTGCAAAATAATTTTAGTCCGGGAAATAGAATTTTGCGGTGTAACAAGTACGCAAAATAGAGTTTTAGTGGACGAATCCGGATGCTTACGCACGAGGCGCCAGTCGAGTTCGTAATATCAAACTAAATAAAAAAGGAGTTCTACATTATAGTATTCATTTTCAATTGTCATCAATACGGCAGTGTATTGTAGTACATAATATGGTAGAATTATATAAATAACAATGAAATTAAGTAAGTTCTTTATTTTCATCAATACTATTATTATAGACTAAATTATTACTTCACCATTATTCTTAGCAACAAATGTAAACTTTTTGAATTTCTTATGATTACTCTTAGTATACAAAAATAATCCTTCAGGAAAGTGTCCTTACTAAACTCCGCGACTTAAAATACTCGGCCTGGTGGCTCTCTATTTCAAACAGTTGCCTCGTGCTGTGAAACATCACCCTCCTGACTTATTATTTAATGTACTATTACTGGACTTGTACCGTAAACTACCATTTTCCGGATTAACATTTACTGCCGTAAAGATAACAATACCGTACAGTAGAAATAAAATACATTTCTGTATTCGGTATGAGCAAAAATACTTTTTCCAGGTTAATGGAACTTGTCATAATTATGGAAGACATATTTTGTATTCTGTTCTATTAACCTTGAAGACAGAATACTAGATATTTCTCGAAATATCTGTATATATTTTGTATCATTTCCAAGATGCAGTTTACTTTTTACTTCCTTTTACGATAAAGGAAGTATTGGATTCACCCCAAAAATTCGAAATTGAGTTTTCAACAGATCTTCACGTTTTAGAGTCCCCTGAACCCAAAAAACATATATTTTTTTCATTGGTATGTCTGTGTATGTGTCTGTGAGTGTGTGAGTCTGTGTGCCTGCCTGCAGAATATCTTAAAAACGAAAAGAAGTATGGCGTTGAAACTTCATACATAAGTTTTGTGTACTACACGATGGTTATTCTAAACGACCGGAAATATTAAGTGAGGTTTTGTTTTAGTGGGGATTTTAATATAAACATTCGATTAAATAATTTTAAAATCTATTCAACATATTTCCAAATATAGTCTTATTAGTTTTTTTCAGGGTGATGTATTTACATACAAATGCAACTTAAGTTGAAAACGTCAATGAGTAGAAGCTCGCAAAAGTGTGTGTTTTGGTGACTTTAAATGCTGTTAGATTTTAGTATGAAATTGCATGACTATCTGCAATAAATATAATTATAATTATGCAGATAATTACAGCTGACGGACGTTTAAATATCTAGCTGACAACTTAATGGGATATATTCTCATGACATGAAGTCATTTATTTAATATTTAACACTTTGGTTATAGAACACTCAAATTTTGACAGAAGGAATTAGACATCAGTGTAGATGCTGTTTCCGATACAATGTATAGTAAATTAGGCATTTTAACTTGTAATGTTAAACATAATTTGTTAACCATGTACAAGATTAATAATATTTGAAATAAGATAATTTCTTAAGAATTATGAATTATGATATGTATTAATTTTGACATT
This sequence comes from Agriotes lineatus, assembly GCA_940337035.1. NCBI lineage: Eukaryota > Metazoa > Arthropoda > Insecta > Coleoptera > Elateridae > Agriotes > Agriotes lineatus. The sequence goes on along the minus strand of OW679194.1, from coordinate 195,844,455 downwards.
GAATAAATTTAAGAAAAAGGAGTACTGCATTGCCACATTCCAAACGTTTTCTATTTTTAGCAGAATTGATTTTGAACAAAATGTTATACAGCTACATATTAATTAATTAGGCTAATTTGAAATTTTGTTCAAAATACTCAGTTTTAGTACCACGATGAATGGTTAAACTGATGAAAATTGGAAATTAATGTCTCATTTGTACTTAAAACAATTTCGTAACAATTTTTCCTTTTTATATTATTTGTTTATATCCTAAGTAAGACGGACATTTTCTACTATTTTATTAGCTTCTTAACAGTCACGTAGATTGATTTCCTTTCCTAGAATGGAACACCAAACATAAAATAGGAAATTTAAAAGTTATATTTTTCTTGATATTGAAAATTACTTTAATCTTGTCACATGTTCCTATCTTTATGGTGACACACTTTATAGTTTCGATAGTGGTTTTCATTGTTTTTGTTAAGAATAGCTATTTTTTGAAAAGTTCATAATTATAAATAAAGGTTTGTGTATTCGGATATACTTTGTATTTATACATATACAGTGTGGAAACGGAAATGTACAGCTTAAGCTTACCAAAAGTACAGAAATATAGAATTCAGATATAGTTTGATCACAAAAACATATATCGCATACGTGTAATTTATCATTTGTTTATACCTACATTCCAGCATTTATTGATGACAAATCACTTCTGCATTTGCTGTTGATTGATAAATCTGATGTCTGTGTACACATATCCTCAACATCTTCATTTCACTTGACGTCAATAAACGGAGAAAGTTGAGTAACACCGAACTGGAACATACTGAAAATTAAATTTTCCTGGGACAGTGAGATTTAGTTGCAATGTTGTTAATCACTATGATCGAATGATATAAGTAAACAGTGCTGAAAAGTGGAATAAATTCAATAGACCTTCAATCCGTATATTAAAATAATTAATTATTTACTTGCGTTATCTTAATTTTTTAAATTGTCTTTTGTTTTTGCGTTATGATATTTTTGAGACTGGAAATTGATTTGCATACAGCACTGGAGCATATACTACGTTTCTAAAATATATCAAGAACTTTTTGCTTAGTTTTGCATATCTTACAGGCAATTTGTATAATTTCAATAATTATATATCCCTAGGCATTATAATGCCTATTATTATATACAATGAGAATAATGTAACTGTACATGGAAGAATGATGCAACATTAGACATAGGGCATTTACTTAGTGTTACCATGGTGTTTGTAAACAAAATAACAACAGAGTGACTATAGAAACTATTTGAAACTGAATTACTTCATTGTAATTTCAAAACCGACAATTGTTACTAGCATGGGTAAATTGATTAATCCTAAAATAAAGTTGACAATTTATAGTCTTACATTATTCACACGCTATAATGACTGCACGATTGCAGTCAATGTGAAGAAGTGGAGGTTATGTTAAATAAACCTGATTCTCATTTCTAGGCCGCATGCCATTCAAGCTGGCTTAGGTTAGTTGCAGCCTTTAATTGTGTGTGTTTGATGTATCCTTACATGAGTTGGCCTGTCTCCTGTGATGTTCATCATCGTTGCCTGATGCCGATGATGAGCTCGCCTACCATAAATACCTAGAAAATTTGCTAGGGTGATGAGTTAGCGTACGTCCGCATTCAACCCATTCTCCAATGGGTGCTAACTTTACTTTAAAACATACATTTCATAAAATGTCTATAGCACATTAGGCAATGCTTGAATTATACAAGTTGCATGTAACATAGGACATAAGAGTGTATTCTTAGTTAGAGGTTTCCTAAGGCAAATTTAGAGAAAATTCAGTCGGCAAATTTGAAACATCTTCTCAGTTGGGGGATTTAGGTTAATTTGAATAGTGGAACATTTCGGGAATGGGAATAAATTTAAAACAGCTTTCGTTTGTTGTTATATTCACTTATAATACCATGAGTAGTCAAAGTTATGTCGACTATTTTTGCGGTGGTGTCACGAATGTCCATTGCGCTTTGGTACGATTAGGACTCGTGCTATCGCACTCGTCCTAATCGTACCAAAGCGCAATGGACATGAGTAGTGATACCACCGCAAAAATAATCTACTTAACTTTGACTAAGAATGGTATTCGAGGGACTATTTAATGAACCAAACTACTTTTTCAAATTAGTTTTCAGTAAATCTAGCAACAAACTACGCAATTTCTATAGTAACAGAACACTAATATTGACTTTTTCTAATAAAAATAGCATTTGTTAAAAATAGTCACTTGAATACCTTCTAGGAAGATATATTCGCTGATATTTTTTTGATTGGTCAAGAAACGTCAGAATTCTGGATTTTCATTGGTTACTTTTTGACAGATGACAGGTGAATTGAATAGTCAAAGTTATTCAATGAAATCTAAAACATTTTTGCTGCTGCTGTAATTTTGTGCTAATTGCAACGATTTTCGAATAAATGTACCAAACTGGATTTGTTTTTTAGCTCGACTAAGGTGCATTTTCTGATATAGATTAAAAAGCTGATCCGACATATTGTTACTGTATAAAACGGATTAAGACACCACAACAAGCTAATATGAAGTTCGGATGTATAGGTGGTACTGGCCCTGTAGCTTAGTGTAGGAGGGAAGCATGATATTTCTGTTTTCTCGCCGAATGTCAAAATAGGGTTGTACCAGAGGTGACACTCCGTGAAATAGGCGAAGTAGAAAGTCTTTTAATAGGATAAGAACTTTTCCAAGTTTGGGGAAGACTGGAATGGATGGATCGGAACTTATCTTAAAAAAGACCTCTACTACCTTGTTCAGGTTTACATAGTAATTAACAGTTATTAACACTAAAATAATGAACAACTAAAATATCAAATCATTTATTAATTTTAACTGCGCGACATTAGCCGTGGGTTAAGTCCTACAATCTAATTTGCTTGGTGACGACACGTTGGCCAACAAGACTAATTTGGTACGATGACACAATTCACAACTTGCTATTATTAATGTTCTTTTTTATTATACCTGCATCAGAATCGCCATTTAAAGCCCGCCTGAGCGTGCGAATACAGGCGATTAAAGCTCGCCGAGCTTTAAAGGTTGTCAAGGAAACGACTGAATGCAACAACGGACATGGACGCGACAACAACGTAAATAATTCTCGTAACTATAGTAGCAATATAATTATGCCCTCTCGATTTATCACGACAAAAATTATTTCTAAGTTTTTAGTGCGTAATTTATTTCCAGTATTGAAGGTATAATAAAAAATAGCGTAAAGTATTCGTGGATAACTGGTCTTTAAAACACTTGCTCTATTTCGAGCACTCCGGCTACGCCGTCGTGCTCGAAAACTCGCGCGTGTTTTAAAGACCTTGTTATCCACTCATACTTTAATATACTATTATAGCTCTAGAGCTACGTGGCATGCCCACTGAATAAAAAATACAAAATAAAACCTAAACTATTCACTGAAGGTAATCATGATGCATTAAGTTCGACGTAATCTACTGATAAATAATTCAGTCATGCATAATTCAAAACGGCTTCAATTATATAATCCATAACACTTAATTGCACAAATTTAGTCCTTCGTGAACAAGTCTGTCTCCGAAGCGTACCGCTCTTTGCGTGCCCATAGCAGGGTGAGATAAAAACACCAAGTTGCTATATCATGGCAAGATTAAGAAGCCAGAAACATAATAGTTCTTTAATATATTGATTTCACACAACATAAACTTTATATAGCGATGTTTTTAGACCATTGTTGGCCATGACTCCAATTTATTACGTTGGTATAATATAAAAACTGCTCAGCTTGTGGTTTTTTCAGATGGTGCATGATAGGTTATGTAGAGGATGCTGTGTTACCAAATGTGGATTGTTAGAATTACTCTAACTTAAATAACAGTATCAAAGCCAAAGCAAAGGTAGATCACATTTAGACCTGCTGATACTATTTTAGCAAGTGACATAAAGGTATGTATTTCCATGTTGATGTTTGTTTAATTCATGGGTAGTATAACGTCGTATAACACACAACGGCACGATTTACCACAAGCCAATGAACATACATTCAAAGTGGGTTGATTCACCAGTTCATTATTGCTTAGGATAACTTACAATCCCAGTGTGTGGTGGTTATGGACAATTCAGCGCATCATTCGTTGAATAAATCTAATAAATTTAAGAAAAGCATTCGATGTTGTAATAGATATTAACGATACAAGTTTGATTATGAGCATCTTAACGAAACGAGTTTGATTGCCAAAACGAGGCGGTGAGCCGAGTTTTGCGGCAATCAAACGAGTTTCGTTGTGTGCCATAAGCAAACGTGTATTGTTCAATATTTTATCTTCATCAATAAACTCTGGTTCACTGTATAAAAAGAGTGCGGTAATATTCATTACCGCACTGAGTGCGGTAATATCTGTCCATTACCGCACTGAGTGCGGTAATATCCATTACCGCACTCAGTGCGGTAATGAAGCTCTTAACGATACTAAAATTAATTTGGTTAAGACGCTATAACAACACGGATGAAGATAAAAATATTAAAGGGAAAACATGCAATCGAGCCACCATACAAAGCTTAAAGAATAATATTATTATTAAGTGCAGCAACTACATAAGAATGTGTAACTGGTCATCCAAAGAATTCATCACAGAATTAACGGTAAGACAAGGAGAATGCGTAGTCCATACTGCATTTCTAATACTACCGCAGAAACTTATAAAACAATATAAAGATTTTGCGACGATATAGTGATATTTGTCAAAACATAAAAAGAATCACAACAAAATTTAACGATATCGAATACATCACTTAATAATAAGACTGTGGAAATAAATACAGACGAAAGCTATAACAATACCTAGGATATATATCAGAGAAATTTTATATTAAAATTAACAACGAGAGTGTAGAACCAGTGACGTCGTTCAAGTATTGAGAAGTATTACCACGCTCTAAATAGTTCCTTCGTAAGGAAAAATAAAGTCACTTAAAACAGAAAAATAAGAGTCTACAATAGTATGTGACAATATACTTCTATGCGTGCGAATAGTGGGCATTAATAAAAAATAGGAAAACAAAATACGACGAAAAAATAATCCAAGGGCCTTGGAGTGGCAACAAGGGACAGAATAAGAAATAGTTCAATCCGGGAGCAAATACTGAGGGTATCTATAGTTTTAAGAAAGATAAAATAGGATTAAATAAGCCGGTGAGAAAGTGTGTAGGAATGAAACAAAAAATGACTAGAGAAGTGTGAAAGAGAAGAAAAGGAAAGCCAAAGAATTGCGGGAGCGATTAAGTAGTAAGAACAAGGAAATACAATAAGATGTAAAAATAGCGAAGGAGAGAAAGTTGTGAAACTAAATAGTACGTGAAGCGAAGTAAACAACAACCTGGACCTTGTCAAGGCGGTACAAAGAGGAAACATTAAGTAATTAACAGAATCTGAATCGAAATCAGTGAACGATATTGCTTCTTATTCTATTATAGCGGAGAATCACCACATGCATCATCCATAAATCACCCCACGAAAGGCGTGCAAAGGCAACCTTGCATCCCAATAGAAGTGAAAACTTTGGGCAAACGCCTGTGCAGCCTAAACGGCGCGGCGGGTGTCTAACTTAGAACATTACGCGATGCGTAGCTAAGTGCCAACCCTTTAGGGCAACAAAAGAGACTGCAGCTCAAGGATCGCGGAATCTTCATTGACTGCAAGCAAATCAGACAAGCCATAAGACCCTTGAGTGATGCAATTGGCGGACAAAAATGACCAACTCCAGGAACGCAACACAGTGGTTAATTGTACGTTTTCTGAGACAGAGAATCCACCCGGCAGCCGGCAGGCCATAAACAACCGTGCACTATCCCAACTGGAGGTAACCAGGCGAAAAAGCTCGGAATTCGGTTTTGGACAATTCCTTCATATCATCGGTTTACGAGTGTAGGCAGTCTTGTGTCTGCAAGTTGTCTGCTTCGGTCTATTGTAACTCATTCCTTGACTTAGATTCTCAAAATTTCAGACTGTGTAACTGGAAGCATTTAAAGTCGTTGTAATCGCGCACTCTGTACATACTTATAACACCTGATACATATATGTATATGTGTATGTTCTTTAACTAATTTTGTTTAAATAAAAAAATAGTTGTTATTTACCTTAACGTGTATCATTTGTTAGCATCAACACTCGCGAATACAACATTTTCACTAGTAACGAACTAATGGAAGTGGAATACGTGGTTTACATTTTGGCTATAAAATTATTGTTAACTGTATATCATCATTTAGAATACCTATGTCGTTTGCAAATACGAGTAAATTTGTCAATTATATCGACATTCACACAAAATGGAGAGGAATGAGGTTACATTTAAAAAAAGTTGTAGCGATTGACTCTGGTGTGCATTTGTGCATGCACTTTTTTATGATATGTTACTAAAACACTTCTATGTGTATTTGTTATACAACAGCGTATTTATATACCTACTTAACCTTAATATTTTGGCGATGTAATGTTTACAGGCAGATTTACACCGGGAGGTCTTGTTTACATCAACGTAACTGTCTCCCAACATGGTCTACTTTGATCTAAAATGATGGTGAATGTTATATATTACTATTAGCGTTAACACACTGTGGGGTTTTGGCTAACCTGAACCAGTGCTTCTTACACTAGGGGTCTTGACCCCTGTAGGGGGTCGCTTAAATATTATGAAGTTGCCTGTAAAGGTCAGTGTCAAACCAAGTAGTTTTTTAACTAATAAACTTATTATTATTAATAATATTATTGTGCATTTTTTTAAAATTTTCGTACTCTGTTTTTTTTGTCAATATATTTTTGAATGAAGAGTATACCAATATTGGATTCATGGAATTAATAACAAAAAATCATTTTGGCATTTTCATACTTTTATTTTACATAATACGTAATATTTTATAACAAATGTACAGGGTGGGAAAATTTGTATGTTTTCGTAGGGATAGCAACAACTATAGGAGATATGGGAAAATGGACCAACCCATTCTTTTTTCGAGAAAAGCTTAATGGTTCAAACCAAAATAGACTATGGCCTTGTGTTTTCGTGTTATAAACGCAAGTTCGATTTTTCGACTTTTCGTTTTGTGGCTATATCTCGCTTATTTATTAAAGACAAGGTATCGAATTTTGAGTTATGCCATAAATTTGTATTTCTTATCATGAGAAAGAGGATGTTTTTTCAATTGCAATGATATGTATTATATGGTGTCGATTTATTAATTTTCTCTACATTATAGCAAAACCTCACAATTTTCAAAGTATTTAATATATTTTTCCCGCTGCTGATCATGTAAGTCAGTGATACAGCCTTAGTAACAAAACGTGTAAGTCGGTGATTATATTTGTTTGCTGCTTTTTCTTGACAACGGAACTTAATATTATTATTAAGTTCCTAGGATAATAAAATTAGCAAAGCAAGATGCAGATTTAGACGTTTTGTTTATAAATTGCAAGTGTTTATGTGACGTGTGACACTCACAGGTAACACGACTTACGAAAACTAATCCTGGTGGCAGGTGACAAACCAAACGATTTTTTCAAGAATCTAGGAAAATTTCGATAAGCAGCGGGAAAAATATAATAAGATAACTCGGAATGTATCGCCAATTAACATTTTCGGCAGGCAACAAGCCGCGACTTCGTCTTGGCTTGTACTTGCCTACCTCAAATGTTAATAGGACCTTACATTCCTTGTTACTTAAATAGCTATTCGTTTTCTAGTTGAAGGCTTGTGCCATTTAAAATATACCTGATTAAACAAAGTATCTGTCATTGCGTTGTTACAACACTGACTGTTTGATTGTCAGAAGGAATCACGTTTGATTATTGCTTATAATGTTACACAGTGTCTGTCAAAAATTTGGAGATACATGAAGAATTGTTTTATTGTCCGTTTATTAGAAAATTTTATTCTTGATAAAAGTCCATGCATTTTCTAAAACTAGTAATGCACTTCCCATTTAAATGTCTTCTTTCGTATACGGCGAGCTTCGAAAATATGCAAATGGCTCAAGAATAAAGTACTTATATTTTTCAAAACACACGAAAACGTTATTTGTATATGTTTGTTATAACATTTCAATTACAGATTATAATTGTTTTAAATTATTGTTAATATTCGGATCGTTTCTTATTCTATTTTGTAGAGATATGTACGTGTTATTTCACTTTGGACAGAAACAAATCAGATTTGTTAGCACTGATTTTGATTAATCTAATTCTCTAGTTGCTAAATGAGCGAAACTCAAGTTCGACAAAACATACTTATCGCATACGATAATAACTTTGAAGTATCCCATTTTCCGTAATATACAGGTTGGTAAGAAAAAATAGGAAAACCAATGAAAATTGTTTTTCGGAAGAGGTAGCTGTGACTCCTTGTTTGACAACTTTCAATTATAAACAATTTTTCCAAATAATATTTTTGTGTATTTCGAAAAATAAAAGTACTTTATTCTTGCCATTTTCATATTTTCAAACGATCCCCGTATACGAAAACAGATATTTAAATTTTGACGAGTGGAGTTTTAATTTGGAAAGATGCAAACATTTTCTGATAAATGGATAATAAAAAAAATCTGTAAAAGGCTTTACCCAGAACTTTTCTCGGCGATATTTTGACACTAAATAGTTTTAAAAATCAAATTAAGTTAGGAGTAAAAATATCTTCACGTTTTTAACAAATTAAATACATTTTCAAATAAAAAAAATGTATTCCTTTGGGGTTTGAACCCGCTGCATCTGCAGAGCGATCGTAACCTCACCCCTGCAAAGAGATCGTATCTGCATCGATAAAGCCAACTACGCTACAGAGCCTATTCGAAGTAAGTCCGGCGCGCGCCTTTCTTGAACAGAAGGATGTTATTGTTGAAACGTTTTTACTCATTTGTGACATTATGCTGTATCGTTTGAGTCTTATTTTTGGCAGATGTAAAGCCTGACGTATGTGAAAGTGATTACTTCCTTCTATTTCAAAATTAGCCCAAACATAAACAACATTATATTTTTTTAAGGTGCTCACCCTATATATATTTGTATGAAATTGTACCGGTTTCATGAGAGGTAGAAATATAATATGTATGCAAAATATTGTCTTCCTCCGACAAATAGTTTTTGAGCTATACTGCCAACAGACATATAGACAGACAGCCAGACATACGGAATTAAGAAAACCTCTTTTTCGTCATCTAGGACCTTGAAACGTGAAGATCTGAAGAAAGCTCGGAAGGTGATTTTTTCGTGATTACAATACTTCCTTCGTTTTTCAGACAAGGGAAGTAAACATGCATATGCACTTACAATTATGACGGACACTGTATATTATGTTATATATTATGATATCACTGTCATGAGAAAAAACTCTTCTTTCTCGTGATGATATAGACAACTATGAGTTCCATATAAAAAGATAGAACTCAAAATTCGATTTGTTTTTGAAAAACGAACTAGGTCCACAGCATTCTTATCAAGAACGTGTCCGAGAATCGTAAAAATTACTTTTTTCTCTGTTCATAATTTGTTGCGGTATCAAATGATTATAAAGACACTCTAGGGTGGGGGAGTGGCACTTGCTTTAACATGTCCGGGAACTGTCATCACTTACCCTGGAAATCTCATAAAACAGGCTAAAGGCCACGGCTTGATAGGCTCAGGGAGGGGTGGTCCCAGAAACGGTACACCACAGGGCAAGCAAGACAGTATGTATAGGTGTTGCAAAATAAATGGGCGCCACGAGATTCAGACTTGGAACCCACGCGCAACCGAACCTCGAAAGCCAAACGGGGTAGGATATTAGTGCATAGCCAACGACTCCCCAACACTGCAGCGACAAGCGCACCGACTTACCTGCGACGCTTCCGAACTGCTTTCAAGCTCCACATTACATAAAGCTGACACAGTATAAAAATTAACCTGTAAATAAACATCACAAGCTCGTAGGAAAATCATAAAGCAACTCACAGTAAACCGCTCTATTGGTTCAACACATTACAGCACGCAGTCAGCGTACACAGATAAAAATGGCCAATAACAAATGGGCATTAAAGCTAAGAGCCCCAGCTGGGAGGTCGCCTTACTACTAATATAACAATTGGTACACTGCCCCAACACGGGTGGCTCGCATCTGCCTCAAATAGCGCCTGCAAGCAATCCTCGGCGGCGGCTGGCTTGTAAACGTGAATGATTAATTCAAACTAGCCTGAATTGTCGGCTCGTTTGTAAATATAAATGATTAATTCAAAATAGCCTGAGCTGTCAACTCGCTTGTAACATGAGTGATTAATTCTAAATAGCCTGAATTGTCGGCTCGCTTGTAAACATGAATGATTAATTCAAAATAGCCTGAACTGTCGTCTCGCTTGTAACATGAACGATTTGTTATAAATAGCCTGAGTTGTTAGCTGGCTTGTAAACATGAACGATTATTTGACAATAGCGCACTCTATCTTAATTAGGCGGCTTTGCCTTGCTGCGTCGGTCAAGGTCGGGCGCTCATCACTAGGACAGCCGGACTGCGACTTGATGTGTGGGTGTGTACAATGTCCTAAGAGTTTCCCTTATATTCAGGGAAAGGTGCAGATGAGGGCAACAACGAAGACTGCGATACCTGTAGACTGCACGCTCTGAAGACGGGATGCCGACCATATGGCGGAACAGATTGCCATTCAGGCTTTCGAAAATGGACGAGCGGCGGCGGTCATCGATAACGACACTCACTAAAGCACCATAGAAGTATGACCTTTCACTGTCACGGCCCGTCAAGAACTCTCCGAAACCACGCCACGCAGCCTCCGACAGACGCGCTAGGCGTGCAACGTGCAGGGGAAACCGGTTAGTCGCATGATCTGTGCACCTGTGACCAATTACGAGGCGAGAAAAGCCCGCCGATAGCTCGATTCTACGAACTTTTTAGAACAAGGCTGTGTTCGAAATCTTAAAAATTCTAAATAAGCCAAAAAATAATTAATGAACGAGAAAATTAAAGTGATCGTTACAGTTGCTTAAAATTGTGAACCGCGAACTGCCTGAACACCATTTGATGAACCAATACACGTAGAAATATGACTGGAAAACCTATATACAGCAAAGTTGTAATTTTTGACAGAAAATACTCCAAGTCCAAAAATCGAACTTTTGTCTACAACTTGAAAACAAAAGACCATAGCCAATTTTGGTTTGCGCAATAAGCTTTTCTTGAAAAAAAGAGATCAAGATTGGGGGGGGGGGGTAATTTTCCCATATCTTCTATAGCTATCGAGATTACTTGCGAAAACATCTAAATTTGCCCGTCCTATACACAATTTTTTGATATAATACATTAATTCCGAGTTTTCAATTTATCGTATTTTTATACTCCATTTTAAGTAATTATAATTGTTTAAAGATGTATCTCTACTTATATTTAAGGTATTTATTTTTTTCGCTCAAATAAGGTTTCCTCAAACGGGGTTCGTGTAGAAAAGGGTACCCGAAAAAACACAGTGCACAGTTATATAGAGTGCTACTACCATTTGCATTTATGACATTAGGTGAACGGTCGCAAAAAAAATGTGTCTGTTCCATAGGGGTCGCAGATGAAAAAAGTTTGAGAAGACCTGGTCTAGATGGCCGAACTAAAGCTATTCGAGATTGAATTGAATTATAACGTTACTCAATGTAGGGTACATAATCTTTTCAAACATACTGTAAGATCGTACCATCATTTATTACCAAAAGAAGTTTTCGACTAGCAACATCCACTATTGATCAGATTTTAAAACACATTTTAAAAAATACTTTGAGTAAGGCACCTATCATATGCGTATACAATGTGTTTTTTATCTCGTTACAACAAATATTACGTCCAGCGTTTTTTCATGAGTGTTTAACATTTTAAATAAACTAATTTCATAGTTGCAACAAAGCAATTTAAAACATTAACGTTAGAGTTACACCAAAGTGTACTATGTATTCATTAAGGGCCAGGCGCCGACTTAAAAGGTTAATTTACAAGAACAAGGCTTACTGACAGCACAGAAATTTAGAACACTATCGTTAGATTTGTACCAGAGTGTACTATACATTCATTAAGCGCCAGGCGCAGCCTGAAAAGGTTATTTTACAAGAACGAGGCTGACTTATAGCACAGAAATTTAGAACACAAACGTTATTGCAAGAACATGCGGGCGAAACAGTTTATTACACAGATTTATCTTAGTTGTTAGTTCGTCCTCAAGCCGGGCGAAGGGCGTTGATGCCAGGGTCGATATGTCGCTATGCTCTTGGTGCGTGGCATGGGCGAAATGCTGTGACGTCCGAAATAGTCTCCTGCGTTAAGCGTGGGTGGAATATGTCAAATGCCCCCTTGGAAATACACGGATTTCAGCGTAGCCGTTGGATGGGCCACTCGGTAAAGAATGCCGCCTCACATATGATGGACAAAATAGGCTTCACAAGCCTCCAAACGAACTGATGACCACAACAAGCCCGCGAACGGGTATCAACTTGCAACAGGGGTGCTCACAACGCTTGCCAAGTGCCGTCTGCCCATCGAAGCAACACAATTAAAGAAGTCACAGAAAATCACTCTGCAGTAACAGCACAAACGGAATATCGGGCGTGAGGGGCCGAAGCGTGAAGACGGCCACACAACTCGCAACGTCGACTGTCCTCTGCGGCGCCCCAGGCTGAATGCCCTCAATCGACGCTAAATTTTCCAGACAGACGCGTTCTTACGCGCCAAAAGTGACCAATCCGAAGCCAGGGTCTGCGCGTCATGACGCCGCAGCTGTCTTGGTGCGAGAGAAATCGACAGAAGTTTTATATAAAATACGGGAAGGGTTTCTCGCTCGCTCTTACGGACTAAATTTTGAATAAGTAGAAATTGAGCGACCCTGCATGCGATGCACCAGCTGCAAAAGCCTCTGTATAGAGATTCGTGCCAGACTGTTAAGCGGAACCAAAAGCCACGTGCGGGTTAGGATTTTTGTGTGATACGGAAAGTTGCCGTATAAAGGATAATAGATTGTCGAAACGGGAGCGATATGCAGACGGACTCGGCGATTATGTACCAAAACTGTTCTAAATGGTTATTTAGCTATTCGTATTAAGGAAAAATAGAAAATGGCCTGACAAGCACTCAGTGCAGTAATGGATATTACTGCACCGTTTTTATAGAAAAATACATTGAACTAGAACTTATTGATGAAGATAAAATATTGGACAATACTCGTTTGCTTATGGCACTTAACGAGACTCGTTTGATTACCGCAAAACTCGGTTCACCGCCTCGTGTTGGCAATCAAACTTGTTTCGTTAAGATGCTCATAATCAAACTTGTATCGTTAATATCTATTACGCACCGATATTGTATTAATTTTTTTGGCCGACATATTTTTTAAACATTTTCTATAAATTCGAAATGTTACTTTCAAATATCAAAACTACCAATACTATCAAGCCAGCTCGCTTCAGTACAGTTTGTAATTGACGCTTTGAAACGTCAAAAATCGAAGCCGTAAATATCAATTTTCTTTATTTCTTCAAAACTCAACTGAACTAGGAATTACGTAACTAACGTTCCTGCAAATGTCCTTTATTACTACAAAGCAAATGTTTGTTTACGGGTCTCTGAAAGCTAAACATTTTTTAGTCATTTTACCGCAACGGGATATGTAGAAACACTGATTAACTGTAAAATCGTAGTTACGGTGGCCGTCAACTGTGTGTGAATGTGTTGTTTACATATCAGGTCAAAAAAATGTTTTTCCCGCTGCTGATCATGTAAGTCAGTGATACAGCCTTAATAACAAAAGTCGGTGATTATATTTGTTTGCTGCTTTTTCTTGATAACGGAACTTAATATTATTATTAAGTTCCTAGGATAATAAAATTAGCAAAGCAAGATGCAGATTTAGACGTTTTGTTTATAAATTGCAAGTGTTTATGTGACATGTGACACGCACAGGTAACACGACTTACGAAAACTAATTCTGGTGACAGGTGACAAACCAAACGATTTTTTCAAAAATGTAGGGAAATTTCGATTAGCAGGGGAAAAATATAATAAGATAACTCGGAATGTATCGCCTATTAATATTTTCGGCAGGCAACAAGCCGCGACTTCGTCTTGGCTTGTACTTGCCTACCTCAAATGTTAATAGGTCCTTACATTCCTTGTTACTTAAATAGCTATTTGTCAAACTACAGAAAGCAGCAAGGGAACTTATATTTAAACTTAATTTAGAACTGATCAGCGATTTTGTACACTTAGGATTCAAATTTAACCAACATTAGTAGTGAATTACACCACAGCTGACTGCTGGCCACCAGAACATATTATGCAATACATAGTGGCTCTTCTCTGAGATTTGCATCTTGAAAGATTTACTCTATAAAATTCTAAATGTAACAGTGGCATTGTATGAATGAGAAACCTAAACTGTCTGTAAGAGAAGCGAACTAAACCTATTGGAAAGAAAACAATTTACTCAGCAATTTAAGAAAACCGAGTGCAGAGGAAATAGCTACGAATGTACGAATTCCGTAATCTGTATGACTGCACTGAACCCTACAAGGTGCACGAAGTGCAGTAGGCATATGGTTAGAAAGGACAATGCAGTGTCGACAAGGAAGTTACTATTCGGAAAGCCGGGAGTGTGGGAGATGGTAGCTGGGATGAATGGATGACGTTGAAATACAATTGCAGGTGCGGAATTAGGTAATCGTCATGGACCAAACCACCCCGGGTTGTTGAGCCAGTGGTAATAGCGATGATGATCGTTTAAAGCTGTAATAGATATTTCTGTTTAAAAAATTGTATCGCATTTTACGAAAAGTTTTATAGACAAATTAAAAATATAATCTAATGTAAAACGTAATCAATATTTACAGTTTTTATTCCATTTAAATGTTTTGAACGAAACTACTTAAATAATTTTGTAGTACTATATGGAAGCGTAGTTTAAATGGAAATAATAACGGATAAAAGAATGTATTGCGGTAATATTACTTAAATATGTAATTGTACCAATCGATGTAATTCATTACCGTGAACTATTTTAAAGTGGCTATAAATTATATTCAGTTGACGTGTCTTGGAGTCCTCTAATTACAAATTTTATGAATTGCATTGAAACAATTATTTTAATACACTAATTTATTAATAACTGCAACAGTATCAAAATGGGGCTTGATCGTTGAGCATTGTACTGTGTATGTAATTACTACAATCATCGCGGTGAAGCATGTTCATTTGCTTATTGTAGAGCAGGTAATATAATGAATTTAAATGCCTAAGCAGGTACATTTAATCAATGTTCTTCGATACTGTTCATTTTCACCCAATCTATTCAACATGCAACATAATCATTAATAGTTCAACACTGCAAGTGTTTTCTCGACAAAACGAGTAACAAGTCTCTCTCTTAGCACGGTAAAGAAAGGCATTGACTTGCAAGTGAACCTCTCATAATTTCTTCGGCATTTTTTGCAAATGATTATTAATTTATTTTCGCCGTTCCTGCCTAGTGAAAGTCGGATCGATAGCGCCTAGTCGTTTCTCTTCAACATTTGTGGGCACATGTATTTCCTTTCGCTATTATTACGCACTTCCTCTTCCACAGGTACCATGTTTCATTTCGTAGAGGAAATAAAAGAAAGTATTGACCATTTGTCTAGTTAATTAATGAAGTTTTTGGCAATTTACAATTATTTTTAAATTTACCTTGAAGAACGGCGGTCTTGCATAGAATTCGAATTAATGTCTAACTAATGATTTACTCCGTTCTGGCACAAAAGCGAGAATGGGGCTAAATTATGTTAGCGCAAATTCTTGAATAGCTTAGCGTACGTTGTTCTTATCATAAAATGAGGTAACTGGGTGTAGATTGTAATAATTATAGCTCTGTGGTGTAGGACTTATTCAAAATTCTTAAAATGCCGTTTCACGTGCACCTATGCTTATTTTAAATTTTATAAAGCAAGGATACATTATGCTATACTGGAGTTAATTCCAGAGTTCTAATTAATTTACCGACTTCAATGTACCGTACTTTGCTAATAATTTAAAATGTTTAATTTATACCAATTTCCATTAAATGAGAGTTTAATGTGATCATAGCAATTAAAGGTAAATTTTTGAATGTACTTTGTAAGAAAAAAAAAGAAATTGTGGGTAACACACATCTAGAAATTGACGACTGAGTTTTAGAAATACATTGTTGGGAATTTATAAATTTAAATAAAGGTACATACAATTTGTATACAAAAACTTAGAACATTGTTTTTATGTCAATATTTTATTTTCTGGGTAACGTAATATTTTCATATTATATTCGTCTCCTACTTATTTTTTATATAAGTGAGTAAATAACAGATGCTAATGGTAATGAAACTCAAAAAGCGAAGTTTAAACAGTTATCAATATCGCCGTTGTCGTTAACGGATGATATAACTAACAGTGACTTTATAAACATCAACGTCAACTTCCTCTTCAGGGATTATTAGCTACTAGCAACCCAGTGAGACAAATGTCTCATTTAAAAAAAACAAAAAAGACCGTTTTGCAAATAGAACGCGTATTCACCACACGTACGTATATGACGTCATTGTTGGTAGCAAACTACCAGTCGCATTCGCCTTGATAAAATTTGCCTAGAATCTAACCTAAAAAGTTAGGATTAGGATAATTAAGATAATAATTAGTGTTAGAGACTGAAATTCGGTTCCTGACCTGACACGACCATTCCAAACATATAACTTTCATAACTTTTTTCTCTATCTCTTACGGTTTGGCTGCTGAAACAGCGTCCCGGACAGACAGCGTCCCGGACAGACAAGTCTATTAGATAAAGGATTATTATATCGTTCAAATTGTCTGAAATTAAAAGTCTTCTGATATATCAATCCATCTAAGTAAAGACTTTTATTGAAAACGGTTGCTTATTACAAAAATAATATATTCCTAAATGAATTATTTTAAATAATAAATATTAAATATAAAATTTAAAATCACACACACAAGTAAATGTAGAATATTCTTCATAACAGGATAATTTCGTTACTGTAGCGCCAAGTAGTTGCACTATCGTGACTACATTTGATAGCATGATAATAATAAAAATATACAAAGCTTGTGTTTCAAATTTGAAGGTTCTAGGTCAATTCATATTCCTGCTCTCATGGGACAATAAGATTGCTTATTGCAGTAGAAGTCCTGTTTCTGTTTACACTGGCTGCATGCAGATAGTGAAAATAAAGACGTCTGGCCTGTGATTATTTCAGTAACGGCATTGTCAGAAAGTCAGATCAGGAAACGGAAAATAAGAAAGACAAAATGGAAGATTTGACTCTAGATGGGGGTCTGTGAGGCTAGAGCGTATATCAGAAACATGCTCGAAGCATAATGGCTATTTCAAAACTTTAAATGGAAGCATACTGATATTTTGCTGTATGTAAGACCCTAAGCAAGCAGAAATTGAATAGCTATATCTGCGATAAAATTATTAACATCCTCTAATTACGTGGCAATTGGCCTGAGTTATACTAATACCTATTTTGATATAAGGATAAAGCGCTCATTCTATATGTTCTAAAAAATAAGGGGACTTCCTATAGTAAGAGCGGCAGCGGGAAAATCCAACCGTCTATGGAACCATGTGTTAGCATCAAAACGATTCGTTGGCTAATTCTTTCAAAACAATACACACTTTATGACTACTTGGATAGAGTTACCTGCCGGCTAGTCAAAAAGACGGCGTGCAGTTCTTTAATTACTAACACAAATGATTAAAGCCAAAAGGGCGCCAACGAATGTTTACCAATTAACGACAAGTATATCCAGACATTCAATAAGAATTCGTAAACTCCAGTAGCACGTAATTTCCTGGAAGAAAAGCTTAAATCACGTACAGGTAGTAGTAACCAAATCAAGCCCACAAGGCTGGTATCATAGTATAACAAATTGTATACTACATGCTACAAGATATAGGTGATTAAAATATAGGTCGCAGAGTTAAGAAGCACCTCATAAAAACACATAATTTTTAATACTTAAAAATTCACAATAGAGGGATACAATATTATCGCACATTTTAAAATAAGGCAATTGTTTGTAAAGCAATGATACAGCGGTGTTTACTGCATGGATTGGGAGGCAACGTTTTGTGTGCTTCCAGGTACAAAGCTCACGGAGCGAACTGTATATTCCCAAGTTCACGTCAGAATTCCATTCGTCAAAATGCCTGAACGGAGCTTAAAGCGACAGAACATCAATCGCCGGTAAATGTTTATACAAAGGGGAAACTTTAACCTGTAGGCACTTTCCGAAATAGGGTCCCTTTCTGAGCTCAATGAAATTTTTTGTGACAGCTGTGGAGCGGGCAGCGACTTGTAGGTATGAACGGTTCATTGGGTGACGTCCGCTACCAAATGCAATGGGTCACCTTTGCAAACTCTGCTCTACGGCTCTTCACTGGCTGCCCAAGGTGTTTTGGGCCAGGTGCGAAGACGTAAGTCAGCAAGCGTAGATTCCACCGACAATGGGGTGGGATTGAAAAGTCTCTAATTCATGGTTCAGGAATGCAGCTCCGCCGAAGAGGTGCGGGCAAACATTACACAAAACTCACACTTCACGCCCATACATTCACTGAACATTTTTTGGACGCTTAAGCTGGCTTCATGCCGGTAACAAAGACAAGCCGGAAACACGCGGAGAAAACAATTGTGACTTTTACTTTCCAGGCTGCAAGCCAAAAGTATGCGTGGCACCATTGACAATTGAAATCGAATTGATGCGTAAATGAGGCTTGCCAATATGAAATAAGTACTACAGACATCGAAATTGAATAGATGCGCAATTGAATCGTAACACCGTATTACCAAATCTTCAAAAATGAGATTAAAAGGAGACTGGTCATCTCAATTGTGGCCTACATATCAAAGTACTGACAATAAAAACGACAAATCGCAATGTATTGATGGTGGAAAATGCAACTTGTCTCATGGAAAGAAAGGAGGAACAATAGTCTAGTCTTATTCACGTTTAATGTTAGGAAATGTCGGTACGACCATATCTAGAAATCTGTAAAAGTACTGTGTCCATATCATAGGAAAAGATGAAAACATTTTCGAGATGTTCATAATTCAGGTAAATGGAAATGAAAAGACATAGGAGACATGCTGCCCAGCTCCTTATATTAACCAAATATTAAAAGTACAAATAACTGGAGGTGCAGTTATGGCTCGGTCAAGCTAGGAGCAAATGGTGAATGTTTTAGAAATAAAAATTGGCATGCACGATGCAAACGAGAAATCAGAAAAATGTAACTTCATATACAGGGTGGTCAAAAAATAGCGCATTATCTGTGGGGTACGTTGTCGGCCTTCGCCAACTAATAACAATTTTGAATATCAATTTAAATTTTTCACTTTAAACACAAAGTTATGGTCCTTCAAGTTTGACAGCTGCGGCTACATTTTTTCTATTTGAGGTAGAAATAAGTAACTGATTTAGATTACCACTATTCAAAAATACTTCGTTAATTACCGTGCAACCGAAATATTCTATTTATAAGCAAAATATTGCTAGTGACTTTTTGTAAAAAATACGAAGAAAACATTAACATTCGATTTAGCAACAATGCGAAAAAAAATCCAAGGCATTCTAACTTTTAAGCATATTCAGTTCTCTTGTCAAATAACTGTCACTAAAAGTTACTGGTTTAGTGTTAAGTATTTGGGAATTGTACGTAGTTATAATGTATACTTTCAGAGAATATGCCGATATGTATATGGTTTTTGGTCAAGCGAATGGTAACTTCGCACAGCAGCAATTCTGTATGCTGAAACATACCCAATAGGATACTTCCTGATCCAAATGTTTTTCAAAGACTTGATCAACGCCTCAGGGAGACCGGAACGTTGTACCTACAGTTTTAGATAGAGACCGTTCTCGAGTAAGAAGAACACCACAACTTGAAGAACAAGTATTAGAAATTGTAGCTGAAACTCCAACTTACAAGCTTAAGATCTGTTGGCCGACAAGCTGGGATACACCACGGGCTAGTTCTCGATATTGTAAGAGACGAGCATTTATATCCCTATCATTATTCAAAAGTACAGGCACTAAGTTCCACTGACTTTGAACCTAGAATGGATTTATGTAATTGGTTACTGGGTCAGGAACCTAATCTGCTAAGAAAAGTTTTGTGAAGCTTGATTTACCAGAGACCGCTTTTTCAATATGCACAATTCTCATTACTGGTCTGTTACGAATCCTCATGTTGTACGTGAACGTGGATATCAACACCGCTTTGCCGTAAATGTTTGGGCAGGAATATTAGGGGAGCACCAAATTGGGCCACTTATTTAGCCACATCGATTAAATGGAAATTCTTTCCTAAACTTACTGAGGAATGACCTACCTAATTTAATGGAGGATATCTCGTTAGCGAGTAGGCAGGACATGTGGATTCAATTGGATGGTGCTCCACCATATTTTGCTCGGCCTGTTCGTAACTGGCTCAACAATCATTGTCCGAATAGATGGATAGAACGTGGCGAACCTGTTACGTGGGCAGCCAGATCTCCAGAGTTGAATCTTCTTGATTTCTTTTATTGGGGATATGTAAAATCAAGGGTTTATGAAACTCCACCAGAAAGCGAACAGGCGCTGAGAGACAGTATTGTAGTGGCTGCTCATTCATTCACTCCTAACTTGCTCAGTGGTGTTCAACAAAATATTTTGCGAAGAGCTGAAGCTTGTTTGCTGGCTAAAGGAGAGAATTTTGAACATTTATTTTAGTTTTTAATAAATTAATCTTCTTTGGCAAATTGCTATTTTTAATGTTCAGTTTAATTCAAAGCTATACGATTTTCCTTATATTTTCTAGATCAATGAATAGTTTTAGTTTCAAATTTAGTTTTGTCTTGTATCATAAGAAATTAAAAATTGTGATACATGATAAACCATGTTTCATATCAACAGCCAAATGCATGGTATATTTACTTAAACAGCGTTGCCACATTTTTGCTAAAGAAGTATAATTAATTTTACCGATTGTAACAGAATGGAGCTGAATATTGGAAAACAACTAGTAAGAAAGAACTCTATGTACCCTCAGGAAGAGAGCAGAGACCTTGTATACAGTGTGATTCAAATTCGAGGTTAACCATGGGGATTTCGACAGCGGTAAGAGTTAGAGGGGTGGTTTAAATTTGGAAAAGTTGGGCAATTTAGTGCTCAACAATATGCTGCCGAGAAACCACGAAAATTTTATTTCGTTATCGAGATTTTTGAAAAATTCAAAATTTCGTTTCTATTTTTTCCTGGTCCTATTTACGAAGATATTCAAAAATTAACAATACATTCTTAAGGCAACTTTCAACTTTTACCGACCTACAAGATCACGGTAACGGATTTTTAATAGGACGTTTCGTCTTCTGCCAACCATCAGCAACAACCTCGAAAACGAAATAAATTTTTTTTTGGTTTCTCGACAGCATATTGTTGAGCACTAAATTGCGCAACTTTGCCAAATTTAAACCACCCCTCTAACTCACCTTGTGTATATTTTGTATTTGTTAGTATAAGTAAAATGGAAGTATCCCTATTGTAATATGACCTCCGGTTGAACAGGAAATTACACATAACTTGAGATTGTTAAATAGAACACCGTATATATAAAAAGCCACGTAGCGCAGGTGGGAAAGTGCTAGGCTTGCATTAGGCAACCCCCGGTTCGAATCCCGCCGGGATCGGAATTTTTCCGCAGCTTTGGCCATTGGAATCGGGATTGGTGAAACCATTCACAGTTGGGCACCAAATTAATTGTGCTCTATTCAGCAACATAAACCTAAAAAATAGATTAACAAGGTCAACACATCACAAACACACACACTGCGCACAATGCTTACTGTGCAAGCACAAGAGGCGGGCTCACACTCTGTAACCCGAATCCGGGGAAAGTTGAGCATTGTACCGCCAGATGCTAGCTTACGAAGCACCAGCCTCTACAGCGCAAGGTAAATGTGGTTACAGATAATACATACATACACCGTATATATTTTTCAGTGTTCGGATAGAGAATTTGATTGAAAATTAAAAAATATAGTATTTTATTTAACAAGCATATAATGTAGGCTATATTACACGAGGATGAAGTTTACACACGAGCCTAATGCGAGTGTTGTAATCATCCAAATGTAATACAGCCATTATATGTGTGTCAAATACAATATTTTATGTACAACTAGGTATATAGTTGGTGACACTGTAAGTCTATGTCAAATTCGAGGTTAGCAGGTTAGGTTTTGCGTCAGTTTTGACACAGACTGACGCAAAACCTAACCTGCTCAGCTGACCGTTAATGTCATTTATTGACGATGTATCCCACTTATTAATTAAAATACCCTGTGGAATATCAAATTTTATATTCCAGTAGTGTAATATGAGCCGCCTTTTGTATTTAGAGTTGGATATATAATTCACTTATTATTTGACAGTTGTAGATAAAATAGCTTTCTATATTTATTGAGCTTTTCTATCCAGATATTAAAAAAGAGGTTATTCATTACTCTGCTTTAAACGTAAATCGAGAAAAACGATAATTAAGCGAGAAAATATTACAATATAAACATAACAAAAAATAATTGATGTATTAGAGTACAGGAGATATATAGACTTTTTCATATTTTTGCCCACTACTCTATACAGGGTGATTCAAATTAAGTGCGCACCACTGCTATCTTTGTTATTATTAATTTTATAAAGTAGGTTAAATTAGCAAAGTAGTAGTGTTTTTGGTGCTGATTAATATGCAATTAATAAAAGAACAATAACGTAAACATCAGAAATGTCAAAATCAATTTGTCGTACGTTTGGTTGTCGAAAGTAATTAGTGTCGTTTATTTGTTTCAATTAAAAACTTAAAATAAGCCTGCAATGAATTTTTACAGTAGAATAATGTGTATGTATTTATCTATAAACTGAAACTTGCGATAACTTCTTTAGTATTCATTTTAAGACAATAGTGTATTAAGACTTTTACATCACAAATTCATTTTTATTTCAAGTTTTTGAAAAATATACAAGGTGTTTCGTTAAAAAAATATTTTTTTAAATTTTGTCGCCAACGAGTTATTCGATTGTTTTTTTATTAATTGCATATTAATCAGCACCGAAAACACTACTAGTTTGCTAATTTAACCTACTTTGTAAAACCAATAATAACAAAGAAAGCAATGGTGCGCACTTAATTTGAATCACCCTGTATAGGTACTATATAGGTGCATGTGGCAAAATCGTATTTTTATCTATACATTGTCTCGCCGAAATTATGTTACATAGTTCAGAAACACCCTTTGTAATCTATTAAATATAGTTTTATAAACGAAAGGGATTCAGCAAATGTAGATATAACCAGTTCCAGTATGGGTGATAACACAGTTGGTCACGGAATATAAGCATGTAGCATTATTTTGGTTGTAGATGATTTTTATGTTATTTCTATCTACTAACTTAAAATAAAGATGCCAACTTTTAAATGTGCAAATACATAAATTAAATAGTTTTTCGAAATCGGCAGTGAAGAACGCCGAAATCGTAATAAAAATACGAGAAATCGGCAGTAAAGCAATCCATTGTTTTACGACTTTTTACAGTTGGCGGGGTGACAGGTGGGTGAGAAAAAACAAATGCTAATTCCACGATTTCTCGGTTTAGTATGCCACCGATATTTTTTTGTAATTAAGTATTTCTGTATAGTCATTGCTACACTTAGGCAAATATACAACATAAAAAACTGAAAATATGCGGATATTTAAAGAATATATGCACGATTTAAGGAAATATGCAAAAAGGGGTAGTTATCAAATAATACAGAATATATAAAATCAATGCTTCATATTGAAAAAAAATACATTTATTAATTAGTTATGTAAACAGTAAATAACTGAATGCACTTCAAAGTATTTAATTAAAAACTTATATCGTGTGTCCAAGTACATAATTTGTAAATAAAGAAAGTTCTTTCTGCTTTAACTGACGTGATGGCGCCATTTTTCAAGTTCTTCAAAATGGTTGATTCTATATTTGGTAAACAGTCAACAATTCATGCTTTGATCACGTCCTTCCTGATTTAGGCATCGCTACAGTTTGAGACAGACTCCTTAATCTAGGTTCAGCAATTGCATAACCTCCTTACTTTAATAATCACTGTACTACCTGTAGGTATTGGACTTTGGACAGGTTTTCCGTTTATGAATTATGATCTTTTCCTGAGCTAAAAACTCAAATGTAAAAATTACCAGTACGATATGCATAAATGGAGATTTATGCATCTTACTTAACTAGTAGAAGGAATGTGCAAATATTTGCATCTGCATTAAATATGCAATATATGCGTAATATGCAACTTGCATAAATGCCTAAACATAGTCATTTACGCATCTACCATTGTTTTATAATTCATTATTCATGTTCTTTTTACTTTGTAGGAATTCAGATTCTTTGTAAGCAACATTAATAACTTAGTATTGAACAATAACTCCTCCACAAATGGTAGCCAGAGGAAAAACGAATTAATCCTTAAACCATATATTTACAGAACTAGGTGACTTGTGAACAGATGCTTTAACGTGTTCGTAAGGTAAATTATTAACATTACACTAGTTAAATATAAATTTATTGTTTCGTTTAAAGCAGAATCGGTTTCCGCTTATAACGGTTTGAAGGCGTAAGAAAGAGACACTGTGTATATGTAACGGTTTTTGTAAGCTGTATTATCTCAAAAAAGTAGTTTAACAGAACGGAGAAAATCTGAAATGTAGTAAATTTAAAATTTTATAACATTGTATTTTTTATTGTATTCTATTGAAACAATTGTAGAAGAAACGCTAGCGCTTTATTTTGCATATTTATTGAAATTTGAACTTTCAAACGCTTGTGAAGCTATGTTGATTTTCTTTATTGAAATATTTTAGCTACTTACCTACCATTATTTTCCTCACAAGTCTCATCGGAGAAAGTAACAGGCCTTTATCAACTTGTTAGAAATCGAAATAAAAATGTCACTGGCTTTCTGTTGCTGGAACTTGATATATTGATTGCCTAAAAGCAACTACACTTTCCCACATTCTACATAGGTCGTGAAATATGAGCTGAAAGTAGAAGTGAATAGGAGGGTGAATTAAAATGTAAGTTAACCGACAGAAAAAAGGGCGATAGGGTCAATGACGATGTATGCGTATCATAATATTTCCAATTACACAATATTAAATGGATACATCACATAGTTTTTATATGGAATTGCTTGTTGTTATTTTGTGAAAACTTGATAAATTGTCATTAAACACTTTTTTGGAAAAGGTTTAACACCACACAAAATTGTACGAGATGTGCACAATTTGGCAAAAAAGCTAGTAGCCAAATATGAATGTAAAACACATTGACGATAACCCTCGCCGAGGAAGACCGATAACAATACCAACAAAACGACGATCGAAAAGCAGAAGTCGTTGATATCTAATATCATTAAGTGTGAAAAATTTTACTTAGTAACTTAGCTTTTTAAGCTTGCCGCGAACAGTGGAGACCGTGATCTTTGAGGCGTGATCAACATGTCAACAAGAATTTCAAACTGCTGAATTCAAACTATTCGCTAAATTTAGCTTTTTCTGTATTCCATTTATTCTAAAATGTTCAAAAACCTTAGATGTGTATAAAGTATTCAACTTTAAGAAATTAGTTGAAGGTGGAGAGTTATATAGTGTGAGAACTTCAAGACTCTGCCAATAAGAATGGTATTGCGCAGGGGTGAGCCTTTTCAAGTTGGTATGTTTCATTCAGTCAGCTGTACCCTAATACTAGGCCGTATTAAAAAAACTTCAATTAAATGCACTGCAAAATGTACATTATTTTATATAGATCGAATTACTATCTACTAACTTAAATTAAAAATGCGAAATGTTAAATGTGTAAACACACAAATTAAATAGTTTTTTAAAATCGGTAGTGAAGAACGCGGAAATCGTAATTAAAATACCAGAAGTCGACAGTCAAGTAATCCATCGTTTTACGACGTTTTACAGTTGGCGGGGTGACAAAAAGCGTCTACATAACCTGTAAGATTTGGTCAAAATTGCCAATTCACGATTTCTCGATTTAAAAAAATATCATGTGCACCTGTGCACTGAATTTCCTTTTTATCTCTCATGTCGTTTATTTGCCTCGGCCCTACGGACCTCTGCAACTAAATCTACATTCGCGATAAAAAGTTCAATTTCATTATTAGTTGCCATTGAAAATTTTGAACTTGCTAAATTATTGTCAGTTATGATTTATATTTTACCTGTAGCCGTTCTTCTTTGTTCGTGTCCGTCGTATATTACAACAAGATGAGAAGGTGCAAGCTCCTTATCGATACTTAGGCGTGGTGTTGAGATGAAGTGGTTTTCCCCATGCACTCTTTGGGGCGCCCGCTTCTTGAGATTCATTAATTTAGTCTTAACACGACTCGGTCCCGCGGCCTCGTTGGAGGGCGGGCGAGGGCTAACTACTACTAATGGCGACTCTTGTTGATTTGGCCCTGGCAACTCAGTCGGCCAATGGTGTTCTCCCTGGTAGGCGGAGCAGACCTAAGTGCAAGCGCGAGAGAGAAAGAGAGAGAAAACAAAAAGAATGATATTTACACAGGTTTTTAATTGTTTGAACATATATACAAAAGAGAAAAATAATAGGCTATGTATTGGATGACGCCTCGAAGCTTCTGGTGGGGTGGGGTCGCCGTGTTTCGTCCCGGGGCTCTTCCTCTCGTGGGGAGGGGCGTGCGTGCCGGGGACGGCGGAGGTTCTGGCGCTGGAGGCGGCTCGGAGGACTAGGTGTGTGGCCTCGCCGGCTCGTCGGGCCGGATGGCTGCGGATTGGGGCGCCTGGGCGATGGTGACGGGCGGCGGCGGTGTCGGCGGTGGCTGGACGGTATGCGCGCTGGAGAGGAGCGGAGGGACGGCCGGGGGCGGTCGCGTAGCTCCTTGGTCTGCCGCGGATCCCTCCTGTGGTAGTGGGGTGTACCCTGGACCTTGCTTCGGGCCGGCAGGGCTACTGTGGGGAGCTGGGGGCGGCGACTCGACTCGGCGGGGACGCAATATGCGTCCCACAAGGACTGCAGTTCCCGTGTCTCCTCGGCGCTTAGGTGCAGCTCCAACTCCACTTCCAACTTTCGGGGGCGGCGGAGGACCTGTCGCTGGCGGCGGTGCGGGCGGCGCGGTCCGGGCGGAGTCTGGTCGTACAGGGCTTCCTGTCCCGTGGGCGTGTTTCGGAGCTCCGGGGTCCGTGGGCAATACTGCGGGGATGCGATGTCCGCGCGGTGGGCGGCGGCGGCGGGCGATCCTGAGTGCGGCCGCAACTGTAGACAACGGCGTGCCTTGAGGGTCAAGGGCGACTCGGGGTTGGGGGTAGGTGAGGGGCCGAACAGGCGTTGGAAGGTCTCCTGGAGCCTGTAAAAATATATGAGACTGATTAGTGCGTGGGGGGGGGGGGTGGCGTCCTCGGAGAGGCCGGCTGGCGGCGGCGTCCTGTGGAACGGGGAGGAAGGAACGTCCTTACTCCATGGAGGCGGTGACTCTGCAGGCGATGGCGGCAGTGGTTTGGGGGGCGGCCGGCGTGTCGGGCGGTTGGATCCGGCTTCGCTTGGGCAAATTCGGCTAAGTGCCAGGAGCTCGGCGAGCACCACTGGCGACTAAATTCGAGTCCGCGACTTTTTCTAAGTCCCAGGAGCTCGGCGAGCACCGCTGGAGACTAAGTGCGGCTGAAGGAATTTTTCTAAGTCCCAGGAGCTCGGCGAGCACCGCTGGAGACTAAGTGTTGCTGAAGGAATTTTCTAAGTCCCAGGAGCTCGGCGAGCACCGCTGGAGACTAAGTGTCGTTGAAGCTGGAGTAATCAGGCTGGCTGGACCGAGGGCGGTGGCTGCTGGATGCTGGCTGAACTGCTGGCTGGAACTCCGTGCCCTTCTCAAGAAGCCCGGGGTTTATAAAGGTCTTGCCGGCTTTGTCTGCCGATTCCTCGCTCCCGATTGGCTGAACGACAGTGGGGACATTTGCAAATTTGATAGGAATTGGATTCGCGGCTTTGATCTCCGCGGCGCGAAGCGCTATCTTATCGCTGACATGGGCATTGCTTCTGTCTTCTTAAAACTTGAATTTTGAGTTCTTATTCGACATGTTTCGCCCGTATATTAACAAAGTTAGGATTGATTAAATTATTTCTATACTATAAGCCGCGCGGTTGTGACGCCGATCTTTTTAGATGCCGCGGCGTTTGCGGGCTTATCACTTTCGTAGCGAGAAGAAAGAAACAAAAATCTCTGCATTGTTTGCGCTTTCTAAAGACTTGAATTTTGCGTTCTTATTCGACGTGTTTCGCCCGCATATTAACAAAGTTAGGAATACTTAAATTATTTTTACAATAGAAGCCGCGCGGTTTGTGATTCGCGGACTCCCTGGTACGCGGCCTTGCTGCCCCGTGCTTCCACTGTTTAGGCGATTTTTTTCGCATGCTCCGGTGGTCGGTGCTTTCTTTAATTCAATCAGCCCTCGCGGCATGGGTTTTCATTGTTCCTCGATTTGAACGCGAGTTTTTAATGCCTGGATTTTATTTCAGACTATCCGGTGTCAGTGTTTATTGATGCTCTTTGAGTTTTATTTTCTAAACTGCTTAATCCTAAAACTGTCTGTTCCTCTCGTCGCTGCAATCTTCGCAAACTTTATAGTTTTATGGTGCTGTTATTTCGGCCCTTTGCCTACTTGGAAAAAAAATGCTTTCTACCGCGGGCGGCTGCGGATTATTTCATACGTGCATTGTTTATGTTCACCCTGACCTTATAACATTAGTAAAAAGGAAAAGAAACAGACCAACACCTCAATTCGCGTAATGTTGGCCCTTTTTAATTAATGCGCCAGCTTCCCTGTGTTTTTGAGCGGTTTACTGCCCGGAACACTTCCTTTGTCGCGCTGTCATCTTGTTTTGATGGGTTTATGAAGGTTATGCTCTGGGCCGTAATGCGGCAGCTCCTTGTAAATTTTTGGGACGGCTGCCGCTATGCAGATGTTTAAACTGCGTCTTTGAATTTTGGCGATCTGGTAATGAATGCCGCGTTTTGATACTTGTTGCGTGGCGAGGGCGTAATCGAATTAAATTTTGATAATGGAGGCCCTTGCGTGCCTCCTGAATCATATCAATTCCCCCCCCCCCTTTCGGCGTCCTCGACCCGCACAGGATCAATGGCGCGGCCGGGAAAGGGGCGGAGTTGATCGGCGTGTAGTTTAATGGGGCCTTGGTCTTTTTGTATTAAATATGTGTTGGGTCCAAGCTGCCTGGTTACGTGGTATGGTCCGCCCCATTTGGGTTGGAACCCGGCGTGGCGGTTTTCGGCGGCGTTGGACAAGGGGTATTCCTTCGTGAGGACTTGTTGTCCGGGGTGGAAGGTGGGTTGCTCGGGCGCAGGTTCTGCTGGGGGCTTAGGAGCTGCGTGGGCTCGTATGGCTTCGTCTCGGGGTGCTCGTTGGTGAGCTTGCGGTAGTGCGGGGTCGTGGCTTCCTCCCTCCGGAATCTGGGAATCTGTAGCTGCCATTCTCCGGGTCGTAGAATTTCTTTCCCAAACATGGCGTGGGCCGGGGTGCATCCCATCCCTTGATTTTTCCTGGTGCGTAGGGCGAACAATATGGAGGGCAGATACTTGTCCCACATTTGGTGGGATTCCCCTTGTAGGTGCAAGCGGAGTCCGCGTTTGATTTCCTGATTTCTTCTCTCGGTGGGGTTGGCTTGTGGGTGATAGACTGCCGTGGTCCACTGCCGTGTCGCCCACCGTTGACAGGCCTGCTGCCAGGGGGCGCTGATGAACTGGCGGCCGTTGTCTGTTAGCAGAGCGCGTGGGTATCCATACCGGGAAAATACTTCGTCTTCGAGGGTTTTTATTAGGACCGGGGCGGTGCTGCGGGAGAGGGCGAATGCTTCGGTCCACCGTGTGAACAGGTCGGTGACCACTAAAATGAACCGCTTGCCTCGGGTAGAGCGGGGGTAGGGACCCATGAGGTCGAGGGCCAATGTGTCCCAGGCGTGCCGGGGCTGGTGGGGTCGTTGCGCCGCCTTGGCCTGGTTGCGACCCTTCTTACATCTCAGGCACAGGACGCAGAGCCGGACGTAGTCCCGGATGTAGGTGCGCATGTCCGGCCAAAAGAAGTGCTGTGTGATGGCTCTTGTGGTCTCGGCTATCCCGGGGTGACCTGCTAGGGCGTGGTCATGGTACTCGTATACCACCTCGGCGCGGGCTTCGGGGGGTACTACCAGTCGCGGTCCCGCGGGCGTTTGTCGATAGAGATAGCCTTCGCTGACGTCGTACTGCTCTTGTACTTCCCGCAGAGCTGGCGTGGAATGGGGGCTGGCATAGCTCTCATGCCACCGGTTGAACAGGGTCTGCGTGGCGGGATCGGTGAGCTGATGTTGCTGGATCCGGGCGGTGAGCTCCGGTAGTTGGGCGACCAAAAGGTTGACCCGGGGCTGGGCTATGCAGTCGGGGCACTGTTCGCAGTATTCCCTTACCTCCTGCGCTATATTGGGGCAGCTGTGGTACTTCGACAGGAGTTGGACGGTCTCGGCGGCGGTGCGGTGACGTCCGCGGTACCAGTAGTAGTAATCGAGGATACCGGTTTTGGCTACGGCTGGTATGGCGTGGGAAGGCGGTGGGTGCTGAGGGTACCTGCCCGTCTGATCGGTGCTGGTCCTACTTCTAGGAGGGTCGGCGCTTTCCTGGGGGCCCGCGTTTGCGCGTTGAGCCAGGTGAGAGCCTTGTTGTCCGTCCGGAGAGTGAACTTTCGTCCCCCTAGGTAGGGCCGATACCTTTTTATTGCCCATACTGCGGCTAGGCACTCCTGCTCGTTGGAGTGGTAGCGGGTTTCTGCGGGGGAGAATCTCGCACTTGCGTATGAGACGATATCTCGGCTGCCATTTGCGCGCTCCTGGAAAAGCACCGCCGCTATCCCTAATTGGCTGGCGTCCGTCTGTAGTACGAAGGGTCTAGAGGCGTCGGGTCTGGCGAGGCGAAGGGGGGCGCAGAGGGCGTCCTTAATGGCCTCCAGGGCGCGTTGGGTGTCTTCGGTCCAGGCCCACTTTTTCTTGGGGCTTAGTAGATCGGTGAGTGGGGCGGCTAAGTCCGCGAAGTTAGGGACCTATTTCCGGAGCCAGTTGCATAGCCCAAGGAATTGTCTGAGCTTCTTGCGACTGGTTGGGGCGGTGGTGCTGATTACCTGCTCGATGTGCTCTGGTTGGGGTTTGTTTCCGTCTGGGCCTACCGTGTGTCCGAGGTAGCGTAGTCTATCCTCTCCAAATCGGTACTTGTTTATGGAGCAGATCAGCCCATGTTCCTGGAGGCGCTCGAGTACCTTCCTTAAGTGAGTGAGGTGCTCTGCCCAGGTCGTCGAGTAGATGATTATGTCATCCAGGTAGACTAAGCAAAACCGATGTAGGTACCCTACCAGGACTTCGCGGGCCATCAGTCGCTGAAAGGTCATGGGTGCTGTTTTTAGACCGAAAGGCATGACGCGAAACTGATACGCGGCTCCATCAGGAGTGGTGAAGGCGGTGTACGCCCGTGACTCGGGGTGGAGGGCAATCTGCCAATATCCAGACTTCAGGTCGAGTGATGTGAAAATGCTGGCGGGGCCGAGATCCTTCAGGGTCTCGTGTATTAGAGGGAGTACCGCAGGTTCATCCCAAGTGGCTTCGTTCAGGCGCCTAAAGTCCAGGCAGAACCTAGGCGTGGAGTCCTTCTTGGTCACCACGACTATGGGGGAGTTGTGCGGAGAGTGGCTCGGCTCAATAAACCCCTTGGCCAACATTTCCTCGATCTGTTCGGTAATTACTCGCTTCTTGTCCTCTGAATAGCGATACTGTGGGCTCCTGATGGGTGCGTCGCTGGTCGTCCTGATGACGTGCTGTAGAGTACGTGTGGGAGGTGCAGTGGTCCTCCATACGTCTGGAAATTCATTCAGCACGGCACCCAATTGTTCCTTCCACTGGCTACGCATATGTGATCCAAGGCTGGTGAGCTGTAGGGGCTCTTGTTGTAGAGCGGGCATCTGCTCGGGGCCTAGGCAGTAGGTGGTGCGTCGGTGCGTGGTACCGTGGTGAATGCATCGACGAGCGAAATCAAACGTTGCTCCTTGCTCGGTTAGCCAAGGCAGTCCCAAGATGAGGTCTTCCCGTAGATCCTCCGCCACGATGCAGGGGGTGGTGTAGGCCTCTAGTTCTATATTGAACTGAATCCTGCTCTCCCCTTTTAGCTTCATGGTGGCATCCTCCTGGGCTGTCTTAGCTTCCGAATGGTGGTATGGCCTGATGTCGTCGTCGTGGACCCATCGGGCGTTGATGAAATTATGTGTGGCGGCCGAGTCTACTAGGGCGTGAATCTCCTGCTGTCCTGGCTCGAATCGTACAAGAATACGGGGCAGGGGCCGACCACGGGGGGCGCTTAGCGCGTGGCACTGGCCTGGGCCGTGGGCTGGGTCTCGGCGTTGACTCGCCCTGGCCTCCCTCCGTTTCCCGACGTCTCGTCGCGGGGCGGTTCGGTCCGGGTGATCGGCGGGTTGGTGGCGGTGCGTGCGGGGACATTAGGGCGCGTTGGGTCTGGTTGACGGCGCTGGGGGCAGTCCCTAATGAAATGGTAGCCCGGGCAGTAATAACACCGGGGCAGTGCAGGGTTTGAGTTTTCTCGGGGGCGTATTTCCCGGGCTGGTGGTGGGGCTTGATCTTCCAGATCTTTTTCAATGGCGGCGACTTTGTCGAGTAGTTCATCCATGCTCGTGGGCGGGGCGAGTCTCAGGTATGGCCGTATGGCTGGCTTGA
Source organism: Agriotes lineatus (assembly GCA_940337035.1). Lineage (NCBI taxonomy): Eukaryota > Metazoa > Arthropoda > Insecta > Coleoptera > Elateridae > Agriotes > Agriotes lineatus. Next base: position 195,811,546 of record OW679194.1, on the reverse strand, counting down.
GCAGTTCCACCAAGATGGCTACCAAGGACTGCATTGGCTGCTGCACTTCCAGGCGTCGTACCAATTGAATTTTTCGTAAGAGAAATATCTCGGCGTTGTCCCGAACTCCTTGCTTCTGGCCGTACAGTTGGGTGGTCAGAGCAGCGCGGATTTCCGGGCTGTCGAACTTCTTCCTAAATCGTTCCTCGAACTCCGTCCAGGCTAATGGTAACGATGCATAGGGCCGCCACCATTGACTTGCCTTGCTCTGTAGGGCGCTTGTTGCTACCTTGAGTAGCTCTCCATTGGAGCAACCTCCCTGCGCTTGGTATCGGACACAATGGTCCAAGAACTCTTGTGGATCGTCCAAATCCTCTCCCTTGAAAACGGGGACTGGGTCGACCTTTTTGGGTGTTGCTATGGTCGCCAGGAGAGTTTGAAATTGTTCAGCCGAAAAGGCCACCGTGCTTGAACCGGTTGGCGTTTCCTGGGGGTGTGTTGGGCGTCACTGGGCATTCTCGATACCCAGAAATTGGGCGGGCTGAGCCGCTGTTGTTCCCAAGTCCGCATGATAGTGCGTTCCCGGGGGTTGTGGTCCCATGCTGGCCGGGCGTTGTGCCGGGCTCTCGCTCTGGGGCGGCGTTCTTTGTCCACATTGGAATAAAGACGCGGCGATCACCTCGGAGCTGTGCAAGCTTCCACTCGCCTGTGCTGCTTGTGCCTGCTCCTCGCTCCTCTCTGGGGTCTCTCCCATGTTTTTCTTGCTCTTGGTCTTGACCATTGTTGTTTGCGTGTTTTCCTTCTGGTATCCACCAAAAAAAATGGCCCCACGTTGGCGGGCGTCAATTAACACGACTCGGTCCCGCGGCCTCGTTGGAGGGCGGGCGAGGGCTAACTACTACTAATGGCGACTCTTGTTGATTTGGCCCTGGCAACTCAGTCGGCCAATGGTGTTCTCCCTGGTAGGCGGAGCAGACCTAAGTGCAAGCGCGAGAGAGAAAGAGAGAGAAAACAAAAAGAATGATATTTACACAGGTTTTTAATTGTTTGAACATATATACAAAAGAGAAAAATAATAGGCTATGTATTGGATGACGCCTCGAAGCTTCTGGTGGGGTGGGGTCGCCGTGTTTCGTCCCGGGGCTCTTCCTCTCGTGGGGAGGGGCGTGCGTGCCGGGGACGGCGGAGGTTCTGGCGCTGGAGGCGGCTCGGAGGACTAGGTGTGTGGCCTCGCCGGCTCGTCGGGCCGGATGGCTGCGGATTGGGGCGCCTGGGCGATGGTGACGGGCGGCGGCGGTGTCGGCGGTGGCTGGACGGTATGCGCGCTGGAGAGGAGCGGAGGGACGGCCGGGGGCGGTCGCTTAGCTCCTTGGTCTGCCGCGGATCCCTCCTGTGGTAGTGGGGTGTACCCTGGACCTTGCTTCGGGCCGGCAGGGCTACTGTGGGGAGCTGGGGGCGGCGACTCGACTCGGCGGGGGCGCAACATGCGTCCCACAAGGACTGCAGTTCCCGTGTCTCCTCGGCGCTTAGGTGCAGCTCCAACTCCACTTCCAACTTTCGGGGGCGGCGGACGACCTGTCGCTGGCGGCGGTGCGGGCGGCGCGGTCCGGGCGGAGTCTGGTCGTACAGGGCTTCCTGTCCCGTGGGCGTGTTTCGGAGCTCCGGGGTCCGTGGGCAATACTGCGGGGATGCGATGTCCGCGCGGTGGGCGGCGGCGGCGGGCGATCCTGAGTGCGACCGCAACTGTAGACAACGGCGTGCCTTGAGGGTCAAGGGCGACTCGGGGTTGGGGGTAGGTGAGGGGCCGAACAGGCGTTGGAAGGTCTCCTGGAGCCTGTAAAAATATATGAGACTGATTAGTGCGTGGGGGGGGGGGTGGCGTCCTCGGAGAGGCCGGCTGGCGGCGGCGTCCTGTGGAACGGGGAGGAAGGAACGTCCTTACTCCATGGAGGCGGTGACTCTGCAGGCGATGACGGCAGTGGTTTGGGGGGCGGCCGGCGTGTCGGGCGGTTGGATCCGGCTTCGCTTGGGCAAATTCGGCTAAGTGCCAGGAGCTCGGCGAGCACCACTGGCGACTAAATTCGAGTCCGCGACTTTTTCTAAGTCCCAGGAGCTCGGCGAGCACCGCTGGAGACTAAGTGTTGCTGAAGGAATTTTCTAAGTCCCAGGAGCTCGGCGAGCACCGCTGGAGACTAAGTGTCGTTGAAGCTGGAGTAATCAGGCTGGCTGGACCGAGGGCGGTGGCTGCTGGATGCTGGCTGAACTGCTGGCTGGAACTCCGTGCCCTTCTCAAGAAGCCCGGGGTTTATAAAGGTCTTGCCGGCTTTGTTTGCCGATTGCTCGCTCCCGATTGGCTGAACGGCAGTGGGGACGTTTGCAAATTTGATAGGAATTGGATTCGCGGCTTTGATCTGCGCGGCGCGAAGCGCTATCTTATCGCTGACATGGGCATTGCTTCTGTCTTCTTAAAACTTGAATTTTGAGTTCTTATTCGACATGTTTCGCCCGTATATTAACAAAGTTAGGATTGATTAAATTATTTCTATACTATAAGCCGCGCGGTTGTGACGCCGATCTTTTTAGATGCCGCGGCGTTTGCGGGCTTATCACTTTCGTAGCGAGAGGAAAGAAACAAAAATCTCTGCATTGTTTGCGCTTTCTAAAGACTTGAATTTTGCGTTCTTATTCGACGTGTTTCGCCCGCATATTAACAAAGTTAGGAATACTTAAATTATTTTTACAATAGAAGCCGCGCGGTTTGTGATTCGCGGACTCCCTGGTACGCGGCCTTGCTGCCCCGTGCTTCCACTGTTTAGGCGATTTTTTTCGCATGCTCCGGTGGTCGGTGGTTTCTTTAATTCAATCAGCCCTCGCGGCGTGGGTTTTCATTGTTCCTCGATTTGAACGCGAGTTTTTAATGCCTGGATTTTATTTCAGACTATCCGGTGCCAGTGTTTATTGATGCTCTTTGAGTTTTATTTTCTAAACTGCTTAATCCTAAAACTGTCTGTTCCTCTCGTCGCTGCAATCTTCGCAAACTTTATAGTTTTATGGTGCTGTTATTTCGGCCCTTTGCCTACTTGGAAAAAAAAATTATGCTTTCTACCGCGGGCGGCTGCGGATTATTTCATACGTGCATTGTTTATGTTCACCCTGACCTTATAACATTAGTAAAAAGGAAAAGAAACAGACCAACACCTCAATTCGCGTAATGTTGGCCCTTTTTAATTAATGCGCCAGCTTCCCTGTGTTTTTGAGCGGTTTACTGCCCGGAACACTTCCTTTGTCGCGCTGTCATCTTGTTTTGATGGGTTTATGAAGGTTATGCTCTGGGCCGTAATGCGGCAGCTCCTTGTAAATTTTTGGGACGGCTGCCGCTATGCAGATGTTTAAACTGCGTCTTTGAATTTTGGCGATCTGGTAATGAATGCCGCGTTTTGATACTTGTTGCGTGGCGAGGGCGTAATCGAATTAAATTTTGATAATGGAGGCCCTTGCGTGCCTCCTGAATCATATCAGTCTTCAAAATCGGTTTAAAACAGTGCGCTCAGTGTGGTATAGCATAGCCGTTATTATATTGTGTTTTATATATATATGATCGCGCTATATGTGCGACGACTACGGCTAAAGAGAATTCGCAAGGCAAACGGAAACCACATAATTATTGCAAAACCTAGAGAGTTTCGATAATGTGGTATTTCAGATTTAAAGGTAAGAAATGATAGAAATTTGCATCCCCACATTTTGATAGCTTAAAAAAATCTTTTCCGAACGTAGATTCAAATTCATGAGCTTTGGCCTGGTAGTTGACTACGAATTCCGACAGAGTAGTTACATAACCACTTAACGGCTATTGTTAATATCTGGAACACAAATCAATACACACATATTACCAATCTCGTCCATAAGCTTTTGAGTTATTTGCATCCATACTGGCGAAGCAATGTCCTGATAGGTTATATTGTTATCGAGATACAATGTTTACATCAATCCGGCGGGACACCTTTAGATGTATTAGTTTTCCGATTTTCGTTTACCATCAAAGCTGTTAATGTCTTGACAAAAGTTATGTAGTTTTGTAGGTTGGCAGCAATTGATTGAGCGGTTGCGCAAAAATGGGAAATTAGTAAAAAATAGTTGAACCCGGAAGTAATACTTCGCCAGGTTGTGCCGAAGTAACATTTCATTCTTTAAATCATGTAATTTATCCGGAGGTTTATCCAGATTGTGGTAGTCTACTAGATATAGTGGAGCTTATTATGCCCTACACTTGCAGTTCTTAGTCTAGTTAGAAATTTCTAATAAGTAAGATAAGGTTGTTCAAAATCAAAAGCAAGTTTTTCCAACTTTATTAGAAAGTCGAATGCCCGGTAGCCTTAGGTCTTGAATCTACGTTGCTCAGGCTTTACCTGCATTGGTTCAATCTTCTAAAGAATTTTTTTTCTTGATTTGAATACTTGATTTTATTGGAAAAGTAATGTAACAACTGATAACTGTGCATGTTTCACAAACAAAGGGGATCTCCAGTCATGTATGAATATGAAAATTGTTAACGTCATCATTTCTAACAACAGGGTTATAAACTGTACGTTACCTTGATTTCTTAATTTTTACTGTTTTGTAGAAAGTTTATTCTCGATTCTTTTAAATATAATTAAATAGTGGTAACTTACATGAAATTAATTATCCTTTTATTTCTCTCTATTTTAATATTGCATGAGAATAATATTTTAATAAATCTCGCCTTTTTTAAATACAGGGTGTACACAAATTGGTAGCGATATTCCTTGTACAATTCGAAAACTTTAATACTAAAATATTGGTTTGGTCCTCATAAGCCCTCCGGAGCGGTAAATAAAAAACCAATATAGAAATAACAAATATGTGAAATTATCGTCAAGCAAAGTTGTACAAAATATAAAATTAAGGTCGCATACTAAATCTAAAAAATATTGACTTACTTTTATAAAACCGTGTGTACTAGATGAAGTACTTTTGTGGTAACACGGTTTTTGCGCCAATTTGTATACACCCTGTATATTAGAGTACCTGGTAAATGTTGGTTTTGGCTAACCCTGCTTCAGATAGCCGAGTTGTCCTCTTTACGGAAACTATGTTCTACCTGCTCTGTGGAGTAACAATCTGTAAACATCTCAGTGCAGGGTTGCGGGAAAATTCATCAGCCAGTTCGGTGAATGCATCTATATATTGTTCCTTTTATACGAAAATCACAATCTATAGCAAGCTTGGTAAAAGGAAACATGCTACACAGGGAATTTCTGTACACAAAAAAATATTAGAATGAAATAATCGATATTGCTTTACAACACGGTGGTCCAGGAATTGTCTCGAGCAGGATTGGGGTGGGTTAGTGTACCTCTATATTAATCAAGTAATTAATATAGAGGTACACTAGGGTGGGTTGTCCGGTAGCGCCACTGGTTCGAGACGGTACAAACCAGAAAACTTACAGGTGTCAGAGTAAATATCTAAAACACATAGCTGTTTCATAAAAACAATAAATAAAGGAAAATTCCAGAAATTGATGTAACATAAATTGTATTCACAGTATACCTATGTACATCTCTGCATGATACTCAGTAGGGAGCGAAAACGAATCTGCGATATGTTATACTTATTTGGAACTAGAATTCCAAGTTTAATTTAGTTTTAAGTATACTTCAAACTAAAATGGTTGTTATTACAATGAATGGAGTAAAAATACAAGTTGTACGATTTTTCCTCGCAATCCAGTCTCTAGCATACGTAACTCAGCTATCAAACTGACATAAAAAAAGTTCGGAGACACATCAAATTGCCTAAAGGTTTCAACCACTAAGACGCGCAACCTCGTGAATGGTACCACTCGCCCAAGGTTTATTGCACACTGTAATTGGTGTGTTTCAGCTATAATAAATAGTTTCTAGTTTACTCCACTAGTCCCTCGCATAGGTACTAATTCTAAACGTTGAGGAACGTATTTGTCCTCGAGTTGAATGCGTCCAAAGCGCTAACAAAGCTGCCACTCTAGGATATAATATAAGAACTAGACTAATTTATTAAAACTCAAACGATCAAAGTGAACACATAGTGGCGACCAATTTCTAAATTATTTTTACCATCGGCCAGAAATTCGACGTCGTATTCGTAAGTAGAGTGAAATACGAGAGCTTAATAAATCGAGGATACCTGGAGGAAATATGGCAGGCATCGTCCATGCAGAAGCTATTCAGGGTCGCAGGCTTGTAGAGTTCCTGCTGAGAGGTCGTCCAAGCAAATATGCAAAATAGGGTGGAGCAGGCTTTTCTCTAGTTATAGCACGAGGAAGAAGCCGGTTGGCTAAGTCTCGAAAGCAGCCACATAAATTGAGGGGTACAGAACCGCCTACAGTTTGGTGTTCCATGTCTTGAACAGAGTCCAGGAGGGGGCATATGCAAAGCGTGGTACTAACGAGCCATTAGCCGGTACGAGAAAGGCCTAAAATAACACAAAATCGAAATCGACGTCCAAAACGGAACGATAGAAAGGTATCAAAGTTGGATAGTAGCCAAGCGTAGGTGATTGTACAGAAATACATTAAATTTTTATCCTAGTATAACCAGCTTCATTTTAGCAATCTCACATACAATTTCTGAAGGCTGATCAACAGAGATCACAATCTTTCCGGAATTATAATATCCAGATGAAGTGAAAATTCCAGATCATATCTACAGCCCCAGAAAGAACAAATCTCACCAGATCAGTGCCATAAAATGTCCACCGGAAATCATACCAGCAATCTATTTTGAAAATTCAGTAGAATTCTCTAAAGCCCAAGAATTTTTAAAACACCAAAAATGAAAAATGAGGGTAGGTAACCAAGCATACAGCCAGGAATTGCGGTCAACTTGAGACATTTCCTGAACTTGCAATTTAATTGTACCTTAAATAAAAAATTATTCGCAACAAACAGCAACTATCAAGTCCAATCGATGGCTGCAAAAACAATATTTTCTGTTAGACTAAGTGGGATATTCGAAAGTCCTACTGCGCCTTACATTTTATAATTTTCGTAAAATGGGAAGTAGAGATCTGTAGGAGAAGCATCAAATTCCTTAAGAAGATTCAGATGCTATAATAACTAAATAGTGCAGGCCTAAGTTATGACTAGAGATATCATCATTCGGACCCGAAAATAAAGCAAGATTCATCAATAGAAGCAATTGATGCAATTGATGCCTCCGCTTCTGAAAAAAGACTTCGCCCTCTGCTAGAAAAATTATGACATTTATTCTCTAGAATTTTCAAGCATTAAGCGTCGTATATGCAATCAACGGAGAGAATTATGCAAGCTATAAACAATCTGAGAATTTCGTTCAGCGGACAAGAAAATATCTTTATCTTCTTTAATCATTGCCTATATTTGTACAAATTTGAAGAAACATCTGCGAGTTGTAAACTGACATATAGTTTACATAGCAAAATCAAGCATTTTTAATTAACTGAGTGCAATATTCTTAAGGGGGTTTTATTGAAAAATAAATGTCTTCGGTTCTATTTGTTCAAATTACCGTAAATTTTGTAAAGTTTGTAAAGTTGAAAATATTTTCAACCATTAGACTCATGCACTGTGCTGTTCAACTTTTTTTGTTTCTATTTCCTGGGAATGATGAGGAGTTTCGTAGAGTATTAGGATATTTTCCAGTGGTTAACTGTATATCACTCTGGATTTCATTATAGTTTTACATAGGGTACCCATTTAAAAACTCTGATTTTAATTTTTTTTATTCTATTTTGACAGTTGAAAGAATTTTTTATTCAAAATTTCGTCAAAATTGAATAAAAACATATAATAGTGGCTAAATAGGTTTTTAGACAAGCACACATTATTGACGTAAAAAGTTTTTTTGAAAAATCAAAAATAATTTTTTTCCCATATTATTCCGACTTTTTGGCGGACACTGTATACGCCACGTGAATTAATATGATCTCACTCGCACTACGTGCTCGCGAGCTCAACATCTTTTAGTGAATAAACATATGTTTAATTCACTTGGTGTATAATATTTATTAAATAGGAAATAAATAATGCAATGACAATCAATTTGGTCAGTAAACTATCAGAGTGATTGCTTCGATCTTCTTCTTCTTCTACTTTAATTAGACCTCAGGTGTGTTTATTTTCCTTAGATACAAGCATTTATTGCTCTTGAGATGTAGACTGCCAGCTGTCCCTTCATCTCTTCGGAGGCCTTCCCCGTGGTCGACGAGTTGTTGGTTTCCCTTCGAAGGCTGTGCGGACCAGTCTGTCATCCTCCATGTGTTTCACGTGATTTTACCAGCAGCGTCTTCTCTGTCTGCCCCATCTGACTACATCGTCTATTTCACATATCCTTCTTATTTCATCATTCCTGACTCGTTCTGTAAGAGTTTTCCCTGCTATCATTCTCAGTGTTTTCATTTCTGATGTTCTTGTCATGCTTTTGGTTTTTTTCGTGTCTGCTCTTGTTTCGATTCCGTACGTCAGTATCGGTCGAACGCATGTTTTATATATTCACACTTTACTCTCTGTTCGCATGTATTTGTTGTTCCATACAGTATCTCTAAGACATCCGGATATTACTGCGGCTTTATTTATTTGTGCCTTTAGTTCTTGAGCTGGATTGTGCGTGCTTGATATGTCCACTCCTAGATACTTGAACTGCATAATTTGTTGGATAATATTGCCATCGACGGCGATTTTGCATCTTACGGGATCTATGGAGAAAGTCATGCATTTCGTTTTGTCTAATGATAAATTCATGTTGAACTTTTGATCTGTTTGGTAAAAACGATATACTTGTCTCTGTAGATCATCTTCGGTTTCTGCGACAATCGTCACATCGTCAGCATAACAGACCATGTTGATGATTTTGTTTTGTAGTCTGTAGCCCAAATGTAGAGAGACGACTTCTTCAATTATTTTGTCCATTATTAAATTGAATAGAAATGGACTAAGACTGTCGCCTTGTCTAATACCGCCTGGAGTTGGTATATCTCCAGTTGTCTGATTGTTTACCCTGATCACCGTCGTGTTGTTAGTATTAAGTTTGTGTATTATTCTTATGATTTCTGGTGGTACATGTTGTTCGTTTAGTATATCGATTACATCATTAAGTTGGACTTTGTCGAAGGCCCTTGTCAAATCAATGAAGCAGACATAGAGGGGTTTATCGTACTATATAGCTTTTTCTTTCAATTGTCGAATGATGAATATTGCATCAGTTGTCGACCTGTTCCTTCGAAATCCTTGTTGCTCGTTCCTGTTTTGAATACGTTCCGCTAGTTTATTTTTTTATTAATTTTGTAAAAAGTTTCATAGTCGTCTCTGATCTTAATTACAGGAATACTTTGTTTTAAAATTAAAATTATATTCTACTTGCATCTGCACTGTGTGTTGTCTATTTACAAAATTTCATGCTCGGAGTTTTAGAATAGCCCATATCAAAAGCTTATTTATCTAAGATGGGAGTTGCTACCCATAAGCCAGTACCTACACACATACATGTCGGAGGTGTTGATACCAAACGTGCTTCACCCAGATTAGACAAGAGATTGTTATTCAACAAGATCGGCGGACATCTTTCTTTCTTGAGGGTGGAGTTACTGTAAGTGGATTTTGCGCTGTTCTCTTTGATACGCCAGATTTTTAGCAGTTTTTCAAATCTATTCAGTTGTGATTGCAAAAGTTTAAAGGCAAGATATATATATTTCGTGGTCGACTGGTCCTCTGTAACTATATATGCGATAGAGAATGGGACCAAGAACACAGTCTTGTGGTACTCCAGACTGAATTGGTACTAGAGAAGTTTAGGTTTCAACATACTTGACGAAGCCGCGTCTGTCGGTTAAATATGATTCCAACACTCTACAGAACGGCTGGGGTAGACCGTTCTTTATTTTAAATGTAAAACCGTCATGCCCAAAAGCTTGCAAGACATCGAGAAAGGCCACAGAGCAGTATCTTTTATTTGTAAGTTCTAATTTAACTTTTTAACGTGATGCACCGGTTCGACTGTCGAATGTTGATGACAAAATCGAAAGTGGTTTGGTGTGAGGTGTTTTTCATCCTCGAAGGGTTTCATAAAGTCCACGAAGAATTCTTCGAATAGATTTGAGACAACAAATCTTATAGGCTGATAATGTTTTGTATGAGTCTTTTCATGATTTTTTATAAGGATTATTTGGGCTACTTTCCATTGCGACGGAAAACAACCCAATCTCAAAATAGCAGTAAAGATGACAATGGGCATTTTCATTTCCTCTGCCGGTAGTTTCTTAAGGATTTTTTTCTCATACAAGGCCATATCCTAAAGGTTGAGCGGGGTTGAGGTTGTTAGGGATTACTGACCTGATTTCGGCAACCTCAGAAGGTTTAATTGGAAATTCCATTTAGTATGGAGCGTCAAGTTGCAGTAAATGTGCTTCTTCTTTCGAGATGTTCTGCGAATGTGCTTTTTCTACATAACTTTTGGTTCAGCTAGGGTGTTTATTTTTTAAGGTCGCTTGACGTTTTTGCTGACATTACATATCGAATATTTAGTTTATAGCGCAGCCGAGCTTTATATGTTCCTTTAGGAGTACTTCTAATTATTTTGTAGCTCCGTTTAGCTTGGTTTTGTAGTTTACGGCGCGTGTAGATTACCAGCGTTTTAGCAGTTTTGTTTTATCTTCAAGCTTCTCGTTAATGTACTCAAGACCATAGTGCTCTCTATATGCTGATTTTTAACTGCTCAACTGCTCCATTTAACTATTATACTATTTCCAAGCGGCTGTTGGTATTTAGTCGATAGGGTAGATTTTGTTTGAAGACATGTCAACTGGCATTTTTGTTGAATCAAGTAGGTGGTTATATATTGATGTAGACTGGAGAATTCAAAGCGGCCAGTAGTTGCGAGTGATCAGACGAGGGATCCAGACAAGATTCCATTTTCAAGTAGTTGCGTGAGATGCCTCTTGTGATGTAAAGTAAAAGTCAAGCACTTCTGATGTTTTGTACTTATATGTAGGCCGATAAGTTAGCTGCCCTGAGAAGAGGTGCTTCAAGTGATTGGTCTGCATTGCCAGTTACAGTTGTTATCCGTGAGGTGTTATGAGATGCGCGTATTCTGCATTAAATTCTACCCAGCTATGTATCTGTGTCCAAGAGTATTGAAGAAAGCTATGAATTGGTCTGCTTTGATAGGGAAATTAAGAGAGTAGTACACAGCAGAGAGTATTAGTTGGCTTTGCCAGTCGTCTACTACAATTGAAGTAGCTTGAATGTTCCTTTTGCTGAATTTGGATTCTTCACAATGTTTAACGATGTTTCGAAAAAGTATGACAGTGCTACCCCGAGCTGTTCCGTCGGGGTTGTGAGTGCGATAGATTGTGTATTTTGAAATTCGAATGTAACTTTTATCAGTTATATTACGAGCTTCTGAAGGATGTGTAGCTTTTGGTATACAGGTTGATTTATAACGGGCGGACCAAACTTCAACAGTTTGTTGGGGAGGTCATTTTGAGTGAAAAACGTTTTATGAACATAGGTCGTATTCCATTTAGTTACCTACAACTACAAGAGATCAAAGTTTTATTAAGGGGCGCGTAAAGGCAAAACTGCTCAAAGCAGCCAATGTTTCAAGCGTCATATCTAGTAATTACGTATGTGGGCCAATCATATCAAACTTTTTTTGTGTGATAGCCTGTAGCATTATCTGTCAAACGATATAGATTTCATGGCAATTTATTGATAGGAAGATCATTAAAAAATATTTTAAAGACACTTTGCAATTTATCTCCAAATCGTTTTTTTTTGCGTAAACATATTTGAAATTTAGGTTTGGTTTTCGAAATGTAACTAAATGGAATACGACCTATGTTCATATAACATTTTTTACTCAAAATGACCTCCCCGACAAACTGTTGAAGTTTGGTCCTCCCGTTATAGATCACTCTGTATAGCTGTAAGGAGATTAAGGATCTGGTCGATTTTCTCTTCAATGTTGGTGATAATCTTTTTCAGATTGTTATTTATCGGTTGGTGTGAAACAGCGAAAGCATGATTTTGGTTTTGAGAAAACTGTTGGTGGTTTGGATCGCTCGAAAATTGTCCTATCTATTCGGACATATATGATTGCAGGGTGGGAATTGGGGTAACTAAGATGTTTCTTTCTAAGTTGTGGAAACTTTTATTTTGGAGGTCTTTATAAACGGAGCAACCTTTGCAATTTGCGGAATGGTTTTCCCCGAAATTTACGCATTTAACGTTCGTGCTTCCCTCTTTTTTTTGCACATTAGCCTGTAGCGTGGTTGAATGCACGTTTCCTGCACCACGTGTTGAGAGTGCAGTAGTTTGTAGTATGTCCGAATCGTTGGCACTTGAGGCACTGCGGTACACATTTAATTTTGAATAAACGAAAATTTAGTAACTTTCTTTTTATCATTTTGGCAGCTGATATTTTGGTATTAACGTCAAATTGATCAGAGGTATAGAAACAACAACTAAAATAGTAGTACTGATTTGGAAGGAACCAATTTATATAGTTAAAATTAAGAAGAAACACGGGTGCCTAAAAATGCGGTACGTAACTCATCCGGAACTGCCCTTTACAGGACGTACTGGACGTATAGGCTTTCAGGCCTCGCCTTCAGCCTGAAATGTGCCTACGCGTCCTGTAAATATACCCTTTTTCACTTGTTACGTAAAACTACTATTAATTAATTGATATGCATTTTACTTTCCTAAAGTAGGCCACTGCACTGCCATCTTAGTATAACATAAAAATTCAACAGAAAATATCTTGACTATACTTCCAAAATAGTGTGTTTTTTATTAGACTGTACATTAATTTAGTTATCAAAATGCCAACAAAAAAGTTGGGATTCTATGCGTATGACACTCGTTTGACGGTTATCGTTTGAAAATGTCTGGCTACTCTCCTGTCAGGACTCAGTAGTGTGTTTTAAACATTTTCAGTCTGTTTTACTTAATCTATATTAATATACTTTTGTTGTACATGGCACATTAATAATAATTTGTGCTCGTACGTAAACTTTCAAATTTTAATCAACTCAGTTGATGTAGAAATACACTCCAGTGATGGTTATTAAACTGAACAACTTTATTAGCTAATGTGAAGTAATTTAAATAATAAAGATACGAATATCGCTGACTAGCTCAATTTCATTAAACTTACTTTTATACTCTGCAGTTCCTTATTGAAAGATTGATGCTTAATGGCATACAAACCCGACCTCTTCAGAGGCGGTGATTAGCTTCGTCTTGCTGTGTAACAGTTTCCATTTAGTGGGACAACGTCGTGCCGAGTTAAGCACCTGAGAAATGAAATCTCTCCATAAATACTTGCTCCAATGCGATTTTGAAGGTTTGTTTTTCAAGGACATGCTTTCTCATTCTAAAGTTGAGAAGAAAAGTGCACACTGACTTAATTGGATCGACGATACATACCATTTCACTACATTTAAAAGTCAAATCTTCTTGTAACGCGAAAACTTTGAAAAATTGCTTTAATTGTTAAGTTTCACCGCATGTCAGTAGTTATAAATTATAAAAGTTTAACATGCGACTTGGAGGCGTAAAATGCACCACTTAATTAACTCGCGTAAAAAGTGCAGTGAACGCGTTCATGGTTGCATTTTATGGTGGTCATTTTCCCATTACCAGGTGCACACACTGCGTTTCTCTAGTTTAATTTCTTCCTTGTGCAAGTACAATCCGGGAACAGTTATTAACTATTATTTTGTGGCTATTGCGTTTTTATGTTTGTGTTTTATGCTGTAAGGTTTTCATCAACTAAGTGACGCTAATGCGTGATTTATATTCCCATTGTTTACTTCCGATAATTGTTTCCTTGCAAATGACTAGAACTAGTAAGAAGTTACGTAAAAATTGCAAGAAGGAAATGTCAAAGGCAGAACAATTTTTAAAAAAGTAATAATTTCAAATAAAAAGGATTACTAATTCAATTTAAAATTAAAATATTAGTAGGCTATGGCTTACTTAAAATTTAAGAAATCAGGTGGTTTCCTATAAGTGAAACTCTGACGTAGTTATAAACTCCCATAAATGGAAACTGGGCTAGAAGTCATAGGTCGTTTAGATCTATTCAATGAATATAGCCGTGACTGACCCACATTACCGGAAATGAAACTCTGAATAATAAAGGGAACATTTATGCTATTTGAATATATTGTAAATTATTAGGCTGAATAGACAAATATTAAAATTGTCCAATTTTTAAATCTGCACTACTATTTGCGGCATTTTTAACGAAATCTACATACTTGAAACCTTAAAGGTTTTGTACAATGATTTGTAGAAATTTATAATTTCTTCTTCTTTGTTTTTTGTTTGTTCGATCTACAGTATTTATTACTAAATCCATGGAAGTTAATGTAGGGTGTTGTTAAATTATTACATAATATTGGTTTAAATTCCCTAAAATTTTACATGTTTTGTTAACATGTAGGTATTTTATGAATAACTCGATTTAGTATAGATTTGCCTATATTATAAGTAATTTATAAATTAACATAAAATACCATTCTTAAATCCTATATAAGCTTTTTAAAATTAGCCTAAATACGTATGCTTTAAGTCTTTTACATTAATGACATGTATACATATAGAAAAGAAACTAAAATATTTGCTAAAAAAATGTAAATAGAAAGTGACACGTCGAATACTTGAAACAATATTTAAAGTTCATTAAATTTGCGTGCACTCTCACTTTGTTTCCAGTTATTGTAATTAAATAATTGCTTCCTCTACTTTTCAACCGCCGATACGTTTCACCACACTAAAGACCACACTACTAGAATTCATCATTTAATTGTCTGTTTTTGATTTGTAGTTGATAATTTTTTCATTGTACTTACTCCTTATGATTTTGCTTTTTGTGAAATTTTCTTCTGAAATGTGAACACCTGTTCGATTTCTTTTGTGCTTTGAACTTTCTACTTTATCGGCTTATTAGGCAGGATAAATCTGCAGCTCCGATATTGATGTGCAATTCACTAACTTTCTTTTTTGGATAATCCACCATTCCACGGTATGTATTGGATACTTATAAATGCTCAAGTTTTGAAGAGACATGTAGTGTCCGAATCGAAAAAAATATAGATGTGAATATGTTCGTTTTGCAATTTCTTGACGTGACGAAAGACTGAAATAAACTAATTTTTCGGTTGTATCTGATCCAAAACCTATTAAAGATTGTGTTGAAATTCATGCAATTTATTGCTTCGGTTTTTTGTGGCTTTAGAAGCCAGAATGAGTTGCTAACGGTTGATGAATGACCACAATGCTTTTTGGACGTTTTAAAAGCGCCACTCACATAAATTGAGACCGCCCCAGTTCAATTTCATATATGGTGGCGGAAATAAGCATTGCTTCTGTTATAGAAATCAGCTTAGCACCCACAGTTTTTATAACAAGACAAAATTATACTAAATCTGCATACCAACTGCTGAAAACTATGGTTTTTGTCATATTAAAACAATATAATATGTTGAACAGTTAATGGGTAAAATACAGATAGAAATAAGTTCGCCTAAAATATCGTTGTTATAAAAAATAACAAAACTATTTCAAGTGAGCATCTAACTGGCGTTGTCTAAGTCTAACAAAAGGTCAGTCTTATTTGTCATATTAAAAGCCATTTTCTGCTTATACCGCATCATAATTTTAGATATGCATTTAGTTGCTTTGTGTTTTTTTGCTCAAAATAGGGTTTAATAGAATCTTTCAAAATTTATACACGTTGGTGAGTTATATATAAGTTTCTCAAAATTTGATTGATATGCTATTGTTCTTTGTAAATAAGGATGCGTATGCAAATTTGTTTTATTTTTCCTTTTTACACATTTCCAATGAGATATGTGATATATTTCTCTAGGGTGATGAGTGTTCAGATGTTGCTCAGATGCCAAGAGGAACTCTTAGTTTTATGTGGGTTCCACAACCACGAAAGTGCATGGTGTTTACCGATCATTATACACGTATTTTTAGCAATTCTAGCTTCCTTATTTTATTATTAATATTATTATCTACAATAGGTGGCAAGTTATATTCCTTCTCTTTTTCAGTAAGTTGAGTTATTGTAGAAATTCAGTCTGAACAAAAGCTATCTTGGCAGAATAGTTTCTGCAATCTTTTTGTGGCGTTTTACGATTCATGCTGTTTGTTGGGTATTTCGGAAAACGTTCGGATTTTAACAATTTTAATTGTGTAATGTAGCGAAATAACCAAGAAACAGCATATGTCGTCAGACGCCATTTTGAGTTAGTTCGAGGAACATATTTATACTTCATGTAATAATGTAAGGGTAAAGGTTATAGCTTGAATTTAATAAGCTAACGCCTCTGTAATTTGTGCATTCACTTCTACATATTCTTTGTATTTCATCATAACCTGCCAAAGTATTGCTTTCGCCCTTGTCAATTTTTACAAATTTACAATTTTTGTCGCATCTTTCAATCAATCGTGAACAATCCAAAATTGTATGAAAGATCTCATAAAACTACATAATGATTGTGAAGACAGCAACCGCTTTGGTGTTATCGAAAGCCGGAAATTTAATAAATGTCGAGTGTGTCTCGTTGTATGGAGGTAACATGATAACTCGAGAACCACATAATCTATCAGGATGGTTATGGCCAGTTTGTGTGGAATGTATTAATATCTTACTTTATTTTCCTTTTCTTTTTATGCTATATTGTCATTACTTTGAAGAGAAGCTATACAAGGTGTGTATAAATTGGCAAAAGAATTGGACGTGGCGATGTTGGTCATAAAACTGTGGGTCAAAAATCGTAATACTGAAATGTTGGATTGGTCTTCGTCAGCTCTCACGGTAGAAAAAAACATGTTTTTCAGGTAAAGTTACGTCTACTAATGTTTTACGTTAGCCTATATTTTTGCAACGTATTTTATATAGAACGGCCGGTGTATTCAATATAAATCAAGCCGTAACAGCAATGTATTTTATATTCATCAGATGTTTTCGGCTTGTATTTTGTACCTATTAGAAAATATTTTCTTTTAACAAACATTATGTCTGATACTATTTTATGGTTTGCAAGTAATGACAACATTTAAGAACGGAAAGCAGTCATTCTGCTCTATATCTACACAAGAGTAGTAAATTATATGAGACTGTACACAATTCAAATGTTTTAAAACATGTGTATTTATTGTCAAAACAACATTTTTTGCTTTTCTTGCTTGTTATGGACAAGGTCTAGGCATGCGGGTTATCAGGTATCTTATACATCACCTGCTATACGGTCAAACTTTTACTTAGATTTTTGCCGAGACTAAGGAGTTCCCATCCTAGCAAGGGACATTTTATATGCTCCACATCCTAGTAACATGGGGCCCACGGCTTTACATCTTTAAATAAAACTTAAACAAAAACTGTTGGAGACTGCTGAATTGCTTATTATTTTTATGACGTAAAATAGTTCAATATTTACGGACTGAAGCAAAATGCATATTCTACTATGGAAAAGTATCGTTTCTTTGTATAAAATATTAACGTAAGGAGAAGTAACACTGGTGTAAACTGCAGATCTTTCTGAAGTGGCAACCAAAGTGCTAGACCACATTAAATATTCATAACACTACTTTCAATAATATTTAGCAGTTCTCATTATTGACACCCTGAATTTAAAAGTTTATTTTTAACATAACTATGTAAAATAGATGAAGAAAATGACATTTCTCATCTTGAATCACGTCATTCTTCATACCTTATGTAAACGTTACTATAATAACGATGCAGTATAATAATATGCGCTGGTTTGTATTCTGTTCAATATGAAATCATGGTTCTAGTAGATACAACTAGATAGAAATGAATATATATAAATGTATGCTGGATCTCCGTATGTCACTTGTTTATCGTATCCGATCAGGCTTACTTATATATAAACGCATGACATGTCTGCCTGATGTGGTTTTTTATGGTCCCCGAGCGGGATTAGCTGATATAAGTTCCTGCAAAAATTATTAAATAGTTTAGTCCAGTCAAATGGTGCTCAAAAAAGGGCGAATAGGGGAAAGTTTTGGTAGGGTTTTTATATTTGGTTTCTATATGCTTTTTGGGTCGCTGTACATGAATATCAGGTTTGCAAACAAAAATTTTGACCGGAAATAAGTTTTTTTAACAAAAACGGTGTAAAAAACCGGTTTTTTAGTTTTTCTAAAATTACCCGTGTTTTAAACAATAGTATATCATTCTTTCTACCGGTAATTATTACAGGGCTGTGAACGATAGCAATAAGCAAGAATGCATATTGCAGTTAGAATTACCAGTAAAAATTAATGAGTGAAATATATTTAGCATGACTATTGCATAAAACATTCAAAAGAGGGGTAAGGCATAGCATTATTGATAAGTTTTGTATAACATGCTTACTGATAAATGGTCAAAAATGTCGTATAAAAAACGTTATCACTGCACGTGGTTGGGGATTGGGGAAAGCACTCAAATGGATTTGAATGGTTGGTGGAGTAACGGCATTTGACAGATATATGCAATTGCCATTATAAATACTAATGAGTGCACAATTTAAACTAAATTTAATGCCATACGTGACGCCCATCGTAAATTAATATGTAAGTTTTCGGTTTAGTGCAGGTTATGTTAAATTTGTGAAGATTTGTGAATTTTGATGGTAGAGCCAACCGTCGAACGTAAAATGCTTTTTTCACCGGCTTGCAGCCAAAGACAGTTTCCAATATTCAGAGATTTAAATATTTTACAAAGAGACTGGAAAAAGTTAGTATAGTGATAAAATTACCAAGACTAATAAAAATATGATGAACTGAATCATCGAATATCTCTTCTTAAATGTATAATTCTATAAAATAAATAATTATTTCATCTCCACTCTAAGTACTGTAAGTATATTATTTCAAGATGTAAGACAATTTACCAGCAAATTATGAGCGTCTTAAGAGATATTTTGGCAGTTACCGGATATGCTTCGCGAGCGTGGCGTTTCTTCATTGGCTCTACTTGTGCAATTTGCCAGCATCAGTAATCAAAAACTCGGCAAGCGCGTATTACGCAAGGGTTGGGTTAGATTGAGGCGAATGTGGCTCCCATTGATAGTTAAAATATCCTTATCTTTCGACCTACCTGTTGTCACTGAACCCCGCCGCGGTATTTCCAGTATTTATATTGTTCGTAAGAGGGTGAAGCGATAGCTGCTTCGGACACCTGTTCGTATATTTATCTTGTTGCTCTAACAATATCAATATGTGATTGCATAAGTTTTACCAAATAATGAGTCATATACGGACAGAAAATATACAGAAGTGTCGCAACTTCAAAATATCTGAAATTTGTAAAAACTCCAATATTAATCTTCAGGATGTCGATGTCATTACAACTATTTGCTTCGACAACTGCATGTAACATGTAACAAAGTGGTTGTTTGTCTGAAGATGAGGTGGATTAGAAGAATTAGATAATAGTTTCAAACTGAGTTATGGACTTCACCACCGTAACTACACGGCTCTGTATACTCTGTTAGTATATGTGTGCTGGAAAGCTATTTTCCAAGTTGGAATTGCATGGATTATCATTTTGGGGTCACTGAGGACACGTGGATGGAAATGTACAACTGTAGACAATTGATACACATAAATGTTGGTGTTAGAAACTTACATCCATAATGATGGCGTACACATTTTGATATCTTGTAGTTTTAAGTAGTTACTTGGAACATATGATATGTTTATTTTCAGTCTCTCATTTAGTTTATAATTATATAGAATTATTATGAAATTACTAAAATACTGATCAATTTAATTGAATGAAAATACGGTAACGGGATTAATTATACATTTTAATTTATTTTTTCGTTGACCGCTTGTTAATTTCAATATTAATGAATAATTTTTCCTAAAAAAATGGATTAATACACGTCATTAATACACGGTTTTTGATTAATACACTCTTTTTCATTAATTAACTGTTTTTAAAAAAAGGATGGATTAATAGATCTATTAATACACTGTTTTTGATTAATACACTTTTTTTCATTAATTAACTGTTTTTGTGATTTGACGTTTTGATGATATATTTTGCATGGAAGTTAGTTGTATTAATCAAATTTTTCGCCACAAAAAAAGATTTTGCGGCCAACGAAAAAATTTTGTAATCAACTCGGTTGTTAATGGGCGATTAATAATCTCAACTATTAAAGGCACTCACTCGCTATCGCTCGTTCGTGCTTTAAACAGTTTCGATTATTAATCGCCTTCATTAACACACTTGTTGGTTAAATAACTATTAAATGTCGTGAAGTTTGTGGGAACTAAATAGATTAAAAGTGAAATTGTAGTGCGTAATTGCTCTTATAGTCACACTGGTATTTTTAAAGATAGTCAAGTACACTTCCTTATGAGAAAGTTGCTAGCTTTAGCAAAAGCAAGTAATCAGCTGCAAGCTTTTGTTGAAATTGTATTGTATTTTTTATGTTGAAGTAATATTAAAAGTTCTAAACATGTCTGTTTAAATATGAATACAGTTATAGATGCTTAATTAATACATTAATAACTTCGTTTCACAAATTTGCTTCACTATTAGTTAACATTATTAATGTATATTGACTGTTTTTGTTGTATTTGAATTAGGTAATTATTTTTGTATATTTTTTCTAGAATATATTTACATCGAATTAATTTACACATTAATTCTAAATTTAATTAGAGTAAGACGATAACAAATGTTGAAAGAAAAAAGACCTAAAACAAGCAAAATCTTAGAATACATGTTAATATAATATGAAACTATGTATTTGTTCTCGTCGTATAAATGTATTCCCTAAGTACACTTTTATAGTAGAATTTAAGGTATCTAAAGCGGAATTTCTTCTCTTCGTAAATTGGCGGTGCGGGAGGAAAGCCTCATGACATCACAAAATATTCCGCAAAAGAAAACTAAACAAGAAGAGAAATTGCTGCTTGCTGTACTCGGTAGTAAAATGTTCGATCTACGGGAAAGTTGCCATAAGGAAGTGCGTGCATAAAAATCCGGCCACTGCAATCTTCATCTGCAAGAAGCAAGAACGGAACTTGCTAGTGTGCCCCCTCTGATCGGCCTACTTTTGACTTTTTCAGCGATAAACTGCCACTTGGTATTTTTACAAAGTCAAACACTTGCTTTGCATCTAGGCATTGTATTTGTAGGTTTCATACTGGTAACATCGCGTTCTTCCACAGCGAACTATCAAGTTTAAGGTTCATGATTGGTTACTAAGTGTTAGTGAAAGAACGAGACAATAATTACCCTAAGTGGTTAAATGGAAATGTGTGAAATTGTTGCTTTCGTCTTAAGATATACCGGTTGTTGGTAAGTTTAGTTAATTTGCTGAAGTATTTACCCTGCGTATTGAATTATACTTAAGTACTAAAATCTTGTTTAGTAGTCGTTCTCAGCTCTGCAGATGATTTTATCATAATCTAATATGTATTATACTTAGACATTAAAAATTTTTTTCAAAAGTTCAAAATTCGGTAACTAAGGTTAAAAATCTTACTATCTTGAATTCTACGATTTGTACGTGACCGTTCATATATCGCTAAATTTGTAAAGGAATCGTAAAGTAGGCACAAATAATATAAAAATAAAGTTAGAAATCGGGGTTAGCTGATGCTTTGTCGTAATTTCTCTATCTCACGATAATTAATCATCTTGGAGCTTGGCTAGACGTATAAAATATATGCAAATATATGGATATTATGCTTAACTAATCTACTAACTTATGAAGAGTAAAGTATACTTACAATAGCCAAATTAATTTAAAAAATTATTTGTAATTGCGCAGCTGCTACCATATTAATATTTCCGAAAATTCAACACTGACAAAAAATTTAAAAACTAAAACACAATCTATTCACCATTTTGTTTCAATAGTGGTGAAACCAAAGTAATGAAATAAAATTTGAAGTTTTGCAATAATTGCATACCAGTTATGTTGAAATATATAATAATTGGCTTGATATTTTGTATGAAATTTAATTAATATTTAAAGAACACCTCAAACAATGTAGATTAACAGACAATTGCCATACACTGATATAAACATTACTTTAAATTATGTATGGATGAAATGCTACGTTATGTTTAAATTAGTTTTGTATATTTTACAAAAACTAAAAAGTAAATAAAAGCAGTTACTTCCAGACCAAATATAAACACAATTTATAGCAATTATAGAATTCAAATTCATATGTATATCAGTATTGAGGAAATCTGATATATTGTTAAATTTTACGTAAAATACTAGTAGGCCTATACAGTGTTTTCCAAAAAGTATGCAAAATATGGGAAATTTGTTTACTATGGATTTATACAAAAACTATAATGCATAATTTAAAACGAATTCGAAGAATATAATACTTTTAAATTGTTTTACGGTTTGGCAGGAAATGGAATTAATTTAAAATTGCGATAAGAGTAAATTTAAGAGTGTATTTATTTATATTTTTAAGGTTAGCAGAAAAATATTGTAATTAATTAAGTACAGATATAAAGTTTCAATAAAATGTATTAATTTTTATTTTTATTCGTTCTTTTAAATCAAAGCTTGTTACTGTATATAGTTTATAAACAAATTTACAACAAAATTAAAAACGATTCATATGTATACAGTATCGACCATAAGTTCGTAATCATCAAAGACAATAATTCTTCTTACACAAAAACTTAACAACTTTTGTCTTATTTTTCTTTTTATAGGCCAGTGGCCTGTTTTAACTACAAAGTGGTTCTATGAGCCCTCTTTGCCCGTAGGTCGGGTAGGTGGCTAGCATTGCCCGTCGAAAGTGAGGAAGAGTTCCCTTGTTTAGTGCTTAACGACTACCACAGGTGTTAGCGTGGTAGCCAGGGAGCGTACGATTTTTAAACTATAGAGTCTCAGGGTATCGAACCCGGGCCGGCCGCCTTAGAGGCGAGCATTTGCTTGCTGGGCCATCCGCTCCCCAACAAATTTGTAGACATAATAATTAGTCAAAGAATTTAAGTCAGTTTAACATTTTAATTTTAAGTTTGATTATTCTAGTCAGTTCGTTTTTTTTAAATCTTAATGCTGAATCAATTTAAAAACAGCGAAAATAAACATTGAATCGTAGACAAAAAGTATTTTATGGATAAGAGATAGTCACGTAACATCTCCTAATTAAACTGTAGTTAATGAAATTTTATATTCAATATGTAAAAATTGTTTAGAAAAGAAAAACGGTTTAATATCAATTTGACGTATTTGTCCTATAACAGGCGGTACTCTGATCGTTCTCCCCTCTCTAAAGTACTTTAGAGAGTGAGAGACAACGATCCGTCCGTACACTGGTCAAGGATAGATACGTCAAATTGACATGAAGGCACCCTAATCCGAACCATATAAGTAACCTCTGAGGTTATTGATGTATCCTCTAGTAGTAAATCTAGAATTCATTTCCTCATGCCACTGCCATAAAACCTAGTCTTGCTAATGTTAAGAACTCAAAATATTATGATTAGTGTTTTTATATCTACATCACACATTACTGTTAACGCCGAGCTTTGAGAAATTTTAATAGCAGTAAAATAATATTCTAACAAAATTTTGTGAAAAATCATTTGAACAAAAAACGTTACATTTTAATGAGTCGCTAGCATCATTACGACAATTTGTTTTCATTATTTTATGATATAATGACAGAAAGTGACCGGTAGTACGGTTTAGCTCAGCTGCTCTGATTGGCAGGTATTCGATCTATTGAATCTGTTATATAGATGGGCTATTATGGTCATGCATTTTAATGAACATTTTGCCAATATAGAAAATTAAAAAAATAAGTGAAAGTTGCGGGAAAAGCGATTGATGCAGTGATAACGGGAATATTTAGTACATTGGTAGCTGACAATATTAGATATACCGATTAAGAATATCGTTTATCGCTGAGAGATGTCAGTACGTGTATACTTTCTCCGATTTAAAATGTTACACTGGACACTATGATTGACGCATTTTTTGTAGAATATGCTGGGAGCCATTATGGGTCAGTCGCCTCCATTTATTCTTGAATGTTATGGGTGAGGTCTTGAGGTTTAAATTCCGCGAGAAAGTTTTGATGCAAAAGCAGGAACTGAAAAAGTTCATAGTGCATTTGTAAACACGTTTCCAAAAAATGACATTCAGAGAACAACGTTTCCGTAAATCTTATTTGAAAGTATTTTCTGTAGCCTAGACAACTGCCCGTAGGTTTGCAGAAAATATTCATTTATGCAGAAATTTGATTTGTCTGCGTATCCGACATTAGATTTCACCATGCCTCCGTTGAAACTAAATGAAAACGTGCATGTGTATTATTAAAAAAAAACTGGTGTGATACACGCACACAACTTCCTTTTACAGTGATTTTATAATTAGCCAAATATTTGTTTTTTAATTTTTAGCATTTGTCAAAATTTTTCAAAAATTACAAATTCCATAGCAACCTTACAAAATAGAGCGTTAGTTGAAAAGACAAATTTTCTCTAAAATTTTAAACTACATTCATAAATGTAATAATATACCGGGCGTTCTATTTAAAATAACAAAGTTGATAGTCACTTTCGGTATAACCGGACCACAGTCAAAATATTGTAGTTGTAGTCGCTCTTACACATATATAGGATTTAATAAAAAACAGAAAAAAGAAATCAAAAGAAATCCATTTTAGAGGCATTCAACTGGAAAATCACCTATCTCACATCAATACACATTAAAAATGTCAAGTTTGAAAAAATCGTTATAGCCGTTTTTGAAAAAGTGGGAAAAAACTAAAAAAACCTGAGTAAACACCATACTTCCGGTTATGCGATTTTATTGTAAAAGGAAGTAATATTAATGTAGACCGGATTTTTCGACATATATTACAGTGTAGTATTTAATGTTATTATTTAGATGTGATATGTGTAACGGAAGACGACAAAACTAGCAACTAGGAAAATAAAAATGGTCTTAAAGAAAGTGCGACCGTATAGCGAAGAAAAGCGTCTGTGGCTTGTGCGCTGAAAAACATGATTTAATTTCCTGCTGGAGCCACCTTGAACACGGCAACGTATAAACAATATAAAAGAAAAACGACTCCTAGAGTATAGTATCTTGGAGAAAAACAGTAATATAAAATAATGAATAATTTACCAGGAAATTACGGGAAGAATGGAAACTAAAAGCGGTTTTAAAATTATATGAGAGTCTGGAAATTATGTTTAATTATCTTAATAGTTGTAGATTAGAACTATGAATTCAATATGATGCTTTAAAAACACGATATTCAAAATAGGGTGCGACAGAAACATATGTACAAACCTAACACCATATGATCCAATACTTTTATTCTCTGGCGGGCGGTGGAATTGTTTTATTACCTTTACTAATCACTGCCAACATAAATTTTACAACCATCTGGAGGATAGACGAACGTATTCGATCATATGGTAGATAAAAGGTTTCGCAAAAATAATATCTAAAGCTTTTTTGTGGCGTTTACATATTATAGTTATTTCTTCTTTTTCTTCTTTGGTAGTCACTACTACCCAGGGTGGGTTTTGCCCTGCTCTACAATGGTCTCTCTACCTACTCGATTCTGCTATAATAATATTGCAGCGTCTAACTGAGTTGCTGTTGCAAATGTTTTTTGTAATTACTTCAAATCAATTCATATTATAAGTAAGAACAATATCGTATCTTTTGAGCATTTTGATGCGTCACTACATATTTCGGCTTTTAATGTAACTTCTGATGAAATCAGGAAATGTCTAAGGGAATTGTGTATTAATAAGGGACCGGGCCCGGATGGTTTTCCTCCTAGTTTCATTAATAGTTGTACCAATGAATGAATAAAGTTATTGCATCCACTTTTTAATGTCATTGGATAGTGAAGTGTTTCCATCTGTTTGGAAGCATACTTTTATTCTACTGGTTTTTCAGAGTGACAATCGTATGTAACTAAAGGCCACTATGTAGTCAATTTGTCATACCTAAAATATTAGATAAATTAGTTAGTATTACTTTTCGACAAATATTGAAGAATATAAGTGTTAGTCGGTAGCATGAGTTACTTTCCAGCAGAAGTACATGTACTAATTTGTTTCCTTATATAAATTTCATTTATGATTATATGGAGGAAGGAATTGTGGTTGATTCTGTTTACACTGATTGACAGAGTTAATCGCAAGTTACTAACAGCCAAATTAAAGGTATACGGTGTTGCAGGAAATTTATTGGAGTGGATCATTTCACTTCTCATTAATTTTTCTCAGCAGATATATGTTAATAGTTTTAAATCTGACAAATTTCTTTTCTTTTGGGGTTCCTCGAGGATCCGATTTAGGTCCATTCTTATGTTCCATTTTCATTAACGATGTTAGTTTATATTTTAATTCAAAATTTTTCCTTTTTGGAGATGATTTAACATTGTTTAGAAAAACTTCAACGCAGGCGGACTGTATTATTTTGCAAAATTATTTGAATAACCCAGTACGTTGGTGCGCAAAAAATTATATACATTTAAATACTGTTAAATGTAAACATACAAGATTCAGTAAAAAACGAAAAGTTACTCTATTTCATTATTACATTAGACATGAATCGCTTAAAAATGTATCTGTTCTATTAGATACTTCACAATTACTTGTTAATCTCATTGATTTTGTTGTTGGCAGAGCTATGCGAATGTCTGGATTTAGTAAGAGAGTGACAACAAATTTTACAGATGTAAGATGTTTAACAGAAAATTGTCAGAGCTCTTTGTTTTAAGGTACAACATAACATTAAGATTTGAATTAGAAACTGTTATTACAATATCTTGAATTTCATTTTATGCATATTACGAAGACAGTATTTTGTATTATGTTTTGATTTTAAAGTATTAAATGGATTTATAACCTGCCCAGAGATGCTGTCTGCTTTTAATTTACGTGTTCCTGCATTCAATGTCAGATTACACCACATCTTGCTGCAAGAATATCGCCGTACCAATTATTGTAATAATAGTCCGCTGCAACAAATCATAGCTGTTAATAAGACAAGTAAAGCGTATATTATTGGAATTCCATTTAACACTTTTATTAGGCTTAACCTAGCATCCCGGCATACATTTTGTTGTTTTTTGCAATTATATTATTTTATTTTCTTTATATGGCAGGTATGTCTCGGTTCACAGGGTTTCTATCCTTCTCGTTGGTTATTCTAATTCTTCGTATATGACCCAGCTATTTAATACGTTGAGATTTCACAGACCTGACTATATCTTCTCCGTAGATTAATATATTTAGTTCATGATTCATGCTGGATTTACTTGATCCATCCGTTTATTGCACGAGTTCAAATATCTTACGGAGGACTCTTCTTTCGACGATTTTCTTCTGATTTAGTGAGGGTCTCCAGTTATGCACCTGCTCTTAATCTCTTCACTCGTATCGTTCTTACTGTGTAATGTGGAACCCAGATAAATGAAGCTAGTTATTTCTTCAAAGTTTTGTTTTTTTAAATTTCTAGTTCTTCCTGGTCTATATGACTTCTGGTGTTTCTCATGTACTTGGTTTTTTGTGTATTAATCATTAGTCCCACTTCCTTAACTTGGTATAAGTTGATTGGAGCCTCGTATTTTTACGGCATGATATGACAATATCGTTTGCATATGTAGTTATTGTTTGTAGCTGAGTAGGTTGCTCTCCAAGTTAAATGTTCTCACTGCTGTTTCTGAGACTAACTTGAATAGCAATACTGAGAGTGCATATCCTTGACGGACTCTAATTGCGATTACTGCTCAAGATCCATTCAGAGTTGACCTGACCAATTTAGTAAGCTTCATTGATATGATAATCTGAACATTAGCGTGTTTCTATGTATTCTATCAAAAGCCTATTTAAAGACCACAAATAGGTTGCATACGTCTATATTGTGCTCATAGCATGTCTTATTATATGGATTTGGTCGTTAGTGGATCGATTTGTTCTGAACCCATATTGATATAATCAACCAGTGACTGCAAATTGTGGAATGTATTGTAGGTATGCTTGATAATACATTATAGGAGACATTGTTATGCCTTTATAGTTGCTATATATTTTTCTCTCTCCTTCCTTCGTTATAGGATAGATCACTCTCATTGTCCACTCGTTGAGGATTCATTACATATTCTATTGATAAGACTATAGTCTACACCTAGTTCTTCTCCTGTACGTTTTAGCATTTCTGCTGTGATTGTGTCTATACCTGGAGCTATGTGATTCTTAAATTTCATTATAACCTAAACAACATCTTCGTTGCTTGGTTCTAATATACATTGATCTACTGTCTGATACTGGTTTTCACCTACTTTTCCAAGTTTTCTGTGTCTGTAAGGGGTTCTTTTATTTATACACGAGATTGTTGATAGCTGAGCCGATCAGGCGGCCGGCCCGGGGTAAGATTCTAGACCTAGGCGACTATAGACGGATATTAAAAATAGTACCCTCCACGGCTACCACGCTAACACCTGTGGTAGTGGTAAATCCCTAACAAGGAAACTCCTACCATTTTACGAGCTAAGAGGACTCATAGAACCATAACTTTGTGAAATAAACAGGCCACTGGCCTAATGTAAGAGAAAGAAAGAGATTGTTGATGGCTCCAACGAGCTTATTATATTTTTTACATCTTTATAGAATTTTAGATAATTTTTATTTGTGGTTTGGTGTTCTAGTTCTTCTGTGTACTCTCTAATCATGTTTCGTTTTTTATTCCTACACAGCTTGTTTGCTTCTTTTCGTTTCTTGTCGTATTCTAGTGATACTCTAGTCAGTCTTTGCAGGTATTTTTTCCTTGCATCATTGCCTCTCTGCCGTGTTCATCAAATCAGTCTTTCGTTTTGTTTCCTATCGTGTTTTCTGTCAAAGTTAGTATGGATTGTGTTAAGGTTTTCCATTTTTTTATCTAAGGTTTCTTTCTGACCATGCTTTCTTAGCTCTTTTCTGATTTCTTTTTTATATTCTAGTTCTTTTGTTTGTTGTCTTAGTTCTTCAACATTCTATTTTTTTGGTTTTCTTTTTCTCCTCCTTAACAACGGCGGATATGCTCTGTTTCAAATTTGTTCCAATAAAAAAATGGTCCGAATCGCAATTTGCGTCTATGAAAACATGATTTATTTGGTTTACTGTCCTGTTCCCTGCCATCTTCCACGTTCCCTTATGCATTATTATTGAAAAAAAAGAAAGAACGAAAGATAATGTGGTAAGGATATATAGTAAAAAGTAAAAAATATATTTTACCGGGTGGTGATTTGCTTCATTGAGCATGGCGATTTCAATAATTACATTGTTGGCTCTGCAATCATTAGGGAAGCAGTAATTTAGGTGTCAAGTTTTAGTATTGAAATCTTTATGCCGTATGGTGGAAGTCACCACCCATTATATGCATGAGCAGATATAACTATCTGTCAATGTACAGGGTGAACCATTTAGTTCTTCTCATTATGAGGATCTTAGAAACTGTAAGAAATACCAGGTTGGTTAAATGGGACAAAAGCGGTGTCTTGGCAATTTCAAATCTAATTTTACAAGATTTTTTCGAGATATTCACGGTGATAACAATAACCAAACGAAGAGTGGTATTAATACAATTCAATCCAAACTTAAAATATACTGGATGAGCTGCACTATATGAGCAACACCAGCAAGTTTAAAGAAGGCCAAGTTCACGTTTGTTTTGTTTAATTGAATATAAGAATTGGTCGAGAATAAACAGCTGTCGTAACTGTTATTCGACGTTAGTAGTATAATAAATCTGTAAGTTCTAGAAACAAACCTTATCAAAGACGGGAAACAGGGATGTAACGATGTTTTGGCCTTTGTTATTAGTTTTAGGAAAAAATCTGAATTTGCCTTGCGTGACGCTGAAAGAATATGCCTGTTACTTCTACTATGAAAAATATGTATTTGTATCTTATTGGATAGGTGCTGCAGGAAAGAGGTACATAAATAGTTATTTAAGTAACAAGGAATGTAAGGACCTATTAACATTTGAGGTAGGAAAGTACAAGCCAAGGCGAAAATGTTAATAGGCGATACATTCCGAGTTATCTTATCATATTTTTCCCAATGCCTATTGAAATTTTCCTAGATTTTTTTTAAAAATCGAATAGTGTCACCTTTCACCAGGATTAATGTTGATTTCAACCCCTTTCGAGAGTCGTGTTACCTGTGAGTGTCACATGTCACATAAACAATTGCAATTAATTATAAACAAAACGTTTACGTTTGCATCTTGCGTTGTAAATTATATTATCCTAGGAACTTAATAATATTATTCAAGGGAAAGCAGCAAACAAATATTATCACCGACTAATTACACACTTTGTTACTAAGGCTGTATCACTGACTTACATGATCGACAGCGGGAAAAATACTTTTATAGAGATATATCCTTTATCTAATAGACTTGTCTGTCTGGGACGCTGGTCCGTCCGGGACGCTGTTTCAGCAGCCAAACCGTAAGAGATAGAGAAAAAAGTTATTAAAGTTATATGTTTGCAATGGTCATGTCAGGTCAGAAACCGAATTTCAGTCACGTGACACTTTCGGTTTTCGAGAAATCACGTGATTTTCGTCCGTCCGGGACGCTGGTCCGCCCGGGACGCTGTTTCAGCAGCCAAACCGTAAGAGATAGAGAAAAAAGTTATGAAAGTTATATGTTTGCAATGGTCATGTCAGGTCAGGAACCGAATTTCAGTCACGTGACACTTCCGGTTTTCGAGAAATCACTTGATTTCCGTCCGTCCGGGACGCTGGTCCGTCCGGGACGCTGTTTCAGCAGCCAAACCGTAAGAAATAGAGAAAAAAGTTATATGTTTGGAATGGTCATGTCAGGTCAGGAACCGAATTTCAATCACGTGATTTTAAAAAATATTATTGTTTTTATTTAATACGCGTTCTATTTGAAAAACGGTCTTTTTTGTTTTATTAAATGAGACATTTATCTCACTGGTTGCTATTTTAGATATAATACCATTAAGAATTATTCATTTAGTCGATCAAATTAAAAGGTTATCTGAAAACCTATTATATAGGAAAATATCAAGAGCGCAAATACAGTTACGAAGTGGAGGTATTTCTGCGAGGGATATTTTCCGAAGCAGCATGTTTGAGGGCTAACCTTCCATATTTAATCGACTAAATGATTAGTTTGAATAGTATTCCTAGGATTAATGCATATAATTGATCATTTTGACTATAGACAGTGTCAAATTAATTTATTAATCTCAAACATGAATTGAATAAACACCAACTTGGTGTTTATTTAGTGTAAAACGATTGCTACTGGGCCAAATTTAGATTTTCATGGCTTGCGATTGATGTATGTACTAATCATGGATAAATATAAAATAGAAATAAACATCTGATATTAAATAATTAAGTTTTATGTGTGAGGAGTTTGTAATTAATTACTTTTTAGCTCTTGTATTCTAAGATTTTACGAGTACATTAGCTAGAGTATTTACGCAAAAATTATTTTTTCTACTCACTGTATAGAAGTCGGCTTTTGCCCCCTAGTTTTAGGAAACGAAACTGTAAATTTCCAACCAGCGGGAGGCAATATTTATGTCACGATGGATACCACACCCAAGCTTTACAACGTTTTGTTGATTCGGAAATTAGAAAAAATGTCACTACAGAAATTTATGGTCATTATAATGATTTTATAAAGCAAAATGTTTGAAGTTTCGGGCTAAACAACATGCCCTTGCTCGCTAGATATATAAATAGCTATTTTTCAACGTATTTTAATATTTTAAAGGTTTTTATTTCGGCTTTGTAAGCTTTACAGATACATTTTAAATTGAAAATCCAGGCTGCCCATTTTATTATGTATCAACTAGATAGATAATACATTTAACAAGCTCATAATTTTCACAGAAAACCTTACATTTTGGAGAATAAGTGGTTTCACTGCGCATGCTCAGATCTTGACCACAACAAATAAACAAAGAAAATGAGGAGATATATTGAAATTTAATGATGTAAATGACGAGCATGTTAAATGTATTGCTTAGCTGGTCGTTATACAATAAGATGGACATCCTGTATATATATGTTTTATACAATATCATAAACAACGATTTATTTTTATAATAAACTCATGTCCTCCACGTAGATATAAATTTAAAAAAAATTGTTTGGATTTTGTTTTGTTTTGTATATCGTGTTAGTAACCCATATTTTTGCAATATCAATATCTGCAAGTTTCATAATTATTTTTAGAGATTTAAAACCGTTAAAAGGAATAACATAATACATTTTAACCAGATTGGTTGTATAACTATTTGGAACTCTTAAACATATTAGGACCGATATTTAAGTAGATCAAATAGTTCAAATGTGTTCGGTAACATATTATTTTTCTGGCTTTCTCAGTTGCTTTTAGTTCTTGCATAATTATATATATTTTGTAAAGTTCCAAGTTTCTTACTATTGTGCATGTTATTATTTTACAATATTCAGTTACATGTCTTATACTGCACAAGTTATGCTTCTAAGGTTGCAACAATATGCTTATTTTTCGTTTCACTAAGAAATGGAAGTAAGTTCTGCCATTTTTATATTTATCCCTTGATTTGGTACTGAAAACTTGTTTTATTTAACCGCAAGTTGCTTCCGTGAAAGTTTCGTAATAACAGTGGTATAAGAGAAATTATTATTTCCTACTAATAAGTTCGCAATTCACCCTTTTTATAATTTTCTAAGAACTAAAACAAGAGCACAAGTGTTAATCAGTGTTGACAGGAATGTCAACTGCATGCAGGATGTGATCACGAAATAATTGTTTGAATGTTATATAACATATACGAGTCGTTAGAGATCCCGTTCATGAAATGGTTGGTTCAGCGAAAGTTTTCTCCAGGTAGTTCCTGAGAAGGCGTCAGTAATTAAAATACCCTCAAGAAGTTTTTTTATCTTTTTTTAATTTGCTTTTAGCATTAATATGTATTAGATTAAGGCTACGCATGCTAATGCGTATTCGTGGACACGAAACTGACTTGACACAGAAATTCCGTTTTTTATATCTTACATAAAAAGCCGGAAGGCGAAGGTGCTGGACTTGCCGAACTAAACTTTCTACTACACTGGGCTTCATATGTTATTAACTTATTATGTTGCAACGGCACCACTTTCAAAAATGTTATATCCTGCGTTCAGTATTGGTCGCTGGAATTTCTTTCAGTCTACAGACGGTGGTCGTATTTGCTGATTATAACAGATCAGACATCAAGTGCGATGACACCGCTCAAATGTGCTTACTAAAGAAACGTGGGACATTTCATTTGTAAAACTGCAAACAGCAAGTGCTGTCTGAACTAAAATCGTGCGTTTTCAGTGCTGTAGAACTCAAAAATGTATTGTGTTGAATAATGCGTCGGTTTCTGAAATAAAAGGAAGTTTTGTTTCAGATATAATCACTTATCATGACCACAATACTCAATGTTACACACTACTACATGCAGGAGATTTACGGTTATTACCTCTGGACACTATCGTTATCAGGTAAGATATTTTTTTAAATACAATTTGGGTATATTTTGAAAGAAAATGTTGTGCATAAAGATTTATGGGATTTTTTAAACGTTAAGCAGGTTCAGATTTAAAAACAGCCCTAGACGCGTTGAATAGGTAATTACAACTGTAAACACGACAATTTCTTTTTGAATATTTTTAGATATAATTATAGGTTTACGTACTTCCTTGTGGAAACGTTTTTTTACTAACATTTTACAGAACATGCAACTTATCTATGTTACGGATAATGGTATAGTAAACTATAACTTCAAAGTCGTCTAATTAATGTAATTGATGTGTAGTAATAGTCTACATTTTTGGGTATACCTTAACTCTGAAACTCGTATAATTACGATACTTCCATTAACAATTATAAATTTCAAAGTAGATGTGACAAAAGGAAGTATAGACATACTAATCACAAACATAATTATTTACGTATTGTGAAATTAGTATCTTGGAATTATAACCACCGAGGTACAAATTTTGCTTAGTGTTAAGTAGTGAGCCATATTTAATAGCAATACGCCGTTATACATATTTACATAACTTTTACAACTGTCATTGATCTAAATTTTAAGGAACAACATACTCCGTAACACATACATAAGCCTATGAAAAGATGAATGATGCAATTCCTATAAAAATTAATATTTTATTTGTAGTATTTTTTTCAATTTCGAACTCAAAAAATGCATAAATAAAAATAGTCAGCTTGTTATTGTTCAACATCAGTCGATTTATCAATAACAATCTACAAATACTGGCTTAAAAAAAATCACGTTCTATGATAAGATATAATTACCTCTGGTAATTATTTATTTTAGTAATCAACGTTTTACGTGACTACAGCTTTTGCTGCACGTAAAACTGTGTGAATGGTAACATACTTTTAAGAAGAAATTATAAACATACTTTTACTATTATTATGCATTATCCTATTAGCCTTTGGCGAGAGTGTTTTCCATTTATGACATTATGCTTAATGTAATTAATCATATATAGAGGGTGTTTCGAAAATAATAGGACACTGTCTAGCGTCTAGGGTACTATAATTCTCATCAAAATAAGCCGATAAGGCCAAGCATGGTCCGAAGAAAATATGCACACAAATTTTTATTTTAAAATTTTCTTTACAATTCAGAAACTACTCATCGAATCGTGTGATTGTCTCACTATTTTGCTCAGATTCATATATAACTGAAATTAGATCTATGTGTAGAGGGCGCTAGCTACTCTACTTCCACTTGACAAAAAGAATGACATTTTTTATCTCCACATTTTTGGCATATCCGGTATCATAACTTAAGGCATATTTTAATTTCGAACAAAAGGGGCCTTCTTGCTTTGTATAACCAAATTTAAAGGCTTCTGTGATATAAGTATTTGGAATTATTATTACGTCCGCAAAATTGCTCTTGCCCAGAAATGCAAAAATTCGTTATTGCAAGACATTTTAACGGTAGTAATACTCGTAAACAGTAATTTTAAAGAAATAGCCAATTATAGCTCATTGTGTATCAAGTAATACGTATATTCCTACCTAAAAATTACCCAAATAACAGTAAGTTTAAAAATAACAAATATGTTCTTTTCAGCACACCTTTTATACATTCTGTACTAGCTATGTACAAAACACATTAGCAAGTATATTTTCAGGTGATTTGTTTTAACTGCTTCTGTGATTGAGCAACTTAGTTCTTGTTATCTAAAAAATTTGCAGCCATTTCATAATTATCAGAAAAACACAAGAGGTTCCATACAAAAATAAGAGGACAAAAACTACTAATTTGTATGTGCCGATAATTAGGGTCCGGACAGATTTAATGATAACATAATAAAATAAAAAACTGCAATGGTTGTCCAAAGTAAACTTTGAATTAAAAAGTGTAAAACATATGTTAACTTACAACAGTGTTATAAAATTTGGATATCGCTAGAGACAACTACAAAATTTGCGGAAACATTTCTACGTGCGCAGTTGACCAGGTAAAGCGTGACTATCATTGTATAGTATTAGAGCAACGATGCCATATTTGATGCGCTGCACCACATGTAGTTATGCCGAATTTTTAAACTTAGATAACTATTACAGGCGTGCGAGTGGGATTTTATTATCCGTAAGGGTCTCACAGAAATAAATATAAATCCCAGTATAGTGAGAGCAGAATAATTATTCAATTACTTATGCACTATTAATTATTACATACAGGCAACTTGAAGTTATTTTAATAATTATTTTGAAAAATCATTGCAAACAGTTTTGACATTATAATGCAATAAGGCACATTTTTTATTACAATCACCCTAGAAATTGAAAAGTCAAAGGACAGTTTATGTTAGTGACGGCAATCTTTACTAAATTTTTATCTTCTTAAAAATATTTAGCGCACGGCACTGATAATTTGCTTGAAAATGCTTATCATTAAATCTGTCCGGACCTTACTGATAACTAGTTGCAGAGCTGCAGGTTTTTATTTTCAATTTCAATTTGTAATTTGGCATGTCTTAGTGTTGGTTGATTCACTGGGCATAATTAAATTGCAATAATATAACCAGAAGCTAATGTTTGGACAATTAAATTAAATATTGTTTATAAAAACATATTCACAACACTGATTTTGAATATTATGATTTTAGAGGTCTATATGTCAAGTTCAATAAAAGCTGAATTTTAACGTTCAAGCAGTACTTTTGTAAATAATACACTTTGTACTTTCATATTATGGTCATATTTTATTTGCGTGTGGCTTGAGGGTGTGCCATAAAGCCAAAAATTGATATCAAACATAGGAGAAAACGTAAAAAGACAGACCAAACTTGCTATTGTTGTACTGTCTTGCAATATATTAGCTACTCAAAAAAAAATCTGTAATTTTGACCTAACATAATATTTTGCTGTCGTTTTCAACGTCAAAATAATGCAAATATTCGCACTAGTTGCAATATGAAATTTCATACTAACACTTTGTATATTTAAGTAAATTTATTTACTATAAAAATTAATATGACTCAAAATTACAGAAAATCTTGTATGCAACACGTTGCAAAATTAGTATTTTTCACACACAAAACACTTTAATTTCGCTACTTGTTACATAAATAGCCATTTTTAAAGAATGATTGTAACCAGTAATTCTTGCCTTATTTTGAGTCGAGTAGAAACTGTGTAGTTGCACTAAACTAAATTTAAATACGCAATGATTCAGTCTGAAATTCAGTCTCTTTTTATCTTTTAATTGGTTTTGAGTATGATTTTCCTGTCTATTAAAATGTTCAATTAATAGATCGTAAATGTCTTTTTATAAATTGTGTCCATAGAAACTATTCTAGTAATTGTAATATATTTTAACATTTCACCTTAAAATATTCTAAAAGCTATTACTTAATATAATTCGAAGCAAGTAAATAGCTATTTAAGTAACAAGGAATGTAAGGACCTATTAACATTTGAGGTAGGCAAGTACAAGCCAAGACGAAGTCGCGGCTTGTTGCCTGTCGAAAATGTTAATAGGCGATACATTCCGAGTTATCTTATTATATTTATCCCGCTGCTTATCGAAATTTTCCTAGATTTTTGAAAAAATCGTTTGGTTTATCACCTGTCACCAGCATTAGTTTTCGTGGGTCGAGTTACCTGTGAGTGTCACATGTCACATAAACACTTGCAATTTATGAACAAAACGTCTAAATCTGCATCTTGCTTTGCTAATTTTATTATCCTAGGAACTTAATAATAATATTAAGTTCCTTTGTCAATTACTTCCCTTGGGGAGTATAAGCCGTTCACAACCTTTTTGGGACAGAGTTGGCTATGATTTTTTCTTTTCATGTTGGACTAACTGATTCGATGATGTAGCGGATGCAACTTTTTTTTCTGTCAGTGTCTGTTCGACATTTTCTTGCCACCACATTGCCAGATTTAATATTTTAATATTCGTAAGAAAATAAATGATTTATCAAATGTGTAAAAATAATTTTAATTTCCGTCAAAGGAAAAGTCAAAATGCCCAAAATAATTTTGTTGCAACAAAAAATTTCCACTAAACGATGCTACTTCCAATTTAAGAAGGACAGATCACATTTAAAAGAAAACGAGTCGATGTGGAGACTAGAGAATATCCG
Organism: Agriotes lineatus; assembly: GCA_940337035.1. Classification (NCBI taxonomy): domain Eukaryota; kingdom Metazoa; phylum Arthropoda; class Insecta; order Coleoptera; family Elateridae; genus Agriotes; species Agriotes lineatus. Next base: position 195,773,846 of record OW679194.1, on the reverse strand, counting down.
GCAACAATGTAGGTACCTATTCAGAAAATATAACCTTAAACTGAAAACAACCTAACCTAACACAAAAATTGTCAATTTCCATGAGGGAGTTTAGTTGCAACAGAGGTACTGCCAACAAAATTACTAGATGGTCATAGCCTCACCTGACCCAAAAAGATCGTGAACGGCTTATAGGTACTTACTTCCCTAATGTCATGACAACCAGTAAACAAACAGTAAAATCAAATTACCTGCAATGGATATGTCAAAGTAAATGTAACTTACTCGATGGGCATGGAGAAAACAAATATAATCACCGACTTAGGGCCGATTATACAATCCAAGGATAAAATTATCCCGGGGATAAATACCCTAGAAACGATTGTTGTAACAAAGGAAACTATGACAATTATACCTCGGATAGCTTATTCTAGGTATATACTTGCATTGTAGAACCGGTCCTTACACGTTTTGTTAGTAAGGCTGTATCACTGACTTACATGTTCAGCAGCGGGAAAAGGCATAAAGACAATATAGTAGCTATCAGATTAATCTGACAAACAATGAAAAACGTTCATTCAGTAAATATGTATAATTATTTTTATTTAACTCTTCTTCCTAATCTCGATTGTACTACGGTAATTTTAAAGAAAGAAAGTGGCTATTTATAATGCTGTAAGGAAGTACTCACGTTGTTAAGGGCAACGTGGGCAATTCTCTCAAATACTCACTGAAGCTGTTGATTTAAATGCAATATCTTAGCAATGGTTCAATTATCAAAGAAACTAGGATTAAAAATCCCATTTTGAAGAATAGCAGTTTGTATACCAAGGCACTGAAGTTTAGCTTTTTTCACGAATGCGGATTTAGTTGCCGAGGCCCGTAGGGCCAAGGCAAATAAACCACATGAGGGATAAAAAGGAACTTCAGTGCCAAGGAGTACATTATGCTTTATTTGAAATTGAAATATAGTGAAATTACAACATTTTAACCAACATTTGTAGGTTACGTTAACGTCGGTTGACGTTTACCTATCACCCCGCCGCCTAGAAAAAGTCTTAAAACAATGGATTACTTTTCTGGCGATTTCTTGTATTTTAATGATGATTTTGAGGTACTTTAATGCCAATTTCAAATAAATGATTACTATTAATTATATTAAAGTGTTTAGAACTTTTAGGCGTGGGATGAAATTGATATAGTACAAGTTAGTTATCGGAATTTATGCCCTTAAAAATGTATACCACTCGGCCGTTACACGGTTCGTAAGTCAAACAATTTTTATGTGGGTCTGTCATCACCCACTTGTACTATAAATAACTATTATCCAACACCTACTCATAATAAGCATATTACTATGGTCACTTCAAAGAAAAACACTTCTATCATTACTCACTAGTGGGAGAACTAATCCAAGACTTGTTTGTAAGTAATACATTTTAATTAATAGCATATTAAATTAAATTAAGAAGAAGAAGATACTAAATGCCATGTAAGTGTCAGAGAGCGTGTGGCCGGCTGGTAGTGGGTTCGAGCCCCACATCCGGACATTGGTAACATCGAACGCTCTCTGGCCATCATAGTAACACCTTGGTGGTCGTGACCCCTGAAATGGGCAATCTGCCTACTAATTCAACGGGATAGGTTAATCATCTTCCCGGGCCACCGCCGAAGAAGGTGTATAAAACCGCACTTTGTGCGGTAATAACAAGCTATCAGCCTGTATTAAGAGGAAGAAGAGGATATGAAATGCCATTATTAAGTGTATAAAAATTCAAATAAAAGTTAAAATTATTTAAAGAGATTTAAGAGAGGTATGGAGTAAAACTGCACTCTTGTGAAATGCATATATTAACCACTCAAGAAAATTATGTCCGTCGTGGTTAAACTTTTTCTTTCGTGACTAATGTTTTACATTCCGCACCTATTCAATAAATACCTCACCTTCAGGTGCAAAGCAAATCTTCTTCCTACAACTGCGCCAAAACCAGGCATTACGTCTCCTTGACATGTGTCAAAAATTTATCATTTTGATTGAGTGCATTTAGATGAACCTCAAAAATAAGCAGAATATATTCGTGAAAATAATACTTAAATTTTACATAATTATTGACGGTTATATACCATGTGTAGAAAGTTAGAAAACGTCAATCTGACAAACGTCAGTTTTCATTTCGATGCTTTAGTGTAATTGATTAATTTAATTTATTTTTATTTTACAGTTTTACGAAAAGTTCTGTATGCAACACGAGCGGAAAAAGTATTAGGGACTTGTTCGATTTTTTTTTGAGCTCGCGGCGCTCTGCCAGAAAATTTCGAATACGCCTAGATACATAAATAACTATTTCACCTGCTGACGCAATTGTACATAGTTATTATTTATAAACATATATTAATTAGAGAAGTTACAATAGTAATTTGTACAACTAGTTTTGAAAGTCATACTTTTTTTCATGAATATCCAGTTTGATAACGAGGACAAAGCCCGAGTTAATCAAGCAAATGAATTGCATAGTGATCTCTTGGTCGAAATTTAGTCGAAAAGGACTTCGGAATTGACAACTGTCAAACTGACATTTCAATAAAATAGTTAAAAGAAGTGTACTTTTTTTCACGATTTTTGCGTGTAAAAAAGTAAAACTTTCAATACGATTTTTCGTTAAAAAAAGACGACTTTCACGATCACTATGGAAAAAAGGTAATATTCAGCAAAAAATAACTGTACAATTGACCTGTTTTTATTGACGATTTTATCATCTGGATCTTCCTTTTAAATAAAAATTTCAACGTACCTATAGTTATGTATGCACCTCAGGCGTAACCTGTGTCTTTTGCCCTTGTTGTGCCCATGCCGCAGGCCAAAAAACTCCTGTTTATGCTCTTGATACATAAATAACTGATATTAGTTGCAGGAAAAAGTTTATAATACCTTCTAATTAGCTTTAGGCATACATTTATACTCTTAATGCCTGTTATTTTTTATATTAATTTGAATTTAGTTAATTGTGTAAATTCTGTATATTCAAAACATCAACCTGTATAACAATAACAAAAATGTTGGAGCGCATTTTTATACTATTTTAGTTTGCTTTCTAGCTTAACCAGTTTGATGATGTTGAAGTTACCCGTTTACACAAAATTTTCGAAAAATCGCATATCAAAGAACTTGTTCGTCAGTAGCTTATAAATATCAACCGTTTACCCGTTTTCCTAATGGATAATTTGGTCGTTGTGAAATTGTGATATAATTGCTTTCACTGTCACTCTTTCGAGCAACCGCTTTATCAAATTACAATTATACTACTTAAAAGTAATTCTTAGCCTTTATTGTGAAATAATCAATTTTTACTGTGGATATGCACATGAAATATTACAAGCATTTTGAAATATTTTATACTGTGATACGTAAATACTGTTACTTAAGTTTAGAAGTAACATGACACGAAAAATATAATTAACTATTGGTTTTCTTGTTTTGTTTTAGATTCAAGAACAAGAGGATGGCCTCTAGTAGATTCTCCAGTACCTACCCTGCTGTATACCCTTTTATATCTTTTTATAGTTTGGATTGGACCTAAGTTAATGAAAAATAGAAAACCATTCAGACTAACATGGGCTCTAATACCTTATAATTTAGCAATGGCTGTGCTGAATTTTTATATAGCGATACGGGTTAGTACTTTATTACTATTATTAATAGTACTCGTAGTATTAGCAATCTGTACTAATTTTTTTGTAATCAAATATAAATTGTTATGTCGAATATTGTACATTAGATTGCAGAGATAACGTTAATAAAAAACTAAATAAAATGTTAGTAACTGAAGTTATAATCAAAGTTCTTTATTGAAAACTACCATAGTTTTTGTTTTTGAAAATAATTGGCTAACATAGATTACCATATAAAACCTTCCTTTTTAAAGATTTAAATTTTAACATTAAAGTAAATATTTTATCTTTGTTTCTGTTTTCAATAATAATCGTATTTCCTTTTTATGTTTGTTTTCACATACAAAAATCTGTTAGTGAACGTATTTTATCTGGGCATTTTGAATTGATTTCAATTAGTGTAATGATTTTTTAGCTACTGACTGCAGCAACTAGGCTTAGGTATAGCTATGTATGTGAACCGTGCAGACAATCGCAGGATCCGGATGAAATGCAGGTAAGGCTTTTGTATTTTTACTCTCTGTTATACATTTTCATTAATTATATTTTTAGATTGCTAACGCAGTATGGTGGTACTACGTTTCGAAGCTGTTGGAATTTTGTGATACATTTTTCTTCATTTTAAGAAAGAAGGATCAGCAGCTCACCTTCCTACATGTTTATCATCATTCCACTATGTTTTCGTTATGGTGGATAGGAATTAAATGGGTGCCTAGTGGATCAAGTACGTAGTTTTTATAGTCAGTTACTAAAGTAACTTTTAACTACCATGGTAGCACCGTGACCTTTGTTTTATTCAATTGAATTTAATAAACTCGTTTAGTATTATAACACCCTTATATTTAAATTTCAAGATAAAATGAAAATACAGGGCAATTTCCTTTTAGCATTTTTACCGGCAATGGTAAATTCAGCAATCCACGTACTTATGTACTCCTACTATGGCCTTGCAGCTTTGGGACCTCGAGTAGCTGGATATCTGTGGTGGAAGAAATATCTCACCATGCTTCAAATGGTAAGTGGAAATCACTTAACCGCGCCCGCAACTCATCACGCACGATGAGTAATGAGATGAAATCGTGGCCAACAGAGCAATTAAAACGAAGTAGAATAATTTGTACAAGAGCTAATTCTGTTCGTTAGTTACTTACAAGTCTAATTGCGACGCCGAATCTATTAATCATGTCGCGAAAAACGAAAGTTAATTTTATGGAGCAGTAGATCAGCGCGGCCCTATCCTCCTTAACTTATCCGCTCCACCACTTTTCCAGGGAACATAAATACACGTTCAGAAAGCTGGAAAGCAGGTTAACAATCTCGTGACTAATTTTGTTTTGATTATTTTTACACACGCTGTAATGCTGCATCGGTGTTCGACAGTTTCCTCTCGATCAACGGACTTGCTGTAGGTATTTAGGACGCCGACAGCTCTCGACCAACTTTTGCAGAATTAACCTGCATTTGCTAATACGCTGTAAACAGATGTAAGAAATGTTAAAAGGCAGGATGTGATGCCTACGACATATAAATATGGTATGCATAGCTCTTTGTTTTTAATGCCAAAAACAAGAAAAGTGTTTTTATTAATAACAGTGAAGCATTATTATCAGTTGAAATAAGATATTCAATCAACTTGTCTACATACTAGTAGTACATTAAGTTATGTCTACTATTGAGACACTTTCTCATATTGTAAAACCTAGCAACTAGAAATTTTAGTTATTGTCTTCAACTTTGAAAGGTAAAAGAGGCTAAATATGAAAGTTTTGGACAGTTTTATTATACTTATAGCTATTAATATAACGAGAATATTATGCGATTTATAATAATCGAGGACGTTGCTAGCCGACGAGGCGATAGCCGAGTCGCGTAGCAACGTCCGAGATGGTTTAAATCGCAAATATTCGAGTTATATTTTCAGAAGTAATACTATAACTACTTCGATATTATCAGGTTATATGTCAATAACTTGTTGCACAATAATAAAAGAGTGTCAGTTTGACAGGTTAAATAGTCCGACCGCGTCAGCGAGAGAACTATTCTGTCAACCTGACACGATTTGTTATTGTGCAGGAAGTTTGAAACGTATAACCTGTTCGAAGTACGCATTGTATTCGATTTGATTATTTTTTGAGTAAATTTTAATATTTAGAACAAATAAATATTTTATTGGCAGCTCGATTTGTTTGTATTAACCTAGCTGAAAGTCATCTACATGAAAACAACATCAAGTTGACAAAAGTTATGTACTGCGTTGCCTAGTGAAGTTACTATAGTATAATCGATTTTGTATAATCGAAATTATACAAGATAACTTAACTAAATCTAGCCTTCTGATTGGTCGAAATCTCTACGAAAAAAATAATCAGCTTTATCGTATCATCGAAGCAAGTAATTTTAAAACAAAACACTGATTTTGTTTACATTGAATTGAAAAAATTTGTCAAAAGTTTTGCCACGTTTGGTCGTTCCTGATAAAAGTGATGGAAGATTTTGGTGTCTCCGCACGTATTTTAAAATTAGCAGAAAGTGTGAAAATGGATTTGTTGCCAGAGAAGTCGAAAATTCAATACGAAAAAGAATATCGTATTTTTTGTGAGTGGCGAGACAAGGAACAGGTTCGAGGTGCTGGAGAAACCGTTTTGCTGGCGTATTTCGCAAAACTTTCAAATGAGTATTCCCCTTCATCATTATGGCCGAAATATTCCATGCTACGAGCTTGTTTGGAACTAAAAGAAAGAATCGAAATTGACAAATATGGTTCGTTGATCAAATTTATCAAAAAGAAGAATGTTGGATACCGACATAAAAAATCTTCAGTACTGACGAAAGAACAAGTTGATGAATTTTTGCGTACAGCTCCAGATGAACCCTTTTTGATGATAAAAGTAGCTTTCTTGATTGGACTTGCTGGAGCTTGCAGAACGAATGAATTGGTGAAGATGTCTACCGATGACGTTGAGATTTTAGAGAATAAGGTAGTTGTTACTGTTCCTGATTCAAAAACTTACAAAAAAAGATTTTTTGCGATTGTGTCTGAGGGTGATGTCAATCCTGTAATTTTAATTAAAAAATATGCAGCGTTACGGCCGGCTCATGTTACGCATAGAAGAGTCTTTGTATCATACAGAAATGGAAAGTGTACTATTCAGCCATGTGGCATTAATTTTTTCTCTAAAATTCCTGAAAAAATTGCTACATATCTCAAACTCGAAAATCCAGCTATGTACACCGGCCACTGCATTAGGAGATCTGCAGCGACCATGATTGTAAACGCCGGTGGAGACATGTTAGAGCTGCAAGAGTTGGGTGGATGGGAGTCTAGCAAGGTTGCAAAGGGGTATTTAGAAGAAAACCTAGAAAAGAAGATTTCCATTGCGCAAAAAATTCAGATCGGAAGGGTGTGTATGGCAAGTGCTTCTGGTACTAAAGAATCAATGAAAATGTGTGCTGGCTTATCTGGGAAAGCTACGGGAGATGTGGCAGTCGAGATGGATGGGAAAGATGTGTCTTTAAGTTTTCATAATTGTGAAAATATTGAAATTAATGTTCAAAAATAATTTTATACTATGTTAATATGTTATCAGTTCAAAAAAATTATTACAATATATATATCTGGCTGTAGTGTGTGTGTGTGTGTGTAGTATTTTTGGGGAGACTCTAGCGAGTCTAGCAAGTAGGCCTTCATAGGCAACAATTCATCCTCAATTAAATTCAACAGAATACTTCGAAAACACAACATTTTAAAATTTTTAACGCAAGCCAAACTTTGTTCACACAGTTTGTTGGTGTTTAGTTTTACGTAACCTAGCGATATCACTAAGGACAGAACATCGTTGCTAAGCGATATTTCGCAACAAGGCTATTTAGTTTTTGAGTACGTACATTGTTTTGTGAATATATTGCATGGTGCCCAATATTCAGTGATATACTGCTGTTATTGGTTGAAAAAAGCAAATGTCTGCAATACGATTGGCTCACTTGAATACCTTCTAGGAAGATATATCCGCTGATATTTTTTCGATTGGTCAAGAAACGTTAAATTCTGGATTTTCATTGGTCACTTTTTGACAGATGACAGTTGAATTGAATAGTCAAAAATATTTATAATATTTATAAATATTCAAATTACCTACTGTAACAAGTGCTGTTTGTCCAAGGTCAAATAGGCGCTGCCAGTGTCAAACGGATATGATGGCAGCACATGTGCATTGACAAAAACTAAGAAAAGACAAAACGTGCAGAAAAGCTGAATAATTTCAAAAAATTATTACCGCAGGAAGCAAGAAAGTGAGCAGCGATGCTGTTCAAAAACTGATGTGCCACACAAGAAGAAACGTTTGCCTTTTTTCCAGAAAACGTTTAATAGAAATTTTCTAGAATAACTGTTGATTACCATTTATTTGTACCGGGTAGCCATAAGTATCTGTGCTGCCGATAGCCATGGAATTCGCTACTTACAAGTGTTGGTTGCATTATATTTCAATTATAATGATGGGTCGCTGAGAGCGGATGGCAGAGCAAGCAACATACTTGAATTTCAGGTGGCCAGACCTGATTCGATCCCCGGCAACCACACCGGGATTTTTAAAATCGTATCCTCTTCGACTACCACTCCAAAACATGTATTCGTTAACTCTTAATAAAGGAACTCTTCTTCGCTTTCGACGGACAAGGCTAGCCACCTACCGGGCTTACGAGTAAAGAGGGCTCATAGAACCTCTTTGTGGTTAAAAACAAATCACTGGCTTATAATAAGAGGAAAAAGGTATTATACCAATCTGTAATAATTTTGACAAATATCAATGTCTGTGGGGATGATATGAATGGCATTTAGTATTTATGTTAGATAGTTGGATTCATCAATTTTTAAAGCGTTGCTCATTTTAAAGGTAATGCGATTTGATCCAGTTATCACCTCCTGGCGTAAGAAATTACTTAATCCTAAGCCTTTCTACCTTGTTGGTGTAAGGCTGATGGGTTATTCCATTTGTTTCCTGGTTTCTGGTACATTGTTTTCCATTTCTTCATGTTTGCATGTTTTTGCTACTTTCGTTCACTTTTCTCCTCTTTCTACTACGGCCTCTTCCAGTTTTTCCACCCAATTTTTTCTTGGTTTTCCTTTCTTTTTTTGCACTCTTACTTCGCAAACTTTTCTCGTTGTTCTTTCATTCTTAATTTTATATACATGTCCCAACCACCCTAGGTGTTTCTCGGTCCTACTGTCCTTCTTGGTTTGGTTTTTAAATTTTCTCGAAATACAGCTCCCTCAAGCTTAGAAGGCACTCGGCAAAATCTTGAACTAGTAAGAAATTCGAAAACATCCATAGAAAACGCCTTTGTACATTCAAAGAAAAATTGTTATGCTGCCATTACATCATGCTTTTCTCCAAGTATGGCGTTTCTTAAAATGGGAAAAATAATTAAAAACAGAGTTGAGAAGTCATTGTTAATGTCACTCAACCATGGATGTTAATAACACTTCACACTTCATATATTATGTAGAAAATGAAGAAGAATTCTCTTGTTAGGGGTTTACGACTACCACAGGTGTTAGCGTGGTAACCGGAGAGCATACGATTTTTAAACTTAAGAGTCTCCAGGAATCGATCCCGGGTCGGCCGCCTGAGAAGCGAGCATCTGCTCGCTGGGCCATCCGCTCACCAAAAAGAAGAATAAACGTCAAATCCTAAATTATCATTGATCAATTTTTGATGTATGATAGGCGAATTGAATAGTTTCTAATACTTTGAACATGTTATCTTCTGTCAATGCTTGCTTCTTCAACTTGTTTATCAAACTGTATGAATAATTTCTTTATCATTATTTAGTTTTGTTTTTCTTCTGACATTGATTATCTTAGCAGAAATGTATATTTATTTGCCAATATTGTCATACTTTTAAATTTATTGTCATAATAACAATCATAATATTTTCTTATAATAGTTTTTTTCTTGCTCTGCATTTCTTATTGACTCACTTCTGAAAATCTTCGTTTTTCTTTTACATTTTCCATTTACAGTTTATTAGCAATTTAAAATTATTTTTTATATTTATTATATCTTTAACTTCAGTGTTGGCCTGACCTCATTCTCGGGCGTTCCTCTTCATAGAATTCTTTTTCATGTTTCTGTTTTTTTTTAATTTTTAGGCCACTGTGTCGCTGAATATAGTCAAGTAAAGCTTCTAAATTATTTCCGCATACCTACTTTGGTTGTAAATTTTTATTGACACAGTTAATTTAGTTTTGTTGCTACCATTATGGTTTGCCTCAGCGTTACGTGCCCATTACTTTCTTATATTTTTAGCGTTCTGTCTCGTCCACTAATTTGCAATTTGATACCTATAGTTCAGTGATTGGAAGACTATGTATTGGTATGATTTTTATTTGTGATCAGAATACATTATTTCATATAGTTTAGTTGAACTAATTAAAAGGTTTTGTGTGCACTTCTTTGTGTTTGCTATATTTTGTTACTGGGGGTCGGCATATGAATTCTTCCTGGTTGACCATTGAAATCACGTAATACAATATGTTATTGTAAGCCAGCTCTAGCCCTTGTTAGAATTACTGTTTGTTACTAAACCCGCGTTTTGAGATTCGGATCAATATTATGGTTTTCTATACACTTTTGACTCTATTAACATATAAAATTGCCAATAAGTTATTGTTAAGAAATATCAATGGCTATTATTAATACCGACATAAAGATCATTATTACACAAAATAGTTTTTTTACATTATAACCAAATCGTTATACTATACCAAGTAATAAGAGTTAAAAATATTACTATAATATAACAACCAGATAATACGAGAAATATACTGCTTAACAAATGAACTGGACTACCTATAATAGTATATTAAAGTATGAGTGGATAACAAGGTCTTTAAAACACGCGCGAGTTTTCGAGCACGACGGCGTAGCCGGAGTGCTCGAAATAGAGCAAGTGTTTTAAAGACCAGTTATCCACGAATACTTTACGCTATTTTTTATTATACCTGCAATACTGGAAATAAATTACGCACTAAAAACTTACAAATAATTTTTGTCGTGATAAATCCATAGGGCATAATAATATTGCTACTATAGTTACGAGAATTATTTATGTTTTTGTCGCGTCCACGTCCGTTGTTGCATTCAGTCGTTTCCTTGACAAGCTCGGCGAGCTTTAATCGCATGTTTTCGCACGCACAGGCGTGCTTTAAACGGCGATTCTGATGCAGGTATAATAAAAAAATTGTATTTGCTACGTTACGTCATAAAATATATTAGAGCCCTTTATAATACAAGCAGACGCATGCCACACAAGTTGCATAAAATCTTGCATAGCAGTACTTTCGCCTTTACATGCTGGTGGCCATGATGCAACCAAAACATAACCCTACAACGTCAAACAGTTCACTCGTTGGGGGTTATATTATCTATGCTCGCTGTTCTAGCTTCTAACTTTGTGTTTGAGTTGCCAACTGTGTTCGTTTTCCTATGTCTTTTATGCGTTGCCTCTCATATTCTTTATTAAAAAATCAGTCTATTTCAAGACTAAGGAATACTTTTTTAGGATATAAGGTAAGCCTAAAACATTGATTCCTTTTTGACTGAACTATTTACGTCCTTTTCTGTTTTTCAGATTTCAAAATATTCGAGCATGACCGGTTGTTCAGCCTCGAGTTAGTACTATTAAACGTATAGACATTAACATATTTTCATTTTCTGAAAAGTAACTAATTTTTTGAATTTGCCGCTTTTGTGATGTAGTTCAATATGGCTGACAAGCATGCTCGTATTATAGAGGTGCTTTAAAATATATAAAGGAGTTTTTGTTTTATAGTATACTCATATTAAGCATACTTAATTGCACTGTACTCAAATATCAACTGAAGCATGAACAAAATCATATTAATAAAATTAAAAATAATAAAATTATAAAAAAAACTATATTTAACAAAAATATGAGGAAGAACAAAAAAAGTAAATTAATAGTTTATTGAATCTCCTCGGAAGGATTAAAACTTTTTAGCAACGATTTGGCATACTTTGTATGCAAGGTGTTATGAACATTTGGGCAAAATTCAAAATTTTCAAATAATAATTTTTATTAATGAACTAGCTTTATTTAAACCAAATTATGAAAATAAATACTTTTTATAGTGACATAATCCTGAAAGGTTATCAAAAATGTCATGACTGTCCTTTTATTTTTAAAAATTGCACCAGTATATGCAAATGGTCAAGTTCATTTATTGAGCAGTATAATTATATGCTATGTAAAGCGTCGAATTCCTGGCAGTCGATGAAAATGATTTATGGCATACAACGTGTCCCATGATTGATGTCACAAGAGATATGATCGACACATCAACATTTTCACAATTAAGGGGTAAACGCAACGAGCATCTAACAAAGTTAATTTGCCAAAGGATAATCGACAAAACAAACAGATTTCCTTGCCGTAGGGTTTATCGATGAATTGTAAATAGTCAAATTTAGGACATAGGTTTGTTTTGAAAGTAAGATTTAGGATATTCTTTTTAATAATAAGCAATTAAAACATAGTAATTTAATATAAACACGAAAATTGTGTCTCATATAACATCAAGTACAATTCGAGGCATTTTCATAGTTTCCAGAAAAATGTGGGGTTACATTCGACAAAATCAAGCCATAATACTCTTGGGAATCCCATTTTTCGCGACGTAGCAAAACGATTAGGGCCACTTGTTAATTCTAGTGGACACAGAATAAGACATTGTCGATAAAGTTTTGTACAATATACAGTGCCATTATGATAAAACTGAACAGGCAGTGTATTACGGTTAATAAGTGTGAAAAATTGGGTCAAAAAACCAGAACTGAAACACTTGGAGTACTGGAAAGCAGAAGGGGCTGTCACTGTACGCTGGAAGTTGACATCGGAGCACATTGGAAGCCGAGGTCGTCGACAACTCAAAGATTGGGGCTGCAATGGTAAAAGTCGAGGCCAGTAGCTAGGGAGCATTTTGTGTGTCTCTAATTAGGGGCCTACAAACATAGAAAATTGAGTACTATGCATATGAGAGCTACGAGTTTATGTATCAGTAAAGTTAGAACTGTTACAAGTCAAATTATGCAACGAATATGCTCCATGGAAGAGCCCTTTCAAGCTACAAAGCAGACACATACTTGAAAGAGGTGTTTATGAAAATTTTTGAAGCCTTCGTCCACTTGCAGAGAAGTTGGATTCAGTGATTTCAGGCGAGAGTACATCTCGCAGTGTTACATTTGGCGGTGTGTGCAGATCTTCGGAAATAAAATTTCCCCATGGTAGATAACACCCGCACAAGTGCAGCAAAGTTGTGGGACTACTTTTCCTGCAGTACATTAGAGCCTTGTACTAAAAACAGGTCGACATGACATGAGTGGGGACAACTGTGAAATTGAGTACATGTGTGCTCCAATATGGAGCATCTTTTGTTTGTCCGAGGCAATAAACAGAGCTCACGCGGAAATTTTGGAGGACTCTTGCTAAAATTTCAACGGAGAACCTTCACCCGTTGCGAGTCCAATTTTAGGTTAATTTTTTCGCTTGTGTGACCAATTTTATAATTTTGTTGTGTCAATCTGTCACTTACGTGAGAATAAATAGTTTCACTTGTGTGCGCTGTTTTTATCCAAGTTTAGTGCTGTTTTGTCTTGTTTGAAGCAATGTACGTAGCTTCTTCGAAAGTTTTGAGTAGCGACCCAGCTTCAAGCAGAGGACATCTTGGACATATCTGAATAGAGGCAAAAAGAGCGACCAGTGGCAGAGAGTGAAAAAGATTATCGATGTTATTTTTTGTCATGTACTCGAAGCTCGCGAATCTTTATTGTAATGTTAAGCTCTACAATCACAATCAAACTGCCAAAAATGAGAGTTGGAAAAGGTCAATAATTAAAACAAAGATTTCTCGTTTCGATGCTCATTGAATTTTATTAATGTGTTTCCATAAACCAACGAAAGAAATATTGTATCTGATATATTTTTTTCGTTTTGAACCCTGATTTGCTTATGCGTAAAATAAAAGTCGCATAAAGTTTCTTGCTTATGACAACTTCACTGTGTGTGCCTATAATAAATCATTTGTTCATCCTTAAATCAGCTCATTTCTGAGGTATAAAGGATATCTGTTATTAGCAAGTCAAATAATTAATTTTCAATTTTTAATTACTTACACCATAGCAAGAGTGGATATCACAGCCATACTAGACTATTGAAATTCCGTCTGTTTTTTGAAGATTTAAATTCATGTAGCGGTAACAATTCGGAATACCATATCAAAATGAAGTAAATGTTATGCTCTTTATAGTATAGTTCTTAATTCGGTCTATTGCCCCTCTATAAAGACTGGCTCTATAATGCCGAAGTGGCATAAAACGGCACGACAAATAATGACCATCTTTTAGTATTATTTTCTATTACCAACATTCGGATTTTCTGTAGACGAATACCGATAATCTTGTGAAATACTAACGCAATTTGTTGTAAAAATGTTGAGAAAATTATAGTTTTCTAAAAAATTTGCATTTCGATGCCTTTTTCTTCGATGGTTAAAAAAGTTAATCTGGTTCCTTCATTTCCGCCCTGAAGAGGCTGCACGAATTTTGATTTAAGTATCCCTTTCACCTTGTTTGATTTATACATTTCTTGTAATTGGGACTTGCTGGTATTAAGGTAATTTGATCTTCGTCTCAATGGTATTTTGGGATATTCTTCTACTGACCTAAGAGCAATAACAGAACCAACATAATTTTAGTAGTACTTTTTTATTATTCGCATGAAAGTTAGATGCCTAAGAATATTAGTATTGTTCTTAGCGTATTATATCTGATTCCATACCATTGAACAATGTACATTTTCAGTTCTAGCGTTAACATAATTCGCGGATCTTAGTAGGAGATTTGAGAACAGCTTCTCATAATAATATTTTTGTATAATATGAACGGATAAGGTACTTTAACTAACAAACAATGTGTTTCTTATTAGCTGTTATGGCCGTTTTCATTTAAAAGTAAAACATCTACGAAAAAATCCTTGCAAACCAAACAGAGCTGAATGCAAAATTTGTATTTTCAAATATAATTTGCTATCAATCATAGCTCTTGTAACATCAATCCTGGAACACGCAGTGGAAACAGTATGTATCATTGAATCATACTCGTGTTGGACCTATGTGGTTCGTATAAGAGTATTTTCAAATTCTTACAAATTTCCGAAAGAGATTCAATGCTCCTAATAACAGTAGCGATGGCACTGCTGCAGAAATATTTCGAAAAATTTTATTAATGAAACTGGTAATTTTCGGAGTTCATTTGCTTATTTTACTACACTTCCTATAGAGATCCATAACTTGCTTAAGCAGAGCATACTTAATTAATAAAAAACACTATTGTTTATATATAGGAAAATATATACTTTTGTACGTAATTTGCAAAATTACACTAATTTAAAATTTTATTGTTATTTCAATTCATCAACCTAGTAACAGCAGTAACTTGTTGTCTGGGCAGCTACTAGACATATAAATTGCGATTATGCTCCTAGGGTTAGGGTAAACTTATCATAAGATTTTCCTCTTGAAAACGGTTAACAACGAAATATTCATTTAGTCGATCTGAATGTCGGTCTATTTATTATAATTATATTAAAAATATAATACGTCATGAAACGAAACCTTCCGGTACTTTCGCAAAAAATTTTGGAATTCATTCATTAGTATATCATTGTTAGTATAAAATATATCAATGCCCTTGTTATTATACGGGTAATTAAGCAGGAGAAAATTTACTAAATTAAATTTTTAAAGATATTCACGAATTAATTAAACGCCAATTATTCCAGCACTATTCAAGATTGGGTCACGAAATAAATTCTAAAAGTTTATAAATCTTGGTATTTTAACCTTTTAGTAATCACTAAGTGATAGTTATTTATAGCAGGTTGAAAACTGCTGATATCTACTTATTCTAAGTAGAAGTAATTTGCAGGTATAGGAGGATTTATGTTTCCAGTTACAACTAAATAATCTGTACATTATTGAACAATAAATCAAATATTAATAATAAAAATAATATTAAGTTGCAATCACACCATAGTTGAAGCGTTGCTGGCGAAAATGATTTTAGCCAGAACAAGGTTAATATAATGAGATAGTACAGCATTTATAAGAACAGTTTGAGAAACTATACATATATTTTTTTATACTTTTCTTATATACAGAGTGTATCAGAAATCCGTTAACCCGTGGAAGAACTCATTAAATTGAATACATTTTCTCTATAGCATTTTGCAATAGCGTTAATATTTTTTTCTCATCTGTTACCGTATAATTTTGACCAAATGAGTCATTGCGTGGCTGACTTAATTGATTACCATTAATTCCAACACGAACAGTTTTTTGACATCATTCCTTTTCTATTACAACTAAGAAATCGTCCGCTGCATATTTTTAATCAGAGCTTTAGTGGACAACCTATTTCTAATTTTAAATCAGTTTGAGTGGCGTTTTAAAAAAAGTTAGAAATAAAAACAACATTTAATAGAGCGAAATCTACTACGCCTTAAAATTAACATGCACATGTTTGACAACATAAATTAAAATCACTTGTAAAGCCTATTTATTTAAAAAAATTTGAATCCATCTAAATGAGATTCTGAATTTCGAAAAATATCTCTGTGAAAGTATATGTCAGGACCCAGATTAAGGCTATGTTAACAACTTACTTTTTCGCTTCCTCAAACCGATTAAGAAGGTGATAAATTTACAGGGAGCTTTATACGGAAAATATTAAGAGAAAAAAGCAAAATAATTGAGTTCGAATGATTTTTTTAAATTTTCGCTGAAAGCGTTCAGTTTTCCTACAAGCTACTTATGGAATCAACAGCAGACATTCTCGTCGATACTGCAAAATGTTTTATTTTTTTATATAACTTGTACTACATTGATACTGTGATGAAGTAGTATTAAAATAAATAGTTTAGCTGAACATAATAAATTTTTGCAACATTAATAAAGAATATTTTGTATTTACATTATAGAATATACAATTGCTCTATTATTAACGATCCTTACACTTCAATACCTACTTAGAATAGTTTTCCGATTGGTTGGTCTGTGAAAACATAATTTGTAATATGCGGATAGAAATTAACAAGCGGAATAGTTACTACCGTTAAAAGCATGCGTGTTTATTATCACTAAACTCTTCGAAAGTGATGTGCTTAACTACTACGAAACAAGAGGAAATGACGCTTTGTTATTACGAAACGAGAATACGCAAATATTATTAAGGAAGCTATAAAGCCGTAAGTGAGTGGAAAGGTGCAATGTTTTTGTACTTGTTACATGTTGAAACGGCTTACTTAAATTAATTAATGATAGCGAGAAAATATACTAATACTAATTTCTGACAATTCGACATTACTATTTTACACTCCATCTTTTCCTGTTACTCAACTTAGATAGAGCCTGTCCATTTCGTTATGGCAAAAACAAAACCTTTAAAATCTGGCAATTCTAAATTATCAGTGTCAAATAATTCATTAGCGTCGAAAGCGGGTGAAATTTTATCATCTATTGCCCTAAAAACTGATATGCTGCACAGTATTTGACACTGACAATTTAGAATTATCAAATTTGAAAGATTTTGTTTTTGCCATAACGAAATGAACAAGCTCTATCGTGTTTATAGCAATCGATTGTTTTTCAAATAATACATTAGGCGTCTCAATCGTGTTTACTAGATATAACATTTAAACCACTCCAATGGTTTTGTTTATAAATATTCTTTTGCTATAGGTTCAATTCTGTAGTTTTATGAGCTTTAAAAGATCTCTTATGGTTGTTCTAATATGTGCGATAAGCAATTTTTGAGAAAGTTTAAAAAAGTAGGTTATTTAGTAATATAACGAATAGCATTGATATTATAATTTTTAAAAGTCGTTCACGTTTATGTAATGTTAATATCAATTAGGCTATATGATTATATAAATTAAAAGGAATCTATTTTGTCTACGCTGCTTCCGTATTCACACCTCAGACGATTTAATCTGGGATTGCGAAATAAGTACAAAATCTTCAAGACATCTTTACATCATTTACAGCTGATTAAAATTTAGCTAATGTGAGAATTAACTGTATAAAGCTTCTAGGTACAACCAGAATAGTCGGTTAGTAAATTTTATTTATTAATAAAGTGTTCATAATATAGTCGTAATGTATAAGTAGACGTAAACCGTTAAGCATTTTGCATGACGTAGTAATAGACCTTTCTCGATGAATTCGAAGACGTATAAAACGTGGTAAAAATTTTATGATGAAAAATGAAATCTAAAAGGCCGTAGCACTTTAGATTTTTTCGAAGTTTTACATTTAATCAACATTTGTGTGTATGACCAACATTGTATTCTCTGTATAATTGACGTTAACAAAATGTTTGTTTCAGGTCCAGTTCACATGTGCTCTAATTTTGGGGATCAATGGTATTAGAGTGGGATGCGAATTTCCTCTCTGGATGCATTATACCTTAATCATTTACATGATTTCTTTCATCGTGCTTTTTGGAAATTTCTACGTCAAGGCTTATTTGGAGAAGGTAACAATCATGCTTTTATGTGATCTTTATTGTCAACAGTAGTTTCCAAAAAACGTTTGCATGTAGTTTACCGATAAGAGGTATCGCGAATTGCACAAAGAGAACGTATATTTGATTTTATAGGTTTGGATTGAAAACTTCTCAAATAATTAACACGATCATACCTATGTGTCATTTTTGTCAAGCAGGTTTGTTGTGAACATAATATATAGTATGATCAAAAATTATTTTCATCTAGTATGGCTATGCAATAGTTCCTAATTTATGAATGCAACCATGGTGTAACGAATACAAGGTGAAACGTTCCCGGAGATGCGCAGTTGTTCAGAAAGGAGAGGGGAGATGTCAACCAATCCCCAATGCGCCTAGTCAGGAAATCCATCATGGCCGTGATCATGGTGTAACCATAGCCGCCATCGTATATTGTTGCTGGCACTGTCAGTCGATGTCAAATTCGAGGTTAGCAGGTTAGGTTTTTCGTCAGTGTGACACCAACTGACGCAAAACCTAACCTCGAATTTGACATCGACAGCGTCTGCAACAATACACTTCAGTACTACCATTCGTGCCCTTTGTGGGCCCATTTCTTATTGGTTGAATTTGAGGTCCGCCCACAATGCATCCATTCTGCAGAACGTTACACCTTGTATTCTATGCACATAAATGCAACTACGCTTATACTTTAACTGTCAAACTTGATATTTAATTTTTAAGTGACTTATAGTTGCATTCGTAAATTAGGAACTATTCCATAGCCATACTAGATGAAAATAATTTTTAATCATACTATATTCTATACTAAATTCTCCGAACATTCAAAAACTAAGTGTGTAAGATTTATAGACAAATTCATCGTATGTACCAAATATTTTCGCTAACTTGTGTGCTAAAATTCTTAAAAGCTGCGTTTTAATGGCAATTTTCAGTTCTTAAAGTTTCTGTAATAGTTGCATCTGTTGGACAAACAATTTATGGATAGTGATAGTTATACCTTCAGGGTTAGTTTTAATTGAAATAATTGTTATCCAATTACTCAATAGAACATGCACGACATGGCAACTTTCTATACTTTCTTGTATCTTAACGTGGTTGTCGATATTTAACCGTTAAGCTCTCTACTCGCCGTATTAGCATAATATAGTGTTAACTATAAATTAGTTATGCATTTAAGTAAGCAGACTTAGACACTGCAGTGATGCGGTTTGCGAATTTACATATTTATTGAGTAATTTTTAAATTTCGAAAGTGGTCAAGAATGTATATGGAACTAATAATAACTGTAAGCTCTACGCTTTCTTTTGCCTTCGAGATAAGGAAATTGTCGGAATAAAATAGTACCTACAGAATGGTTCAAGTCCTCTATCATGAAACCATTATATTTAATTGATTGGTTACTTTTGCTTTTAGGGCAACAGAGTGTTCTCGGAATGGAACGGACTGGATATGGGTTGTGGACAAGGGGTGATCTTCCACAACAATGGAAATCCTGTGATTTATAGCCAACCATTTCAAAATGGCAAATACGAAGAAAACGGTAACGTTCACCAGAACGGCGTTACGAACAAAAAGATCGACTAAAATGCTTATAAACATATTTTGTAAATAATAGATAAGTAAAATCCATTTCATACATAAAGTACTTAGTTAAGACAATTTTAAAGAAGCATTTCCTTTTCGTGTTCAAAATCGCAGTTCTTCCTCACTTTCGAATAAAAGAATGACGTCGTCTCTGGTATTCTATACCATTTATTGCATTTGTTTTATATTAAAATAGTAAGTTATTCGTTATTTTAAAGATTTCTTATGTAGCTGATTTGCTAAGATTATAGCAATTTACATATTTATATACAGAGAGTCTCATTACATGAAAACAGATTTTATTATTAGTTACTAACATAACCAAAATATAGAATTAGACTGTTACTTGTAAAAGCATTTTATCATAGTTGTTTTAACTTGCCTTTGGGGCCCTCTGTATGTGTATTTACATATATTATAACCAATAGGTTTTATACATTTAGTTGTTTTTTACAAGGTTATATATATATATATATATATATTAGTAGATTGTTTTACTATGTTTGTTAGTGCTACGAGATTCTAACTTTTTATAGTTGTTTGTTATAAAAAGAGTCAATTATTGTTGCGGTATTGAGCATTTTGATAGTTACGAATTATACTATTAGACTAGTAACTACTAATACTGCCTCTAAATATTTATAGTATAAGACATTGCCTGAAACGGGCTCTGAACAATTTTAAAATACCATATTTTATACTCAGGGCTTGTTAATAAAAAAATTAGACAGCATTTGGACAAAACAGAGATTAATTGGAGACAATATCTGTAAGGAAACAATTTAATATTAAATAAATTTTTATTGTTCAATTGCGCGAGTTTCCTTTTATCACCTATATTTGCCATATTAATTATACATTATGGGTGCAGTAACGAAATAAAGGAAGGTGCAATTTTGGTGGAATAAAATTAACCGGAAGTAGGACAGTTTAAAAATTTAGCACGGGAGCGAAGATGTACTAAAATAAGTGGAGCTCAATCTACCCTGTATGAAGATGTTTTAAAACTATGAAATTTAACAAACAGAAGAATAATTTAATATCATTACTTTAAACTAGTGGAGCGACCATTACAATTAAAATATCACAGTAGTACAAATAATAGAAAAGTAGATCTGCTGGGCTTGGCGGGATACTAATAGAACTTGTAGAGTATGGAGGAAACCTGACTTACTGATCTAATGTATCTTTGTTTAGAACAAAAACGAACGTCCGAAGAATGGAATATATCTTATATCATACCATTACACAAAAAGGGCGATCGAAGTAATAGTTATTTACTATACAAGTAGGATAAGAGCATCATTAATATAAGTGTGTGTAAGCACACAAGTGTATTAATGATGCATTATCACACATGTATTGTACAAAATTTTATTTACAACTGCTCAAAATTGAGAAAAGTGCATTAAGAGAAATGTTATTTTCAAAAATATTTTAGTAGGCAAATGTCATTATGTCATTCATTTGACACTATTTCAGTTAGGTAGGAAATAATGACAAATGAGTGACGTAATGAGTTATTTATTTCACTGAAGTAGATAAAATATATTATTATATAAGTCTAAACAGCACGTTGAGCAGCCTTTTAGCAAAATAAATAAATATAAATTGAAATATAGCTTCAGAGCTGTTTTACTCCGGGTCGGTCATGTGTCGATAATCTATCTATCTTACAACCACTAATAGAAAAAAAGACATTGGACAAGAAACGCATATTGCATTCATTGCTATGCAAAAATCCTATCTCTCTATTCCAAGAACAAAACTACAAAAAACTTGATATAATGGGGTGTAGATCCAACCTTAATATTTATAATCCAAAAACTAGATCAAGATGATAAATCATTTGTAAATGTTAAAAATAGTCTGTCAGAACCAATTCACATATCCAAAGGCTTGAGACAATGCTGTAGTTTATTGCTATTACTGTCTATCTTATGCTTGGAAAGTGTCCTAGGGAAGCGGAAGCGAAGATGTCAAGGTATGAATATTCCAATTAACTGATAAATGCCTCTTCGCATTGAAGATTGCAAAGACTAGGTCGTTAGTGTTCAGGATGTTTATTTTCTTGAATTTATATTACGAAGGTTACATTACACTGTAATGCAGCATACAGTATGTATGATACATTTAATTTAAATATTTACATCCAACTATCTAATGGATATCATGTCATATAACAGTTGTATGTTTAACAGGTGGGGTAGTAAGGGCAACCACAAGGTTGTTTATATTTTGTGAGTAACAAAATAACTTGAATTCAGAATCTACGAGAAATAGTCACGTTAAGGGTTAAATTCCCATTAATTGTGATAGAATAATAATTGCTGATTTTATACGTAGTAGTAATAAAGCATTCTCTACGATCAAATTTGACTTCAAGTCACAAATATTATTCAAATATATAATTCAAGATTATTTGATTCCATTTAACGTGGTATATTGAGTTTTCAAACGAGTTTTTGATTTGTTCGGGAACAACCAGGAGGTGTTTACTGACTAGAATCTTTCCAGTTAGGAGCTGAGGTAGAGCATTCAGGCACTACAAGACATAAACATTCAGAAGGTTAGTGACAATTTATTACAAAATAATAAGAAATTATAAAGTAAGTTTGGTGCGGCAAATCTTTAAACTATTGTAATTATATTTAGAAGTTAATTTAAAAAAAATATTTTTTTAAATTCAACAGTGATTTTAGTACTCAACGTTTTCGACAATATCATTTTGAAATTTGAATATTTTGGAATTAGGTTATATTTCGAATCTTCATTTATTAATCAAGTTTGGATACATTTAATATTTGATTAAATTATTTTTTGACAATATGTATTTTATTTTGTAATGTCAGATCATACTTCAGTGTGCTACTAAGAAACTGAACGTACGAATTTAACTTTATGAAATACCTGAAACTTGTATTTGATTCATAAAATCAATTAGTTATTATATTTTAAAAGGAATTCAGTCTTTAAATATTAGAGGAAGTTGTTAGTTGAAGGTTAACCCATTCAGCTGGGAATCAGGATTCCCATTGCTTATAAAACTGACTAGTCGTGGCGTAAACAATAGTAATTACATGACATAATTTTAAATGTCAAATTGATTTAGGAGTTACGTCAATTCCTACTTATCACATTAAGAAGAAAAGTAGGTATATAAATGAACGGTATTTCATAGTATTTCTTTTTAATAGTTAGTAAACGGGTATATTTAATTTGATACTGCTAGTGTGGTTGATAAATATTACAATTAACACAGTAAGTGGAACTCGAGATATGAGATATATCATAATTGGCTTACAGAATGTAGCTTAGATATATTTCAATTGGTACTTGAAATTGGTCTCCAAAGGGGGTACTATTACAACACTTATACCAAGAATGGGGAAATAGCACGAAATATGCACAAAACAGAATATCTAGTAGGTAACTCAAAAGCTAAATTCGAAATTTTAATCACAGATGGCATGAGTATAAAACAAGAAAATGATCGGAAAACAATTAGTTGCATAAATAGTATATGGTGGGTCATACTCATATTTTCCAAGAGGTGAAAAGGCATATAGAGTTAACTATGGCTCAATCTGTATTGTGTTGTGGATGTGAAATATGGACAATGAATGCAGAGGCAGAGATAAGGCGAAAGACAATGGAAATTGATTATATTAGAAGGCGTGCGAGAATATCAAGTTCGAGCACATAACTAATGTAGAAATTAGAGAAGAGAGAAGAGAGAAGAGAGAGTGTACTTGAAAGAATAAAGAAACGAAGTTCAAATTGGTTTGAATATTTGATGCGACTGCATGATCTGAGATGGGTCCGAAAGGTATTTATATGAAATATCCTAGTAAGAAAAATCAGAAAGACTCCAAAGATCTTGGAACGAATGCATAAGAGGCTGGGACTTGGAAGAAGAAGAAGTATTTGATAGGGATAGGTGGAAATTAGGAGTTGGGAGATGGTTCATTCTTTAAAATTTTTCACGCCTGCAAAAACGTGGCGTATTAGATACTCCTTGTATAAATAACTATTAATATTGAATCGACGTAATCGTAACACCTAATTTTCTAAATATTTTTCCGTTCAACGTTTTAATACAGAGCCAATTTTAAAAGGATTCTTATTGTTAGTGTTCAAGGTGGAGCTTGTAGTGGACTGTATGTTTTTTAATTTGGACAATTCTATGTTAAGTCTTAGGGATGCAAGAATGTAAAAGGATGCAAACTAATGGTCTTGTGCAGTTTCACACAAGGAATGTAACAAAGACTTGAATTCGTTCGGCAGAACACGAAAAGAATATCTAACTGCATTTATATTTCCAACCGGTAGTTACGAAATACACGCACAGTTAATTATAAAAGTACAAAATCGTGTTTTGGTTCCTAACCACTTAGCAAATCCATTATTATTTTGAATAGCTCTAAATATACAAAAATTTTAAAGTATGTGTCTGGATTTACGATCCCGTCAATACAGTATTAATAAGCTAGTTGTTATATAGCTGGTGTCCTCTCTCAAACTCGAACATAGGGGTTTAACATTGCATTAAAGGATTTTGCTGAATTATCGCCAGTTCAACTTACAGGAAAGGTGATGGTATCAATAGAAAGATAAAATTTTTGCTCATCAAATGATAATAATAATAATATTTACTAATGTAGTATAGAAATAATGGCTTTTTTTATTCGGTATTCGGCCATAAACCGTGTCACAAAAATAAACTTTTGATAAAACTAAAGAATCACAAAGTATAGTTTCCATGTTAATGCTAAGTCATTATCAGTTATAAAAAAGCAGCCCTAGATTATAGTATGTAGTCCGCAAGCAATTCGATAATTATTTATTGAAATGTCATTATGAATCCAGAGTCAAACCCAGACTTTTTTTGAATAAACCAGTGGTAGCTTGACATTCCCTATTCGAATATCTAGAAGATTTTTGATTTGATTAACCTGATTTGGCTTTCCAAAGATTAATATTGCTTATTTTAAATTAAGCTCGAGCGTGTGTTGTTCAGGTATATACACTAGGTTTGACAAATCTTGGTTTACGGCTCGAACTCAGTTTATTATATCAATAATCTTCCATGGAGCTCTCAACATTTCTGTTTGGTGGTGCATTTGTACGCTAGTCATACATAGCAGATTTGAACATTTACAAAAAATTAAAGAAGATAAAGAACTCGATTGCTTAACACTGGAGTTTGCACCTTGAAATATACCCCATTTTATGCACACTTTGTTTAACTTTTAGAGAGCCAATTTTAAAGTAGGAAAGGCGGTAAATTTTTTTTTCTAATGATTTATATTTTGTCAGTCTACTGACAGAGAGATTTTTTTAAATTTTGGCAAAATTACTTTTTTTAGCATTGAAAAACGTACAATTCTATTTTACTTTAAAATTTTCAAATACTATTTGCAAATATATGAATATCAAAAAAATCTCCACGTCAATACATAGCTAAAAACTACTCTGTTTCAAATGTCACATGACATTTTTTCTAAAATGCAAATTGTTTCGGAAATAATAAAACTAAGATTTAGAAAAATCGATATTATGTAGCAGCGTAGTGTAGTGTAGTAGGCAACACAATAACAAACTTCAATTAGCAGGCAATTCAAGGAGATTACGACAGATTACAACTTTCTACTAGGTATTAGATGGCTTTTGTATGGCGTACTGAGTGGTCAAATATCCAAACAATTCTTGCTAAAGAAGAGCATTTACTGTGTTCGCTATGGATGTGGTTTTATTTAGTTTTGCGTAAATTATAGTTTGAAAATATAGTTTCTAATTCGGAAAAACACTGTTATTTCTTGTAATTCTTTATCAAAAACTGTTATTTTTCAGTTATTTCAGTCGTTTAACTAATATACATTATAAGTCAAGTTGTGTGTAACAAGTTTTAGAATTAATAAAAATATAGCTTTAGTGTAATTTAAAATGTAAAAATTAACTTTATTTAAGTCGGTAAATACATGTCATAAAGCACCTTTAAAATATCATAGTTAATAAATAAGAATATAAAACAAATAGGTACAGATAAAATAGAAAACATACAAAACTGAAACAATTACTAACAAAAGTATGCAATATCGGTAAACCGCACAATTTTCAAATATATATCTGAGGCAATTTCTGATCTCTAACTTTACGGGAATCGATTAACTCAGGCAAAGGTGCATTTTTATAAAAAGTGATAAGTTTGGGAACTTAGCTTTCCCAGAAATGTTCATCCTTGTATATAATTTGATAAAACAAGTCTTTTGGCGTCCATGCAACAAAGCAACACTTATTTTTACTTCCTTTTGCAATAAAGGAAGTAATGGATTCGCCCCAAAAATTAGAAATTGAGTTTTCAACAGATCTTCATGTTTCAGAGACTCCTGAACCCAAAAAACATGTTTTTGTTCATTGGTCTGTCTGTGTGTGTGTGTCTGTCTGTGAACAGAATATCTCAAAAACGAAAAGAGGTATGGAGTTGAAACTCTTTTGCCTCCTTTGAAAATTAGTGTTTTGATTGCTGTCCCTGATAGACGTTAAGTTGGCGCAATACTTTTTCCCAGGGGACCCAAGATGATAAACCAACGATGACGGGTGGGTGCTACCGACACAATGAAGCGACTTCCCATACATCAGAGACGAACTTCAATTAATGAGGAAATTTTATGACAATGGACTGATTATTTTGAGGTGTAATCCAGAATTATCTTGGAGGTCTTGGGATTTGACCTCGATGGATTATTTTTTGTACCCTCTATTTAAAAGCACCATAAAGAACGCGAACGCATCGAGATGTAAAATTACTTCGTGCTGGTGTAACTTCAGAAACTTAGCAGTGTATTTATGAAAATCTGCGAATTATTATTAACAGATTTTAGAATTTGATACGCTTTCCATAATAATATGCAAGTAATTGTAAAATGCAACATATTGAGCTGATCTGAGCTTATTAATTGTCAAATTTTATTTAATTGCTACGAGTACAACCGAGAAACAACACAATGACTATTCATAACTAGGACAAGTTTGCGGGAGATTAGTAAAATTCTGTTAAGGTTTCATTTCATAAAGAATCAAAATAATCACAAAATGTAGATTGCTTTAATTAATATGAAACAAAATAAAATTATAATTAAGCTATAATAATATTAGCAGGCCTGTGAGGGCTTGGTCGTTATGGATATTAGTAAACAACTTCAGTGTCTTTGACAGGGCGTTAGTAAATTTTTCGTTTGATGTTTGTGTCCACGACTTTCGGTTGGATTTTGTAAATTTTTGGGTAAGTATAGACGTTCTTCATGTACTAAGTGTAGTTACATAACATCGGTTAGTATTGTTCAAAGTATATATAGCACATCACTCTTGGTTTGATAATGTTACACAAAATGCAATTACGTACAGGGATGTTTCTATTAAACTGCTTTTAAAAACCCCATTAAGACAAGCTTGAAGTATTCATTTTAACCAGTAAGTTCAAAGTACTATGTAGTCCGTCACTCAATGAACGAAAAACTGTACTTTTATTGATTTAAAACTTGAGAATAGATGCAAAATTTATATTAACCCATCTTTATTAAAAAACTAGAAAAACTAATCAACTGACATAACTGCAGTCAGCCCGTTCCCAACGGAAAGATCTTTTAACAATCACGTTTCCAAGTTTACGAATTTAAAATTTTCAAATTACTAAAATTATGCATAGAAATATAGATATTGCAGATGATTATTTTGCAGGAAAAGAAAAATTGATAGATATATTACATTTTGAAAAATAATTATAAAATATTTCCCACTTTAATTTTAGCAATTATATTTTACCGTATTACATAATCTACTGCAATTACGTACTGTATATTTATTTATGTTGTTGAAAAATTCCTAAAATATTGAAATTTTATGATTTGAAGATAATGTGTTAGTTAACAATATTTTAGTATGAAAAATAGCTAATCTCGTTAATACTTAACATTCGCCACTAATTACTGTCAATACAATAATTATTCAGGTATGGTGGTACATATTTTGTAGAAGATTCCAATAAATTGGCACTTTAATAATCAAGTTTTCGCTTTTATATTGTAGAATGTAAATGCAGTAGTTTCAGCATTTGGTATAAGGTATGACTTATGACAGTGCTTTAATCGGTTCATCGTAAATTTACCCAATTATGATTCACATAAACTAGCTGTAAATACATAAATTATCAAATATAATAAAACACTATAATATTTTTACACTACCTATATATAAAGCCCTTCTTTATTCTTTCAAAAGAGTAATGGGGAGAAAGTAAAATAATGGTTATTTATTATAAAGGACGATAAAGTTAAATTTTGTTCACGAGTGAATCGTTAATGATTCAAGAGTGGATAATAGTAATTTTATCGTTGTATACTCGTAAAATACAATAGTTATTTATACAACGAGTAGCTAAAGTGCCACTGTTTTGCACTCGTGAGAAAGTTTACAGAATGAGCCGAAGGCGAAATATTTAAATCTCACCAGTGCAAAAAGAAGCTTTAGATACGAGTTGTATGCATACTTTTTTCGACTACCACATGTTTAGGCTAAGATAGATTACAAAACGTCAACGTCATTTCAAATTGAAAAGTCATTAAAAATTATGTTAGGTATGCTTTCATTGTTTTAAATTGAAAATTCACCACATTTACACAACAGTTCTGATAGAAGTGTACAGGAAAGCGACAGATGTGTTCAATAATATTTTTATTGCACAGTATGCAATAACAATAACATGCTTTTGACATATGGAAAGTGTCAAATAATAGCTTCCTTTAGGAAATGGTAGTCGAAAATAGCTATTTGGGCAACAAGTGCTAAAAGTGAATGTTTATGCACGAGACATGAAAATTATGAAATAACACAATAACACTTTTAGCACGAGTTTGCACACAATGTTTTTTCTACTTCCTTAAATTTACTGGTACTAATCTATAAATGTCGATTTAACAAAGATTTGCATTTATGACAATTACAATTTATGTCATAGTAAAGAGATGTCCGTGATGGCGCAGGTGACTGTTTCTGCAGCCGGTAGTTGTCAAATTTAGTCATCAGAGGTAATTATAATAGTACACAGTTTACTTCATTCATTACATAAGGCTTTAATTATTTAAAAAATACTTTACCTCTTACGAAAGAAGTACCTAGAATAACTTTATAACCTCACTTCCAGTTTAAAATACTAAATTCAACATCAGCTGTTTAGTTTAGCACATGTGCTAAAAGTAAACAGTGGATTTCACTTTTAGCACGCTGATGTATAAAATGTTATTTTTGTATTAAGTGCCCGAAATTAATGATTTTAGACAAGGCGATAGCCGAGTCAAAAAAGCCATTCGACAGGGACAAATAAATTATCTGTCGCCCCGCCACCTACAAACAGTCATAAAACAATGGATTACTTCACTGCCGATTTCTCGTATTTTAATGACAATTTGAGGTACTGCACTGCCGATTAAAAAAAATTCGTGTGGTAACTAATAAATTGCTAATTTACAAAATATGCGTTGTCATTATCCAAAACTACTATTTTAATTTTGACGTTTTAAAAAGCTAGCTTGTCACGTTGAGAGCACTGCAAAATCAAATTTATTTCGGAACTTGTGACTTGAAAGCGCAAAAAAGTCTATATACCTAGGAACTAAGGTGCCATTTAATCCCACGTGTGATTATTCCCGAGACGAAGTCGAACTTCACCCTGGGGATTAAATGGAACGCTTTAGTCCCGGGGTATATGTTGCAATGTACTATTACATCCTAGTATTACGCGATTTACACGAACAGAAAGTTTTCATACCAACAATGCAAATGCAAATGATAGCAGCTTTAAATTTTATAAAAACATAACCCTATATTGTTAATTGTAGTAGTCATAACTGTGGATAAATACAAATGTGTTGAATTACAGTTTGTGGAATTTCCTTAACAAGAAATGTACTTTTTGCACTTCCCGGACTAAAGTTGATACAGGGACTAAAGTAGCTCATTTAATCCCTAGGGACTAAAGTAAAAATGATTCCGTAACTATGGTAAATTTATGTACACACGAGGTTAGTAGGTTAGGTTTTGTTTGTCTTTTGACACACACTGACGCAAAACTTAACCTGCAAATCTCGAATTTGACATATACTGACAATACACTTCAGTACTGTCAACTGATTCACGCTATCCAGGACCTTCTGCAATTCAGTTTCTAATAAATTGTAATCGTCAGTTTCCAAATTGACAGATTCCAAATTTTGGAAATGTTTGATGATAATGTTCCCACAAGTGCAGAAAATAGCGTATATACCTCGGGACTAAAGTGCCTAAATCCCTTAAGTGGTTGTTGCCCTTGGGCTTCGCCCTCGAGGCAACAAACTCCACTCGCGGGATTAAATGATGCACTTTAGTCCCTCATGATATAATATACTATTACATGTATTGTTATAATCATGATATGAAATAATGACGATAATAATTTTTGAAAAAAAATAGATTAATTTTTTTATTATCTGGTGCTTTTAGAGTGATTATTTGAAAACTTTCTAGAATCGTTGAAAAAATTAATTACTCATTCTCTAAATTAATATATGTAACATTTGTGGCAGAAAACTGATAATAAAATTAAAAATGAGTAAATAATAATAATAATAATAATAATAAATATTTCTTTATCTGAGAAAATCCGGAAAATTTGATTGCTTAGAAAGTAGGTAATTGCTTATTTTTATAGCTGATGAAATAATAGTAATTTATTTATTATACACAATTAACGTATGATCTTACTGCCTAATTTCTTGCTGCTAAAGTAACTCTTTAATCTCAGATGCATCAAGTTACTCCCTAGAGAGTTAAAGTGAGAGCGCCATGCATACGTTGATTGAAGGAGGATATTCAAGTTATAACTAAAGTTACGTTAGCAATAAATAAAATATTGTATTTAACACGGGATTAAACTGAGTTTATTGTAATTCCTTGTTATATGAATAATTATTTTCTGCTAATTCACTAATCTGGGGACTGTTTCGTTAAGAATCACAGTAGTCAATGTAATTTTTTCGGGTAACAGTCGTTTGGTAATAAAATAACTTACTGAAGAAATAATAAAAACTATATTTTATGGCTTTTCAATTCGTTGAAAGTTTAGTTATATTACAAGATGCATAGCATAAATTTATAATGATCTTCTACTACGTACGAATATACAGAGAGATTATACATGATTAAAGGATCACGTGATGAGTGCCATTTGAGGATTTAAAAAATTTCATGTTGTATAGTTACAAGCACCCATTTGACATTTTGGTCATTATCGTTTGTGGTGCATTTTTTCTGTAAAAGTATTTTGCATTTTCATTCACGTTTACTGTAATACACTTTTCTAAAATGTTTTTGAATAATGAAAGAAAGATTTGTCAAGAAACACATTTGTCTGTGGGAACTTGTCACACAATTTAAAAACTGACTCTTTCCTAACAAAATGTATTTGTTTAACAAAATTTTACTTTGACAAATGAGTGTGGAGTATTGTTAGTGGTTTAATCGCAATTTGAATAAAAATCAAGGCTCGGATTTTCCCTCTTCTCGGACGTAATCTGGTTCCACTAATATAGGTATGTAGTAGATTATTAGAATTTGAGAATATGGTCTACAGATCTTCCTTATGCATTTCGGTAAACACAACTCCATTCTCTCAAAATTACGGTGTGGACAGCAAGGGTGCTACCTACCCTTCTTTGGAAAGGACATAACTTTTTTCGAAGGAAATGTTATTGTTACCTTTTTTGCCCTAAAATGCTATTTTTAGAAGCCAATGTAGATTTTGGGGTTTTTTCCCGAATTAAATTGTCTCCTAGCCTCACTCTAACTTCGAACATGTTCATAGGGCAAGTAACTAGATATTATTTGTGTAGAATAAAGGAACGACGCTGTTTTTGGAAGATTTTTTCTTTTGAATTTTAAAACAGTGTACGAGTGTAAATTTTATTGGTGAATTTTTCGAACAAGGGATTATTTCGTTTCCTCTGATCTTATGATTTACCGCCATGCCATTATTACTTGCGGCCATACCTAAAAAATATCTTTTTCAAAAATTTAAACTATTCCGAAAATATGCAGAAAGCAAGTCACTGGCAAAATTTCTCCGAAAATAATGGCCAATAAAAGTAATTTTTCTTTGCTGTAGAAATTTTTAAAAACTCCAACAATTTTTATTTCATACACCTACACCTGTCAGTTTAGCATTGGACAGTTTGTTGAGTGGCATTGTTCGACCTTCTGATTCTATCAAAGATACAATTTGGGATTTTTGTAGAATGCTCTAATTCAACTACTTTACGGACACATGGCACTACTTATGATTAACTAAAACTAACAAAATAATGTAAAACTTTTTTGACATTTTTTTTTGATAAATGTCAAATTGGAAAACTAAATTCCTTGCAGAATGCGAAACAGCCGTAAAAAATAGGATGTAACCCGGGCGTGGAAAAGCAATTAAAAAAACTCTCAGACTAAAAATACCTAAGCGAAAACTTGTTAACACTCGTGTTCCATCTTTCACATATGTTTTTCAATGGCATCCCTTCCAGATCCGTATTACAATATGCTATTCCACGAAAATAGTCTGCTTGTAATATGCATTCTCTAATAGGTGGCACACCATTGCTGCTGTCATATTTACTTTTCTAAACAGTTCAACAGTGTTAAATGGGTTGCCCATATACGTGTTCATCTGGTCGCCCATCGTTTTCGACCTCTCTGTATTTTATTTTTGTCGCAAGTTTGAACACTTTCATTTACGATGAACATTTATGCCATAATCTAAAACATTTTTGTATCACTAGAAAACATGGTAAGAGCTTTAGGTTAAACTCTTGTATTGTTGCATTGCGTTGAAAAGACATTGTATTTGTGGATTAAACTTCGAACTAAACAGTGTTGGACGCCCTACAGAAAATATGGTTCTCTTTTATCAAAAAGAGTTACTCAATACAGTGTCGGACTGACCCACCGGGCAACCGGGCAAATGCCCGGTAGGCCAATCCAGTTTGGAGGCCACACATATTTTTTTTTCAAAACATAAAAACAAAATAAACTGCAGAAATGTTTTTACAAAATTCAAAAAAAATCCAAACTTTGTGTCAAAGTATTGTCCCAGTTTTGTTTGTGCATGCATGCATCATGCATCTATTATTTCTTAGTAGTTGTGGAATTCCCGCAGCGTCAGTCCCAAAATTCCTTGATTCAATTACAGAGAACGCGTATTTAAATGATTATTATACACAACTGTCACATGACTGATATCATCCAATGAGAACCATGCATATTTTGAAAATCCAATCCCGAACTAATTATCTGATAAACGCCCTAGGGATGATTATCAAGCGATAAGCTCCCTAGTGCTGATTATAGACTTCGTAGATGGTGTTATAATTAGAAATAGAAGTGTGAGAAACAAGCAATTTGAGGTTTTTGACATTATTAGATCAATTTTAAATCATAAATCGTATACGGCTTTTGTGTAATAGTCACTTATAATACCATGAGTAGTCAAAGTTATGTCGAATATTTTTGCTGTGGTATCACGAATGTCAATTGGGCTTAGGTTCGATTAGGACGAGTGCGGTAGCACGAGTACCTACTAATCGTAAGCGTAAAGGACATGAGTAGTGATACCATCCCACAAATATATTCTACTTAACTTTGACTAAGAATGGTATTCCAGAGACTATTCAATGAACCAAACTACTTTTTCAAATTAGTTTTCAGTAAATCTACCAACAAACTACGCAATTTCTATAGCAATAGAACACCAATATTGAATTTTTCTAATAAAAATCACATTTGTTTAAAATATTCACTATACCACTAGTGAAAATTGTCGATTATTTTCACTAGTGAAAATTGTCAGTATAGTATACGCTCATTGGTGTAAATAACAAAAATACTAAATTATGATTGGTTAATAGTTAACATGAAGGGGGTGAGTTGAATAGTCTTCAAAATATAAACGCGGGCAGCACACTTACCGATAATTTTGCACACGCCAAGAGTCATCGTGCTGATTGCCGTTAGAAAACTGCCCTCGGGACAGTTTTCATTGCAACCAGCACTCGACCTTTGGCGTGTGCAAAATTATCGGTAAGTATGTCTCGCCCTTGTTATATTACTATTGAAAAATTTGAAGTGGAAACTTATAAAGTGATTGTTAATCAATTAATGCAAAGCATGTAAGACCGATTGATCACTAAAAATGAGGAGGTTTACAGAACTTTCAGTTTCTTTGATCCGAGTACTTTTCAACATACTGCTCAACTAAACGGAAAAACTATTCCTGATTTCGCTTTTGTCGCAATTTCAAAGCTAAGAAAGAAAGAAACATCCCACAAGACATCATAAAACAAAAATTCACTCATTTCTCTAAAAAAAAAATTCACTTTACAAAAAGAACAATCCCCACCTATGGTGACTGTGACTGAACCAATCACGACCCCTGATCACGACACTAATAGTGATGACAACGAAAATTACACTGAAGAAGATCCAAGTTTTTAATTAAATATTTGCATTGGTGAGGGGACGAAAAGTGATTGCAGTGTTGCTTTAAAATTTTACACAAATATAATTTGCACGACATTACATATAGCAATTTGTACTTAGCCTACAAATACTTACTGACATTATCACTCACCCAAGTAGCCTGTGAACGCGTATTTTCTAAAGTGAAAATAATCAAAAATAGGCTAAGAGCTTCTTTATCACAAGAAAGGTTAGAATGTTTTCTAATTTTGAATGTGGAGTGTGATCTACTTCAAAGCTTGAATTTCGACGAAATCATTGATAAGTTGCCAAATAAATCAATCTCTTTAAAATACAAATTATTGATGTGATCCATATTGTTAAGTATAATTGTTATAATGGAATAGAGTGTAAACGCTCCTATAAGGTCAAAGCTTGTGATCATAATTATTTATATTATTTCGTTATAATTGTTCCAAACTCAAAGTTTATAAATCATAATAGATAAAGAATATTTTTTCGTTATTTGTTTGAATTTCAAAGTTTATACTCATAAGTATATAATAATTACCCAACTCTTACCTATTTTATTTTTTGTAACCTTGTTTCATGTTTAAATTTTAAAATTATTAGAATCAAATTTTTTACCCCCCCCCCCCCCCCCCCTTCTTCTTATTTTTACATGTGGAGGCCACATGCATCCTTTGCCCGGTAGGCCAAATTTTGCCAGTCCGACGCTGACTCAATAATGGGTCATTACGTAGTATTCACAAAAATGGTAAAAAGCACAAACGTTTCGAATATTTGACGTGGAACTATTGCGACAGAAGTTTCAACTTATTATTTTTTTTAACGTGTTAATTTTATTGTAACATTGATAACAGGACAGATTCTTTACTAAAATGTTCGCATATTAATAGTTTTAATTTTGCAGCTTGGCCAACTTTCTTTAAAAAAATCGGGAGTGTGCTCCCCTAGACTTTCTCGCATTCAGGTAACCACTACCTGTTTAGGTAAAGTGCCGCTTTAGGTTAACCTATCATACTGAAATTTTATATCTGGGAGTTTTTCTCAATAATAAATGTATGTGCAAAATTTCGTGCAAATACCTTGAAGCAAACTGGTACTTTACTTGAATGGATACCGCTACCTGTTTAGGTAAAATGCCACTTCCGGTTAACCGATCATGCTGAAATGTAATATCTGGTAGTTTTTCTACATAAGAAATATATGTACTAAATGTTTTTCAAATATCTCGAAGCAAACTGGTACTTTACTTGAATAGGTACCGCTACCTGTTTAGGTAAAGTGCCACTTCCGGTTAACCGATTTCGCTCAAAATTTGACAGGAATCTACAAATTTTGAATAATAACTATGTACATAATTTCAAGGGTTTAGCTTATTTCGTTTTTAAGTTATCGTGTTCACACACACACACACACACACACGCATACACACACACACGCATACACACATACACACACACAGACATAATTCGAAAAATGGTTTTTTCGGACTCTAGGAGGTCTAAAACGTCAAGATTCGTCAAAATCTCGAAGTCGATTTTTTTGACGATTACTATACTTTCTCGGGAGTAACGTAAGCGTTTATTCCCATAGAATTTAAAGTCACCATGGAAACCAAATAATAGTACAAACATAATGAATAAAAAAATACGCAAAACAGACAAGTGATACAAAGCTACCTAGATAAATTCGAAATGAATCACAAAAGCTTTGAAGTCAATTACTATTTAGTATTTATATTTAATTTGTTTGCAATAAAATTGCCACCATTCGTACAAACAATGCACTGTATGCACCGCGAGAGTAAAGAGTCTTTTAGTCCCTTGCATAAATATTTCCCTCGCTTTCGACCGGGAAACACCAGTTATGTATGGACTGAAACACCCACTTTACTCCCTTGATGCATAAACGACTAATGTGTTAGAAATGTTGGAAACACAGTGAATGTATATATTTGCATCTATTTATACCCCAAAATTACTGCACAATTGTTTGTCTAGAAAGATTTACTTAAAAAAAAACTACAAGGGTTCATACTTTGTAATTTTGTCATTGATATAAGTCAAAAGACCTTAGTGCAAATGTATAGTGCGGTGCTTCTATAAATTTTGTAAAGTATACATTGCCTCAACTATATGTATATATTATACCGGGTGTCTTAAAAAGAATTACATCCAGGTTTTGAATTTTGTTTGCATGTAAATTTTTATGTTCCGATACTAGTCCCCTGTCAAATGTACAAAAGCAGGCTCTCGTGTGCTCCTTGGTGATGCAAGTGTGGAAGTAGTCTCAATTTCTTCGTCTGACCTTGGAGAAATATAATTTTTATGGTGGCACTCTTGAAAATGGCGCGTTCGAATGCTGCGGGAAAAAAACAAAATGGCTGCCATCGCAAACACGTTTTCCTATTTATATCAGTAACCGTTGGGATTATAAAAAAAAGTTTAAAACAAAAAATGTAGCTACACAGATTCTGCACAGAAAAGGTTATTACAACTTTTTATGTAGTATCAACCGTTTTCTCATAAAAAATACTTTGATATTTTTCAAAAATAAAAACGAATGCCTCAGTATGAGGGTTTTGCAAGCGCATGCTTGACATTATTTACATAGCCACTAAATAATTCTAATAATAGTTAATACATTAAACATTAATAAATTAAAAAATATCCCTTTCCATTATGTTGTTCCGTAGGAAATTTAAAGATATACCACTATAGTTTTAACCTTTAATGAAAATACTGTGGAAGAAATACAATGTTTACAGATTTATATAGACAGAGTAGAGACAATCATACTTGTCACTCCTACAATTACATTTTTAATTACAATCATCGTCACTTTCAATGCAAATCTCACTTAGACCTAAATCTTCATCATCGTCTAGCTCGTACTCTCCCATATTGTCACAACGATCGGGATTACCTTCACACTTGCACATTTCAGTACACCGGAGTCTATTTGACTGACATGTACATGGAGTAGAGCAACGCCTTTTGGAGCATGAGCAGCGACAAAGTCCCAAGATAAGCTCTGGTGCACAAGGGTTGGTACAAGCAACAGGCTCGTATGCACTCTCTACTTTGTTCCATCCAAAATCTAAGGGTGGTGGGTTATTGGGATGCTGAATTAGGTCCTGATTCCGCTCAAAGCACTGAAGGTGAGCCCTTGGCAGTGCCGGATCCAGTGCAGATCTTGTTGGAGGAAGGTTCTCATTTTGACATTTGTTTCTGTGTAAACAACCATCGCACCGCTCCTGCTTCTAGCAGCGTATCACTTGCGGGATTAAAAGCTTTTCAACACTTTATTTTACCTTTGCCAGCAAGTGATCCTGTTACATCAGCTCCTGAAAGTGCGTGTAATCCAGGGAGTGCAGAGGCTTTCAGAGGTCCAAGTGTTCTGTAGATTGAACCTAGCTGAACGAACCTTTTCATGCCTTGGCCGAGGAAAAATTTAAAATCTATCGAAAGTTGAGGATGTCGCCTTAGTGCTAAAATCAGGACATCAGTATCGGGGAAAAACACATGAGTAGTTTTAATTCCTTCCTGTGCTAAATAAGATGCATGTAATATGATCTTTGTGTCGGCCTCCTCCTGCGTACTTACAAGACTGGATATATCATCGCCATGCGATGAAGCTGCTTTGTTCCTCCAACTGTGTACGAACTTTTTGTTATTGGTCACGCCAAATTTAAGAATCCGATCGGAAAGGAACTCTGTTAGTTCGTCCTTCGTCTTATCATGGGCCACTAATTTGTGCATTGGTATACTTCCAATTGTTATTTCTGATCCGATGTTGCACTGCATTGGATCTGAGCCTTTTTGCCGAATCTCTCGCATCGCTTTCTTCAATGAGTTTTCTTTGTAAGAGTCGAAAACTATATGGACCTCACTGTAATTCTAAATTTTTGTCCGATCTATTGGCTGAAGCTTACACCGAGGTCACTACATGTCTTCACTGTGTTAGGTTTGTGGTAGGTATGAAGAAGCGCCATGCCATCTACTATTACAGCTTTTCCTTGTAACTCTTGGTTTTCTTCTAAAACATCATGTGTGATGGAAGCATGATCATCTTCGTTTTCTTAAGCAGGTATTTCTTGCATTAATTCAAGAGCATCTGTAAGTTTGTACTTAGCTAGACAATGGTGCATACTCTCGTCTGCTGCAAACAACGACTTCGATAGAGCTGAAAACTCGTAGTTGCTCAAATTGTGCCTCAAATCTGTATCAGGTCTGCTTCTGGAAGCTATCAACAATCTTAAAATAAGAGATAAGTCTGGCTTTATGGCAATGGTTTTGTCTTTGATGGTGATTTTAACTTTTTTCGCTGCCGTTTTACACTTTCTAATGACATTCTTTTTCATAGTAGCCCAGAACGGAATGTTGATAGTATGAACTCGTTGATCTAAGAAAATATTATGCAGATCTTAACCAACTTTCGCAACACTGTCTAAAGACACGTTTATTTCTTGTAGAAAGACTCGCTGAGTTAGGATATGAATGAGGTCATCAGTTTTGCATTGGAAGGGATTTGTCGAGTTTTGAAATGCTTCCTTTAGTTTAAGTACATTATAATGCTGGCGCTGTTGAAGTTGAACAGACACTTCATGATGTTTACTTCGTTCTGTATTTTGAAATCCTATCAGTTTTTCAGTTTCGCATACGATTCTAGTTAGTTCCGAATTAGCAAGGAAGAATTGATTTCGAGCATCCTCATTAAGTGTTATACAGGTCCTAAAAATAATGTCAAGAATGTAAATATGCGCTTCAAAACCGTCATACTGAGACATATTCATTTTTATTTTTGAAAAATATAAAAGAAACTTTTTATGAACAAACGGTTGATCCTTTTCTGTGTAGAATCTATGTAGCTACATTTTTTGTTCCAAACTTTGTTTTGTAATCCCAACGGTTACTGATATAAATAGGAAAACGTGTTTGCGATGGCGGCCATTTTGTTTTTTTCCGTAGCATTCGAACGCACCATTTTCAAGAGTGCCACCATCGAAATTATGCTTCTTCAAGGTCAAACGAAGAGATGGAGACTACTTCCACACTTGCATCATCAAGGAGCACACGGATGTGCATTTGACAGGGGACTATACATTGTTATTAGTATTGCATTATGAGAAATTCAAAGCATACTAGATGTAATGCTCTTTAAGACTCCCGGTATAAATTATCAGTTCTATCACTGGTGGATTTGTGATAAGTAGTACTCCATTTAATCTTTAATCATGCCATTCACAAGAGATCAAATGGAAGATATTAATCAAATAACTTCTAAGACAATAGAGGTAGTTTTAGAAGGTTAAACAGTTTCATTAAATCGATTGCCGACGCGGTTACGTCTATAATATCACAAAATTCACAACAAATTCCTGGAGTTAAACGTCCAAATTGAAGAATTAAAAAGTCAGGTGAAAGAGCTCAAGGCTGTGAATGTGAAGTGTATAAGCGATATGGATAATCACTCGTCGCAGTTTACAAGAATATTTGATCTAGTAAGAAATGATAGTGAAAAGCTGCTCCATACGGTATTGGACGTTTTTAATAACAAAATGCATACCAACATAAATCACAGTTGCATAGATAGATTGCACACTTGCAAAAGGTTGGTAAATGGGGAGCTACTTCCACTAGGCCCGCCATCGTCAAGTTCACGCCATACTAAGCCTGTGAAATAGTTTTCCAAAAAAAAAGCTCTTAAAAGGTAGCAGCATCATAATTAGTGTGGATTTAAAAATTGCAAAAGTTTAATTTTTAAAGAGGCTATTAACAAGTACTCACGTCGTTTGTACTCAGGATCTTCTTAAAATTGAATAACAGCATCAAGAGAATAACAACTCCTGAAGATTTTTGACTTTATATTCGTACAGTCCCATTAAAATTATTGTTGATTTTTAGGAGCTTCGCCGTTCTCATTCACTTATTTTTACTGTCAATTATAAATCAAATATTGTTATCTTTATCTTTGTCTAGAATTTTTATTTATAGGCGACATTAATATTAGATATTTACCTGCTCATTTTAGTATTTTTAATATATGTATTATATATATATATAACAACTACAAAATTATCACGGCGGAGACGTGACTATCAGCGAATTTTGGAGACGAGACTATTTTAATTGATGGTTAGATCTTGATTCGAAAAGACAGAATTGACAACTACGGTGGCGGAGTAACTCTTTATGGAAGTTATAAATTGATTAATTAAACTTGCCGATATGTATGAACAGCTTTGGATACAAATTAATTTAAACAAGAAAAATATAGCAATTGAATAGCTTATCGTCACATACTGACCAACAACATCCATATGATACATGACGTAGACGTACTGAACAGATTTAATACGGGCAGCGACCATCGCCTGGTGAGAGCACATATCTACATAAATACGAAACTTGAGAGGAAAAAGAAAATGAACAGACCCTTATCTAAACGTGTCAACTTAGACGAACTAAAAGAAAATCCCCATCGATTTCAAACCTGCCTCACAAAACAACTTAGCGAACAAGAATCCAAAACTGACAATATCACAGAGATCAACAGAAACATCGTAAATGCAGTAAACCAGGCAACTAAATCCTATAGATTGAAAACAACTAGAGAAAACAAACTTTCACAAAGAACACTGAACATGCTAGAGAAAAGAAGACAATTAATAAAGGAACAGAAGAGAGATACTGAACAAAACTGTCAGAAGAATGGCAAAAGAAGACATACTGGAACATAAAACCAAAATAACGAAGAAAGTACTCGAAAATCACAGAGGTATGAAAGTTCTTAGAAAACGATTAACAACAACAAAACAAGAGATTGTAAAAGTGAAAGACAAGAAAGGAAATTGGACTAATGACAGACAAGGTATTATGAGAGCAGTTACAAACTTCTACCAAGACCTTTATACAACAAAGGTAAAAAGCGACATAGACGAACAAAACACAAGAAGAAAAGTTACAAACGTAGGCTCTGAACAGTGGCAATGAGACAGACGAAGAACGGGAAATCTGCCGGAGAAGATGGAATCCTAGCAGAAGTACTGAAACTCGGAGAAGCTTCACTTATAAAAGAACTAGAATCACTCTTCAACAAATGCCTGCAGCAAGAAGACATTCCAGAGGATTGGGCTAATGCACTTGTAATATTGATTCACAAGAAAGAAGACACCGAAGACCTGGAGAATTATAGACCTATTAGCCTACTACCTCAAATCTACAAGCTATTCTCCAGAATTATAACCAACCGCCTAACACCGAAGCTGGATTTCTACCAGCCAAGAGAACAAGCAGGGTTTAGACGAGAATTTAGCACTACCGAACATTTACAAACGATAAGAACACTCTTGGAAAAGACAACAGAGTATAATATACCCCTTTGGCTGGCATTTATAAATTTCCGGAAAGCTTTCGACACCGTCGAATTATGGGCAATCGAACAAGCTCTCAAGAAAGCAAGAATTTGCCATCGATACAACACCCTAATAAAAAACATTTATAATAAAGCCACTCTACAAATAAAATTACATGAGACATCTGACAAAATAAACATCGGACGAGGAGTAAGACAGGGTGATATATTGTCGCCCAAGCTATTCACTCTAGTCCTACAAGATGCGCTAAGATTAATTCATTGGGAAAACCGGGGCATCAATATCAGTGGAGAGAGACTGCATCACCTACTATTCGCTGATGACATCGTCCTGATTGCTCAATCAAAATCAGAGCTAGTGAGCCTCATCGAGGACGTTCACAGAGCAACCGCCCGTATTGTCCCTGAAATTAATTTCCAGAAAACAAAATACATGACAACAGAGAACGAAGACGACAATCAATATGTCACTCTTGGAACAAACAAGATCGATAAGGTAACCAAATACAAATACCTAGGACAGACCATAACCGTAGGAAAGGCGAACCAAGAACTGGAAATAAACGAAAGGATACGACTTACTTGGGCTGCCTATAACAAGGTAAAGGACATACTAGCTACGAACATTCCAATTCCACTGAAAGCCGAAATATATAATCAATGCATTCTGCCAGTGACAGCCTACGGCGCACAGACCTGGACATTCACTAAATCTATACTGAACAAATTGAGAGTTAACCAACGAGCAATTGAGAGAAGGATACTCGGCATATCGTTGAGAGATCACAAAACGAATGTATGGATAAGAGAGAAGACAAAGGTTATAGATATCGTTAACCACATCGCGACATTAAAATGGAACTGGGCTGGTCACGTGGCAAGAGGACAAGACAAATGGAGTGGCAAGATAATACGATGGAGACCGTGGTGTAACAGCCGAAGCGTAGGAAGACCACAAATGCGATGGAGCGACGACCTCAAGAGAACAGGAGGCTTAAATTGGTACCAGGTAGCACAAAATAGAGCTACTTGGAGAAGCTTTAGGGAGGCCTATACCCAAAGGGTAGAAAACGGCTGAGAAAGAAGAGAAGAAGAAGATCGTCCTGAGTGGATTAAAATTAACGATTTTTTTATGTAATTCAAAAATCCTTTTCAGATATTATACCTTATTGTGATACTTTGTAATACTTTGCACTAATGAATTTAGTATTAATTTACTTAATCAAGATACGTTTGTGGTGCACAATAAAAAAGAGAAAACCTACCTACTGATTGATATAGCTGTCCCAGATGATTCGAACATCCTGTTAGAAAAAACTGTAAAAATCAGTAAATACAAGAACTTGGAAATCGAGATGAGTAGGATGTGGAATTGTAAAACACTTCCAGTCACTAGGAACATTAGGTAAAATAAGGAAAGGGTATGAATAGAACCTCAAAATGCTACCATGCCACTCATCAGCTACGCAAGTGCAGAAGATCTCACTAATGGGAGCAGCACACATTTTTCAAAAGATTCTAGGGTAAATGACTGTGAACTCTTGTTGAGATCTGGATTTACCAAAATAATGTCATTAAATGACTAGAAGAAAAATAATTTTTGATAATAATACCATAATAATGTATTTTTATTTAAATCGGCAGTAAAGAACGTTGAAATCGTCATTAAAATACGAGAAATCGCCTGTGAAGTAATCCATTGCT
Source organism: Agriotes lineatus (assembly GCA_940337035.1). Lineage (NCBI taxonomy): Eukaryota > Metazoa > Arthropoda > Insecta > Coleoptera > Elateridae > Agriotes > Agriotes lineatus. The sequence goes on along the minus strand of OW679194.1, from coordinate 195,730,368 downwards.
TTACGACTTATTGTTGGTAGCGGAGCGACAGATAAACGTCAACATAACCTACAAAAAATGGCTAAAATGTAATTTCACGATTTTTAGATTTAAAATAAAACATAATGTACTCTTCGGCACTGAAGTTCCTTTTTATTCCTCATGTGCTTTATTCACGTTCGTGATAAAAAGTTTAACTTCAGTGCGTTGGTATACAAATTACTATTAATTTGGTATAGTACAACACAATATACACTACAAAAACACTTTCTGAATTTTATCGATAGATTTAACCATAGCCAAATCATTACACAACCTAGACGTGTTACATCAATATCAAAAGCATTATTAGATAGAATTGGCTCTAATAAAAATTTAGTAATTGAGTCAGGTGTTGAAGAAGTTCAATATCTAGCAAATTATTCACTTACTTTTTGAAAAATTTTGCTTGCATCCGAGGCATCTGGTTTCTATTCCAATGTACAGTGATTTTAAGTATTTTGTTATCGTTACTTTTAATTACCACCTTTAATACTTATTTATAGTAATATAAATGGTACATTGCAGTATCTAAATTATAACTTGCAAACATGACTAACATCTTTAGTTGTCTCTCAGTGTAACAACGAATACAAAAGTGTTGTATAAGATTAATTTTAGCATAAGAAGGATATGTCATGTTTCTCATTTAAAAGAACTCATTTGGCTTAATATATTAAAATGAAAACTGGTACATTCGTGTTCATTATTTTATAAGATCATCATTTTCAAAACTCCACCATATCTATCTACAAACATTAAATTTCGCTGTAATGTACATAATATTAATAAAAGAAGTAAAGGACTGCTTACGCTCTTCATACAATTAGCATGTTTTGCCGTTCCTTTTTATATAATATTATTAAGTACTACAACCTCTTACATATTTATTCAAGGATTTATCATCTTCAAAATTTAATATCAATATCTTGTCTTATTTTTAAATAATTGAATACCTTCTTATGTCAATCGTCACTTCAATAAATTATTCTGGTTGCGAACTTAAAAAATGTCATGTCACTAAGTTACTAAATCATCTCTATGGCATATAAATAGCTATCTATAATATTAATTGCACTAAAGCTAAACGGTCAAGTAAAGTATGATAAAAAATGATTTTTCTCTAGTATGGTTATGCAACTATGAATGCAACTACGTTTATATTTAAATGTCAAACTTGACATTCGCTTATAAGGGTCTTACAGTTTTACAGTACAGCCATAGTAGATGAACACAATTTCTGACCATACTATAGAACAGAAGAAATATACTGAATGAATGAAAGGAGAAGAATATAACATGGAACCAAGTGAAACAGTTAGCACAAAACAAAAATAAGTAGAAGGAATTCCTCGAGAATATATGTATGAAAGTAGAGGGAGAATCACTCAGCCGTTTAAAATACAAGTGAAAGTGTATAAAGTGTATATTAGTGTAGAACTGACGACCTTCTGCTAATTACAGCCAGTCTTGAAACGTCTTAGGGCGCCTTATGGTCCCTCGAGGATCTACAGGACTGATGATGATGGTAGAACAGCAGGTAAAATTACTGTACTTGGCCGTTTATTATCATAAGTTGTAAGATTTAAAGGGTTGGAATTGTTTATTTTATGTGGTAACAATAGAGACATTTTTATTACTATTAAAATACAATGTAAATTATTTAAATTTATTTTTTCTGTTCAGCACAAACATTTCTATTTTTCAGCAAAGAAAAATCTTCAATATTTTTTCTCCAACTACATAGATAAGATGCCATATTGTCAAATAATTTTGTATAAAAAGTAAGTCATTTCGGGATGTTCACCAATTACCTTGGCAACTGTACACTTTTCGATTCATATTTGCACTAGTACAAAAATGAACGCAAGATAGGGTTTTACATGGCAAATTTTAAATATAAAACAAACGCTTCGTCAATATTCGGCAATCGCCGTCGTTGTTGTTTAATTTCCCCGTATAGTGATAGTTTATTTGTGCCATGACAGTTTTACAATATAACCTACAATGTTTGATTCTAAATAATAACTCATATTACCGAATTTACGAGTAGTTGGAGCAAAATATTATGTTTCATTCGCACAAAAAATGCGTTTTCGGGACGCGTAAGACTCGCCGGACTCCGCTGCGCGTCGTCAGGCGATCTGTCTTACTTGTCCCGAAATCATGCATTTTTTGTACTAATTAAACAAATAACTATTAATGTACAGCATAGTGACTAATTGCTATTAGAATCAAATAGTTGTTTGTTTAGAAAGTTTATTATTGTAAAAATACTGTGGAAGTACTACTTTAACGGAAAAGTATCAACGGCGCAGTTTATTATATCTTCATTAGAGTGCTTAAGAGTACAGCAAATTTACACAATGAAGCAGTGATGTACGAAAGGGCTAACCGAGCATATTTAAACTTTAATCTCGTTTTGCTCTTGTTGGACTTGCCTTACCTAAATTAGAGCAATAATTTTTAGTAAGTACCGTATGTAATTTCAACTTTAACATATCTGTAAAGATGCCACTTACTGTACAGTTGTTGTCGATTTAACATGACATCTCCTACATCAGCTATTATTACAAATCCATAGCTTATGTATAATTCAATTACACAAGAGCGACTGATATTATTTTTACTTTAACCTTAAGAGCTTACTATCTCTTGTAGTAAAACAGTTTTATAGTCAAATTTGGAGTATATTAGGGGTGGGATTACAATTTTGTAGCAGTACTAGGCCAAAATTTGAAAAACAGCGAACGAACGGCTAAGCTCACAATATTGATTGAATTAGGTGAAAGTTCGCTCGTGCGCCTTCAGAGGCGCTGGCGTAGAGACGCCCGTCGTCGCGACGCTGTCTACAAACAAACCTGGCGATCGCAGTCGACCTGTTGTTAGCCACCCACGAACACCTAATTCTTAGGGCCTAAATCCAGAGGATTACGGACATTGCTACAGTGAAATAAATCCAAGAAATAGTGTTGCAAGGTAGGACAGACCATGAACTTGTCTTTAATTGAGTTTCAAAACATGCGGTTTCCGAAATGTGAAGTTGGGTTAAAATGTTATGATCGTATTATGCAGGTTAGATATTCAGTGACTTGTGTTAATGCGTATGAATTTTATGCATTTGGGTGCTTGTTAAGTGGTTATATTGCTGGAAGCAATGCGTAATGTTGCACAAACTGGATGTGGTGCAATACACCTTCTGCAGTAATTTCAATGCAATGTAAATAGATTACTATTTGAGCACTAAAAACTAGGCACTACTAGTCTTTTTTATAATGTGGCGTTGTATGCATAGCAGGTTTGTTTCTATATGTAAGTTTCAAAGAGCTGCTCAAATCTGAAGCTATGCATGCCAAGTAGTTCCCATAAACTAGTGCCGAAGTCGTCTACTACTCGTATAGATGCAGTATATAAGACAGATGGCAGAAAGTTTTTGTGTTCGCCTCAATTTTTCTTGACAATAAAATTTACGCTCGAAAGGGAGCAAAGAAAATTGAAACGAGCAATAAAATAACTAGTAGGCAATAATAAAACTTATTTGAGTTCTGCTGTTAAACCTCGTAGGATGCGTCGCGCTTTATTAAAATCTCATAGAAATGGCAATTACCCTGCTGCTTCATTTTTCATCAGCTCTGAAGCCGATGATATCTCAAGAGACACGGGCTTACGTTATTGAGAAATACGTAAATATGTCATATGCACTATATGTAGTCTTGCATTTTCATGAAAAGAAAATTCTAAGGGTTTTAAGAAGATTTCAGTGGGCTGAATTGGCAGAAGCACTTAAGTGTAAAATTGCTGTTTCGATGTAGCTCGATGTAAATTTTAGACATTGGTTTTACTCGAATCAAGAAGCGAAACTTAATTAACTTAGCCCGCTTTGTTTCTTGTTTTATCAGCAACTGAACCTAATAATGTTTCCCAGGAATTGAATTAGTTTCTTTGAAAATCGAAGACTTTGGTTGTTTAGCACGAGGGTCATGTGATTGTAGTTTGATGCACTTTTCGTGCTCAAATAAATTTCATGTGGTTCTAAAGAGCTTTATATCTTTAAAAACCTTTTGTATAAAGTTCACTATTGTATTAATCGGAATTTAGCTAATCGAAAAATGTGTTTCTAGTCTCCTGTATAGGAGTCATAATATTCAACAAAATAAGCAAAAAGGTTCCAACGAACGTGGATCCGAAATTACTTCTAAAGAAAGTTCCCATTGAGAAAAATACAAAGTTGTGTAATAATTCATTTTATCAACCCGTTTTATGTAGATAACATTATCTGAGTATCGAATATCAACCAAAACGTGGTTGAAATAATGCCTGCCTTCGCCTGCAAAAGGTGCATGAAATACACGACTAGGGTATTTCTTCTAAAAGTTAGATGTTCATAGGGTTTAAACTGATCCTACAACAATTACACAAAGAACGGCCTCATCAGATGATAATATTTGCAGATCTTTAAGGCAGCAGGAATTTTATACTTGTCATTTAAAGTGTGTACAGGGGTTACAAATCGAAGATGCTGAAAAAACATCTACATTTCTCTCGGTGGCGGTATGCTCAAAACGAACTTTGATCATGGCTTACCGGCATTTATAGGACATAAAAATCTGTAGATCCCTAAGGTACCATACAGTTTGAAAAGCTATGACTTCGGTCATTTCATCCCCGAGTTCTCTTCATAGATGGAAAATATATGCACGATGATTCGTCACATTATGGTAGGATAGCAACAGAATATTTGGATTCATGTTATTCTCAAAAACTGGTTGGTCAAAACGAGTTTGATCTATTAGATTTTTACCTTTGGGGAGTTTTTAAAGTTAGAGATGTATCTAAAAAAAAAATAAATTTTAACACCCTGGAAGAACTGTTCAATGTATTAATATGAATGCAGCGGGTTTCATTTGAAGATTGTTGTAAAGATTAACAAATAATTCTTGTCCCGAATTATTTTATTACAGAAAGGCTTACTACTTTCTACTAGTTTGATATTAATAGTTGTGCACTGCTTGGAACTAATCCTCGGAATATCTGTTAGGACTTAGGAAGCATCACATCACTCATGTGTATTAGGATATTTTCTTTTTTTATATATTTATACCTCAAAATCTTGTACTGACACATCTAATACTTATGACTGTCTCATTGGTTGCGTAGTTTCTTCTTAATTATTATTCTCAAAATCTCTCTCTTCTCAAATAATTGAGTTATTTATTTACTTTTAATTCTGGCCGTTAGGCTCTTAGTTGGGCCTTGGCTCTATCAACGACTCCTCTCCACTTTTTCTGTCCTTTGCATTGTCCTTTCAATTTGGTATTTATAGCTTCTTTATATATTTTTCGATTCTATCCTTCAATATTTTTCTCGACTGGAATTTCGTTTACCTCTCGGTCTCTGATTCGTAAGTTTTCGCATTCTTTTTTGGTTGTGCTATCACTTTAACACATTTTCTTTCAAAAGTCTTCAACATATGTTCATGATTAGTTAGTAGACAGGTTTCAATCTCATATTTTACTACTGAACTGATTATTGTGTTTCAGTTGTCCGCGCTAAGAAGTTGAATCGGAGTAAATTGCTGACTGCAAACGTGCATTTCTTGTCTTGCAGGATTTAAAATTTTATTTTCTCTTGTATACATATAATGGCGAGCATCTACTATTGACCACAGACACTTGAAATATGGTACCACTTTGAAATTTTGTTCGTCCAGTATTACCTTTTGAGCAGCTATTGCTCTTTGTCCTCTCTCTACACTCAGATATTTCGACTTTTCTGCGCTTATCTTCAACCCAGTTTTGCTTGCTTCTTGTATTATTTCCATCACATTTTGTGTCACTTCTTTCAAATTTCTTATCTTATCTGATAATATATTTTGATTAGTATTCGACCTTTAGTGATTTGCATTGTTACTTTTAGTATTTGTATTAGTTCACTAGGTATGCTAAAGTTCTGCATAATAATCCACAGCGCTTTCCATGTAATAGTACATTACAGCCCGAGATGGGAAGTGTTTCATTACTGTCGAGAGACTAAGGAAACTTCCTGTCGAGGTTTGTATACTATTTTATTCGAAACCACTTTATTATAAACAATAATTGGAAAAATTATTATATTATGATACGACAGGTTGTGATGCGCATGAATGGATCAACGAGATTTCCAGTGTTCCTACCTACTCAGCGGTCGGGAATCGCACTTGAGCGGGAAGTGAGTGCGGGAAGTAGCGGGCTGAAATGTACGACTTCCCCAACTCAAATGAGGTCAGGAATGTTAACATTACATATATGGTTGCGAATAAAGAATATTACGCCTATTTGAAGTCCATAAAAATATGTTGTAGGTTTATGTTAGACTTCCAAGCTTTTTCTAGAAATTGGTCAACCGCTTTGGTAGTACAATAATAATTTTGTGTATACCACTAATTTTTCATAAATTGTCCTTACTACGTTTTTGTATAGTAAGTTTAACAGACATATCTTTTAGTAGTTCTTGCAGCCGGTTTGCTAACCTTTTTTTTGAGTAGATTGCAATTATTATTTCTGTTCTCCAACTATTTCGCATTCTTCCTTTTTTACATATTTTCTTAGCCGGTGCATTCCTTCCTATATTGACTCACCTCCTGCTTTTATATTTCCGTTGTTGCATTGTCTTCACTTGATGCTGTAAAGTTTTTTAGCCTATTGATAGCCTGTACTGTTTCTTGATAGATTGGGGTTTATATTTCGGTTTCACTCTTTTGAGTAACTGTTGAGAGTGTTCTCTTCATCTTTTTGGAGTATCCGAATTTTTGCCCTCAATATTCATTTGTATTTTTTTTTTAATTTTTTGGAACCTTGCTTATTGTTTCTTAACCATTTATAGAAGTTCGTAACATTTCCATTTTTATTTGTGTCTTCTAGGTTCTGCATTCTTTCCCTTTTTCTTCTAAGTAGTTTCGTTCTCTCCCCTGTTACAGCTTTCTTCTTGTTTTAACTTGTTCCAATTTGAGAAATGCGTCCTTCTGGTTTACCTTTCCTTTATCAAACCAGTCCTTTCCCCGCTTTCTACATTTATTTTGTACTATTGTCGATGCAGACTCTCCTTTTTACTTCCTTTTACTATAAAGGAAGTATTGGATTCACCCCAAAAATTCGAAATTGAGTTTTCAACAGATCTTCACGTTTTAGAGTCCCCTGAACTCAAAAAACATATTTTTTTCATTGGTCTGTCTGTCTATCTGTCTGTCTGTGTGTGTGTGTGTCTGTCTGTGAACAGAATATCTCAAAAACGAAAAGAGGTATGGCGTTGAAACTTCATATATAAGTTTTGTGTACTATGTAGATGAGACAGCAAGCATTTGAAGAAAATCGCATAACCGGAAGTAGGTGTTTACTCTTGTGATTTTTCAGTTTTTTTCGATTTTTTCAAAAACGGCTCTAACGATTTTTTTAAACTTTACATTTTTACTACATTTTTAATGTGTATTGATGTGAAATAGGTGATTTTCCAGTTGAATACTTCTAAAGTGGGTTTCTTTTGTTTTTTTTCTATTTTTTTTATTAACTCCTATTTTAAATAAAACACCCGGTATATTATTACATTTTTGAATTCACCTTAAAATTCTAGAGAAAATTTGTCTCTTCAACTAACGCTCTATTTTGTACCGTTTTTGTAGTATTTGTAATTTTTTGAAAATTTTTGACAAATGGCTAAAAATTAAAAATGAAATTTTTGACTAATTATAAGAACACTGTAAAAGGAAGTTGTGTGAGTGTATCACACCAGATTTTTTCTTCTTCAAAATTTTGGTCTAGTCTCACGCTTCAGCAGTTGATTGCATAAGGTAAAAACCTGAACAAGGGGGAAGTGTATTTGAACTAATATCTAAGTATAACTACCTATACGAAAGTTATTCTATGGAATATCTGTTATAAATAGCACGACCGACTGAGGAATTTTGATGTTAAATAACTTTCGTCAAGAAAAACATGAACAACAATTTATTAAACTAAAATAAAGCTTGGTAATCTTGTATTGCACGACGCTACCGATGAACTACTGTTCCTAGAGTCAGTAATCTTGCAGGGAGGGATCGCTAACAGGTCAAATACTTTACACTGTTGCCAGACCTTTGTTTGTTTACTTCTGTGCAGTTTAGGTCACCGAGAGGTAAACAAACCGATCGGCACAACTCGGGTCAGAATATGCGTACTACGTTATTACGCTACCAGACATTATTATCCGCGTGTACGGGTTTGCAGTAAAATTATTTAAAAATTGCAGTAATAACTGATAACCCCTAATATATCTTATTATTTCTAAACAATTCAAAAAGGCAAAATCCTTTCGTAACTCCTTAGATGCTCGACTTTTAATAAACTTCCATCTTCATTTAAAAATCTTAACGACAGAAAATTTAAATCAATAATAAAACAGCTACTAATTCATAATTGTTTCTACTCTGTGGATATTTTTAGACTCTATAATCTTGGATGTAACATCATAAACCTCGCATCGCCAGCCATTCTATGCATTGCAAATTGTTCCTAAGCGCAACATCTGCAAGCGTGACGTTTTCATCGCGAATTTGATTTAGGGTCAAAAGCGCATCGGCGTTCACAATAACAGTTGAACCACGTCTACCCGCCATTGTACTACCGACCACGTTCACGATTAAAAGCAAACTAAAAATAATTTGGCGCGAAACGCTGTTGAATCCAAACAATAGAGGTCTGGCAACGTTTTAAGGTACTTTTGATATAAACGATCAGCTGTTCGCGCCTCCCTCCAAGATTACTGACTCTAGGAACAGTAGTTCATCGGTAGCGTCGTACAATACAAGATTACCTAAAGCTTAAACATGGCAATTTTATTTCTTAAATACTACATTAGTCAGATGACCTCCTTGTTTCACGCGCTCTTGAAAATTCCTAAAAACTCTTCTCAAAAGTTCTTTATCTAGCGCTGCAACTTCGTTAAGGATTGCTTGTTTTAAATCTTCAATAGTACGAGGACGACTTGCATAATTATACCTTTTCCTTCAGATACGCTAAAAAAATCGGCAACTGTAAGATCGGGGGTACGCGCGAGCCAAGGAATTTCACCAAAACCAGTTTGTTTCAAGAAAAAAACTCCCAGTTTTAGAATGGTGTTCTATTGACCAAGTATTAATTGGTTGAAGGGGTTTTTCCTATACCTGTCAGAAACTGCAATAAATAAACTAACAATCAAATAAATGACGGCTTGCATATTCTCATTTGTTTTTCGGTGCAACCCAGATGAAATGTGTCAATCTGCCGTGCGCCACCCAGTATAACGGATATCAATGATGATTCAAGTGCGATACTTTGATTGTAATAAATTTGCAAATAATAGAATAATGCATTCAAATGTATAGTTTAAGTGTAGTGATTCTACAAAATTCACCTTTTTCAATAGCCTTATTATCTCATACTCTAAGAAAACAAAACTTATTTATTTCACAAATGCACACAGATGCTACTGTTCTGACAATATTAGAAACAAATTAATGCGGATCCATGGTGGAAATATTGAGGGTTGTTATTAAGTTATCGTAAATAGACATTGCAATGTTACTTAAAAAACTAAGATGTTGCAACTATGGATCTGAAGTTATTACTAAAGCCGATAATTAATTATACGCACTCAAATGTCCGAAAATATGCGCATATATATGCATAAGTTTGGTTGAGTATATGCACCCAAAGTTACAATATATGCACATAATATTCCCTTTTTTTTAAATAACTAGAAGTATTTTAAATAATGTAAAAAGTTTACTTATGCTGTATGAGTATATTTATTCCTCTCATTCATTTTAAAGTTTGACTATATGAACATGGACGGCCAACGCCAACTTCACGTGGTAAGCCAACATAAAAATGAGATTTCCCCTAATCCCGCCAAACTATTATTCACCCAACACTCTTGAAATTGATTCTCTGCTGGCTGATTGCTTATGCATTGCTTCGATGGAAAAAGTGGGGATTGATGGCAGTCTATGTTTATACAGTGTGTATTCTACGGGTAAAAATAATGTAAAAAACCTTAAATGTTGTTATCCGATTTTTATTTGTTTTCAAGTTGTACCCTCATAAAGAAAATCCCCCATACCTACATATTATTTTCATATTAGCCTTTACAGTTCTCGAGTGTTTTCAAATAATTACGTCTTAAATTAATAAAACGTTAATAAAAACATCGATTTTTTTACAAAAACTCAGTCAAGTTCTCCATAAAAAATTGTTCTTTAATATGATATAACTTGAAAACAAATAAAAATCGGATAACAACATTTGAGTTCACCCTGCGTAGTCGACGATTTTAACTGGGACTTCTACTTTTCTCTGCTTATTTCGATACGCGCACTGCACTCCAGCGGCAGAGAGTAAAGTTGTACACAAAAATTTTATTTATGAAATAGTAAATTTTACAAAAAAATCTCAAAAAGTTCATACATTACAAATGATTGCTAAATATAACCAAATATGCAACATCCAGAAAGTATGCTCAAAAACGTATAAATATGCAAAATATGCAAACTGAAACTTGGCTTAAACGATTTGTTTTTATATAATTAGCATACATACGTAAACAGTTCCGCCGGCATATCGATTATACAAAATATGCATTTGCATATACTATCAGCTTTAGTTATTATTACTTCCTTTACGACCTGGTAGTCCGGAAAATTAGATAATTAGGCTATATATAAAATCATGGTTTTTCCACGACCGGGAGTAGAAGTCGGCATCAAAATTGTGACAGAAGTATAGTATATTACATACCGAGGTGGGAAGTGTTTCATTACTGTCGAGAGAGTAGGTAGTTTACCGAGACGCGTAGCGTCGAGGTTAACTTTATCTCGAGACAGGGATGAAACTTTCCACCGTGGTATATATATTATTTTATTTGCAATCATCTAATTTAAAAAATAACTACAATTGAATTCTGAATAATAAATATCTTGATGTAGCTAATATTTTTGTTACCATGAAAACAACCCACTCAATGTTTTGTTACCATGGAAACACCCCACTCTTCAGGTATGTAATATTTTTCGAGGTATGAATAATTTCCTGGCTAGTTTCAAGTAATCATCTAGTTCCCAGCTGTTGGCATGTCATGAAATTGACACATTACAATGTAATTGCGAATAAAAACATTTACTTCCTAGAGACTAAATAAGACAAAAATTTTCCTAGGGAGTTTTCATTATGACTGACATTTGAAATAATTGTGAGCTCTTGTCATAATGACTTACAGTGACACCAACTTTAAAATTTACCATAGGCTACTAATTTTAAAATAATTGTAACTAAAATGTCATAAATGACATTTAAAAAATACAGGTTTTTTGTTTTAAATCTTCCTGCAACGTGAAAAAAATAGTATATGAAACTCGGACAGAATGCTATTTTGCTTCAGTGCAATTTCTCTCCCCCCTTGCATAATCTACTATTATGCACCAAGGGAGTAAACTATGAATTTAATCCTGAAATTGTAGCTGAGAAATAATGAGTTGAGAGGATTTCAGTAGAGGGATTAACAAAGTTTATTCCAAAGGTGCATACAAAGTTTTTCCCCAATCACAAATCCAAAGTTCTTCATTTTCAATTCAAGGTAAATTAATAATTACGTAATATCTAGTTTGGGTTAGAAAAAGGTCTGCCACGACGTTATGAAGAAGAGAATATCAATGCAGTTAACTGATCTGATCTGAAAGCAAGTTTGTTTATGTCATGTAAAAGAAATAAATATGGTAGGCTCTGAGTGAATAAAGTGCCACCTTATTTATTTAGCGGCATTTATTATACCGTGTGTCCACAGGAGTACGCACCATAGATATAAGATAATGCTAATAGAATATAAATATCAACCAGTGCTATGACCACCGTCCCTTTTCTTGTACCATTTAAACAATATTGTTTCATACAGTGGCGAGTCAAAAGCCAGAAAACAACGTTTTATCGTGCCGGCGATTCCAGCGTTAGCCGATCTTTCTATTATATTTGGTTACCCCTATGGTGCGTATTCCTGTGGACACACGGTATATCAAAAGTCAGGTACTTAAACAGCATTTTATTTCAGTGTGACAGAAAACGTTTTTACTTTTTAAGAATGGTTTTCTTAGTTATATATCTTGATGTTAGTTTTATCATTTCAAATGGAAGTGAGCACTGCATTATATTTTAACTTATTAATGCTAATTAACCAATATGAAGCCCGTAAAGAGTACAAGTTCATTACTGTATTGTTTATAGTAATGTTAAGAAATAGTACTTATTTAATTGTAGCATCCTAAATTTAAATGGACGTCGTACACTAGAATTTTTACAACTTCTCGTATTAGGCGATCGAGTAATATGATTTCTTTTCTATAGAATACTTGTTGCGTTGATTTTATTGTAGTGCTGTATATAATTTTATTATTTTAAACAATAGAATACCTATAAGTTCTTTTAATATGGTTTGTATGGTTCAACTACTCACTACAAAATTAAGAATTAAATTTAAATAAAACATTGTTTTATCATTATTAACTTTTTCACTTAGACGTTTAAATTTAAGATTAAAATTCAAAATTTTCAGGAAGCGGTTCAGCATAATTATCTTTCGTGTAATTGAAGCTGCAGCTCATGTCTTAGTGTTTTGACTGAGGACAACTCTGTATCGATAAACAAGGTCGTTATTTTGAGACAAGCTAGTGAAAATTGAATATTCAGTAATACATTTTTAGGTATCCGTCTTGAAAATTATGCATTACTGTATAATTTTTAGGCCGGAAAGTATTTCTTTACAGGACGATGTTGGAAAAAATTTCTTAACAGGACTATTTTAAAAAATTGACGTTTTGTTTGGTTTGCAATATTTGTTGACTCTGGTTACTTAGGAAATTAACTACGAATACCTCTAGATGTTTACGAAGGTATAAGGTTTGTGTGTTGTAATGTTTCAGTATTTAAGTAAAATTAGGAAGAAACATAGGTGCCTACAAAATGTACGCAACTCGTCCGGAAATACCCTTTACAGGACTTGTAGGCTTTGTGCATACGCGTCCTGAAAATATGCTCTTTCCGGACTTGTTACATAAACTACTATAAATATAAAAATATTTGTAAGTAATACACCATTTTAGTAACGTTATTACATTTTTTTACAATGTAATTCAAATTTAAGTTTTTAATTTACGGACAAACAATAGAACATATCTGTGTTTCTGGGAGTTTTTAATTTTAAAATAACACATTTGCTGAGATATTCAATTGAGCTTATAAAAATAAACTATGTAGCTGCTCTAAAAATAACGAGAGGAACTTGCCGACCCATGTAACGCAGTTAATCAATTTGTGTTCTGGACTTTACTCTTTGCACTTCAAAACCTTTATTGCAGGATCTCACTAGTGATGTGTAAAATTCAAAAATGTATGGGTGTTTCACAATTTTCACACAGGATGTGCAAGTAGCTACCTGTTTGATGTACACAGTATTTGAACACTCATTGCTAATGATGCATTTATTTTGGCGGCCTTAATGCAATTGCACAATCATCAAAGCTAAAAGATAATGAATCCGTTCGAATCTTTACTGGCCCGTTCATGCTATAGTGAGTTTTGTCAAAGTTAATCAAAGCAGTCAGATGTGGTGCTGGAAGTTCAAAGGCAAAGTCAAAAATCTTTTTTTTGTAAGCATATGAAAAAATGCTTTGAAGATAGCCGAGCTTGAAAAAGTCGCTGGTTTTTATATGTAACCGCATACTATGTTTACTAAGTTATTTCTTATACACTACTTTGAAATGTTTTGTTCTGCACTTGGTAAATAAGTATATGAGGTGAAAACCATTTAAGTATTTTATAAGGAATTAGCAGGTAGTAATGTTGACACGTTCTTGAGATCAATAAAAAGTAAAAAGTTGAACAATACATATTTCGACACCATGGTGTCTTCTTCAGTTGTTTAAAATTTTACACATTAAAATCTGTTAGACGTTTTGTCGGTATTATTTAATAGTTGAAAAATTTCATTGTATTAATTATTTCAGCATTCTGGTTTTTATTGAAAGTATTTATGTTTAGATGTGCCTGTAAGATAGCCTACACAGAAAACATATTTAATTTTGTGTTAGGTAATAATAACTTGATGGTTTCTACTTTTACTTGAGATTTTGTAGATAAATTGTGACTATATCCCAAGTAATTTTGTTTTTAATTTTAAAGATGCTATGTTAAATCGTTACTATAATAAGATGTTAAAACAATGTTGTTTCCCATATGGCAAATTATCGTATTGATATTTTAATTTTCAGTTTTACGTCTCTCTTCAAATAAACCCGAATTCAAAATAAATGCACAGCAACACCTATAATTGGCCTAACGGCTGTTGGCTGAGTGCGAAATAAATTTATAAAAAAATAATATAAATTTTCCGATGTCAATGGAAAATAATATTGATAAATCATTTCATGATGCTGAAATAAATGATACAATGGATTTTTTCAACTATTAAATAATACAGACAAAACGTCTAACAGATTTTAATGTGTATAATTTTAAACCACTGAAGAAGACACCATGGTGTCGAAATATATATTGTTCAACTTTTTACTTTTTTGTTCATTTCAAGAATGTGTCAACATCACTAGCTGCTAATTCATTATGAAATTTCGAAAATAAAAGAAAAAATCTGCTAGCTACCTATATACCATGTAATAATGTTTTATAAAATTATGCAGCAGTAGTTTTTAAGCGACTGGTACTAAATATGGACCAATACAATATAGTTTTATGGTTTTGTAATTACCGCAAATACATAGTCACAGATGCTTGATTTTTCTAACATCGACACACTTTATTTAAACGTTTTTTTTCAACAAAGCAATTCCTTAAAATATTGGTTTTGCCTTGAAAAATCATTACTTTTTCAGCTTCTCATTACAAGAACATCGTTTACCTCGCAGTTGTTTTTTTTTTAGTTCCGGATTTAATAACAGTCCCTGGGTATCAAATCAAGGATGATAATTTGTCAACATTGTTAAGTTTTGTGCAATCCTGGAATTGGCTCGAAACATCAAACGCTTTAATATCAGCTTTTAAATGTTTAACGTTTTTTCATATACGTCTTGTGTAATAGTCGGGAGCCGTATTGCAGGTATTTATACTGTCAAGAGAGTTCCTACAGCTCTAAGAACAATGCAGCCATTAGCTTTTCCGAAGAAGGTTGCATTCTTTTCCATTTTAGTGGCGGGTAACCCTTGTAAACCCATTCCATTTTAGCCTACAGAAACGGTGCTCTGATGCAAGCCATCTTGAAAGCTGTAGTGCTACCATTTTGTTAATTTTAAAATCAGGCAACATTTTCGAAGCATAAATTTTGGAACTTTGGCTTCATTTGCAATAACTGATCTTTATTCTCATACTCGCTAACACCAAATCATCAATCTTTTTGATGTTTCCTAAATTTTTGTTTTTATAGGTTTTCCCTACTTTCGATCATATAGAATCTATCTGCCCCATCGAAATTGCTTAGGCCAACATTTCACTAGGAGCTATGAGGGCGCCTCTGTTAGATGCCAATCATTCTTCCGTGGATAGTTTTTGATGAATTGCTCTTTTTCACTTATTTATAATGCTTCTGTATTCCTGCTTCATCTCACTCATTCTTTTGTTTGTGCTTGCACAAATCTAATGATTCGAACTAAGCTTACTAAATGCGTCTGCACTATTGCTGCTATTAATTTTCGCTGCTAGATAAATTACAAGTTGAATCTTAGAAAAAATGACAGTTACTGTTAGTTCAGATACATTTATACTTGTTGCATTTAAGAGACGTATATAAGACAGAGCATTGGCATTTAGCTAATCTATACATATATAAAGGAAAGTGATAACCCTGACTAATCAACGCAGAGCCGAAACCACTGGTACTAGAAACTTGAAATTTGGGTGAAAGGTTCAATTTGTTACGTAAGGTAGTGCTAGCTTTATTGAATTCTACTCTTCTTTTACTTGCACATAGCAAACCTTTTTTTGACTATTAATTTTTTTCTGTTCGGCAATTCATTAAGTCCAAACCTATTATTTAATTTATTTGAAAGTCAACTTCGACCCCTGTGAAAAACGAGCTTTGCTTTTTGCGTTCCTTACTTGATTACTTTATCATTACTGGCATCTCTTTACCAATGCATTTATTATTTGAAATTTAAGTTTAGCATTGCAGTTATATAAAACACCTCAACTCTGTGCTTATTGAAATGTTCATTAATTTGCACTGCTACCAGAGTCGAGTCGTGGGCCTAAGACAATCACAATACATATTAAACAACAAGGAAAAAATAAGCATCCCTGTTTTAACCCTTTAGATATTTCTATGATGTTTGTCAACTTAGTGTCTATTTCAGTTTGTGCTATTGTGGTGTGGTATAGCGCTTATACTATATAAATCCATTTTTCTTGTATTTCCATTTCTTTTATTGCCTGCCATTAAAACAGCTTGGTACACTATCACATGCTTTTTGCAGATTAACGAACGTCATACGTGTTTCTAAATATTTCTTTTTGTTTTTCTCCATTAATGGTTACACCGAACACGGGATCGAGGCATGATCTTCCTGCTAAAAACCCACTTTGTTCTTCACCAAAGTTTTTTATGTGCTTTTGGATTTTGTTTTTAATTACTCTCCCTACTACCCTGACAAGTAATAGCAAAATGTAGATTCCGTGTTATTTCTGGCAATCCTTTTTATTCATATTTTTGTATGTTGAGGTTATATGGCATGTGTTTCACTCTTCTGGGATCTCTTCGCCGATTTCATTTTTTTGGAAAACTGGTGATTACTGCTGTAACTTAAGTCCCTCCTTTCTTTACGAGTTCGAGTCTAATTTGCCTTGGCCTGCCGATTTATTGTTTTTGCTCACTTTTAGGGCTTTTCTAACATCTTCTGATGTTATTTCACTATTTTTATTGACTTCTCTTCTTTCACTTCCATTGACTGCGTATTTTGGTTTATTTTTCCGTCTTAAGTTACGGACTACTCCACGATTTTTTGCTGTTGTTATAGCCAATTGTATTATTTATCTAGGCATGGGTGGTCCCAGTATTGATTTCTTTCTTATCTAACTTGTTTTTTGACTTCCTGTTTACATCTTGTGTATTTTTGTCATGATTCTGGTTTTATTTGTTAGCTATTTATGGTATATATTTTTTTAAGTTCTATTTTTTCTTACAGTTTAGTAGTAAGTACATCTACGTTTTTATGTTGTTTTTTATACCTATGGCTTCTCTGGCTGCTTTGTCAATGCTTACTTTTAAGTGTTCGTATATTTTCTTGGGAGTATTTTCTTCTATGTTCCAATCTAGGTTTTGTTCTAGTCTTGTTTTTTTATTTATTTATTTATTTATTTCCCAAAAGTCTGATATATTCTTAAAATGCTTTATTGTCTTAATAGTTCTACTTTATATATAGGGTATTTTATTTCTTCTCTGCTTTCTTCTATTTTTTCCCTTTTTTCTCATCTCTTTGATGTTCGTCTTTCACTAATAAATGTCCCTACTGCCATGTTGTGGACAGATCCGCATTCTGGTTATCTATAAACTCTCACGTCTTTCATCATTAGAGTTCCTTTTCTTTTAACAATTACCAGGTCTATTATTGATGTGAAGTTGATGTCCCTACGTATATTTATTAATATCCTTATCAGGAAGAACGTATTTGCTATCATCAATCTTTGTTTTCCGCATAGGGGAATTAGTCTCTTTCCGTTATCGTTCTTCATCTCTTGCCCAAATTTTCCTACTACATTGCCGTTCCATCTTTTTCGCACTCTAATTTTTAGATTTCTTCTTTATTATGATTAGTGCTTCGCTCTTCTTAACTTT
The DNA here is from genome assembly GCA_940337035.1 of Agriotes lineatus. Taxonomy (NCBI): domain Eukaryota; kingdom Metazoa; phylum Arthropoda; class Insecta; order Coleoptera; family Elateridae; genus Agriotes; species Agriotes lineatus. Next base: position 195,712,476 of record OW679194.1, on the reverse strand, counting down.
TTCTGTTTCTTTGCTTAATAGGTTATAAATTTCTTCCTTATCATCGGCACGCACGTCGTCATTTATTGCATACGCCTTATTATTGTCATAGGTTGTCATCTAATTTTCATTCTAATCTTTATAATACGACCACTTACTTCTTCCGATGTGTGTATGGTGTTCCGAAATTTATTTTTTGTAAGTATTGATACCCCACTTCTGGCTCGTACGTGTTTTGGTACTCCACTCCATACGTGTAGATCGCCAGCGTGGCCGAGCGGTTACGGCGTCAGGCTGCGGTGCCACGGTACTGGGTTCAATCCCCACATCTGGCAACTAGCGGGCGGGCCACCCAGTCACTTTAAAAATTGGGTACCGAAACCACGGTTGTGGAAGTAGGGAAAGTAAGGCAGTCGTCGAAGGCTTGCTGCTAACCACATCACCCAGTACGCCGTTAACGTGTGCCAGATAACTGAGTTTCGGAAAGAGATATTTCGGTGACCCTGACTCGCCTTGTCTCAGGCCATGTTCCTACATGGAATGAACTTTGCTTTACTTACTCCATGTGTTTAAATATTTTGCATATTTTTCTTAACTTGCATTTTTTTGTTTTGTCTTTGTTAAAACCACTATATCGAGAATTCATTTGTTCAACTGATACTTATACTTTATTTTTTATTGTTGGTAATCCTACGTTCTACGTCCCTACTTGCAAAATCCGGTTTCGTTTTTTTTGTTTCTCTGAGATTTTTTAGCCTGTTCTATATTTTTACAGAGGTATGGGTTGCTGGCCCCTCCTTCTTTATCCGGGTTTGGGACCGGCAACGACCATTGCTAAGTTATTGAATCCACCCAGCAGCCGACCACAGGAGTTACTATATAGATAATTTTCTAAATTATCACAAGACTACATGGGCACTAACAAAGGCAGACCAGCTGCAGTAAAGCCGGCTGGGTTTTAATACGAGTCAATTTTAATTGTCGAGAGCGCTAACTAGTCTTTAATTACGATAAATGTGCTCATAACGGGAACCTGTAAACTCAAAAAAGCCGTTGATCGCAAGATAATCTAAAAAATAAATCACAGAAATCCAGATTCAAAGAGTCGCAAAATAAGACAAGTAATATTAACAAACGTGTAAAATAGCAGTAATGTGGTACCTACCGATAAACAAATTAAATAAAATAGCAGCGCTAGTCTAGATATCACAGTGTCTCTAGCATAAACTGACCAACGAGAACATAATTGCAATAAACCATTAAATATAGGTAGACAATAGAACCTACGGTGGTTAAAAGTTCATGATTAGATATCATTATTTAAAACAACTTAAGCTTCGATGAGGCCTTAAGTGAAGCTCATCGGAAGGGCTGTCGTAATGACAAAACGTAAGATACAACTTAGCGAAAACCAAGTACAAAATTATGGCACAACAACAAGGTGAAATTCGAGAATCATAACCGAATTCTGTCAAATCTGCGAGAAAATTGGCACAGGAATTAGTTTCAACAGCAATAACTCAATTTAAACTGCACAGGAAATCCGAAGGATTCAGCCTGAGTCGTGGTATCGCTCTATCTCAAAATCTACAAGTTCATTAAACAGTTAATAAAGAACAAAACCTAAACGATTGCTCCCTCGGCATGATTACTCCTTGAGTAGAATCTTAACTCTTGGCGACCACAACCAGCCCAACTTTGTCTTATCAGTTGGCGCTCGCCGGGAATGAGGCCACGCATCTAAGAAGATTATCAAGTCGGGAAAACTGGACAGCAATATCACCTGGCAGAACCAGCAATGCATTATAGCAGCTGTGGTGAATTGGCAGAGGCAGAAGTTCTGATAGTAACAGCTACCGATAGCGGCTGACGGTAGCGGCCTAATGCAAACTCTAGCAAAGTCTACTGCCTAATCCGTCATCTTGACCATAAAAAAAATTTATAACACGTCACACCCGAACTAAAATCTACCCTAAACGCACGAGAAACCAAAAATTATCCTTATTTCTAGCATGAGGTGGTCGAAACGAAACGGCCAAACTAGGTAATGGAAAGCGACGAATTCAGAGAGACTTGCTTGGTTTACAGCAAAATGGAAAAGAAGCTTAAGGCGTCACGTGAATGTAAACTCGCAGAAATCTTCGGTCGAGCCGAGAAAGCGACGCGCGAAATATGAATTCTCAGCGCTAAAGATGTTTCGAACCGTAACATGGAGCTGTAGTACTTTGGGTTTGATTATCTTATAATTAAGATGACAATTTTTTATTTGATTGTTTTATAAAGCTACTTTTTTTTAATTCGGATATACAGGGTGTCCAAAAAATGGCGGATTAACTTTAAGGGCGTTACTTGGGGATGCCTAGGCAACCCTGGAAAAATATTTAAAAAAATCCCTGGGCCGTAGTTTTCGAAATATTTCTGGTCAAAGGTGGGTAATAAAATTCATTTATTTAAATAACTTGTGTACAATTATAGTGTCAGATATATCTGAGACTTATTAAATATCTGTGTTTTTAATATTCTTGGGATTTAACTAAATAGTTTTCAATATTTAAGTATTTAAAAAAACTGATTTCCTGTGAAGTTTGTCAAAAACTAAATATGGCAAACAGGCTTTCTACAATAATAATATTTAATTAAAGGGGTAGCTTTGATTGATTACTTATTTCTTCTAAGTATTTGTCAATTCATTTTTAATAATTTTTTAACTGTCACTTCTGTCAAACTTATTTATAAAATGTACACAAACAATGAATATGCAGATATGCATTTGTTGCCAGGGACAGCACACAATAACGCCACAGCTGCACGAAGGCTTTATGTTAAACAATATCCAGGAAGAAGACACCAGCAAGTAAATGCTTTTAGGCGTTTGAACCAACGTTTGAGGAAACCGGCACCTTGTTGCCAGTGGGTGTTCAACTTGCAGACAGAGATCGGCCAAGAAATGTAAGAACCCCTGAAATGGAGAAAGCGGCAATCGACATGTTGGCAGAGGATCCAGCAAGAAGCACCAGAAGCATTGCTCAAGAACTAGAAATGCATTCGAGTTTGGTTGGGAGCATTCTCCAAAGATGAAGGGTACTATCCATATCAATATACGAAAGTTCAGGCCTTTTTGCCGGGAGATTTCGAAAAGCGAATAAATTTTTGCAACTGGCTGCTCCAACAAATTGAAATTGATGAGCATTTTACTTCCCGAGTTATGTGGACGGACGAAGCTAATTTTAGTAGAAATGGAATTTTCAATCAGCACAACAGCCATTATTACAGCTTGGTAAATCCACATCTTGTGCACGAAAATCACCACCAACACAGATTTAGTGTTAATGTGTGGGTTGGTGTAATAGGACACCGTTTAATTCGACCAGTTGTTGTACAGCACCGTCTTTCCGGAGCAGGTTTCTTACAATTTCTACAGAACGACCTTCAAGACATCATTGATGATGTTATTTCTTTGGTAATATTGAATAAAATGTGGTTTCAATTAAACGGTGCTCCACAACACCACGCAGCACCCGTTCGGGCCTGGTTGGACAAAGAGTATCCTAAGGCCCCTTTCAGACGAAACGACTTTTCGCCGTGCGCCGTATACGGCACAGTGCCGTGCATTCCAAAGATGCGCCGCAGAGCACACGATTTTTCGTCGTGAACATGACGGCGTGTTATGAGCCGTGATGTATCAGGGTGTTTGTATATCGCTAGACAGCTTGTAACTCATTATTAATAGATATTTAAAAACTTTTTTTTGTTTTAAATACCAGTATTCGGCCTACAAACTGTCATAAATCAGTTTAAGTCATGGCTTCCTATTTTTGCGACACGACATTGGTTTTTTAATGGAACACCCCGTATATTTGTAGATATTTGAAATCAGAGTAAAAATACTTTGAAAGATGCTCAAACAAAAATGTTAGAACTCATTATTTTTTTTAAATAAAAAAATATTTAGTTCAAGTAGGCCATGACTTACATAAAATTATTAAACATTGAACAACGAAAGCAAAAGAAACTCCACTTGGCTCCAAATATTCCTCATGGCCGAATTATCGCATCAAACGCACTAAAACCATTTAAAACTTTGTTTTTTAAATGGAACAATATGAGTTTCATTAAACAGTTGAAAACTACAACAAAAAACTTTCCAACGATGATCCATATTCGCCATTTCATTTCGTCTTTAAAAAATTATTTTATTTTAAATATAATGCGAACATAATTATTTCATTTAAGAAACATAGTTTTCAATTGTTTTAGTACGTGTGCTGCGATAATTCGTCCCTGAGGAAAGCCAGGTAAACTTTCTTTTGCATTTCTTGTTCGATGTTTAGTGATTTTAGGTGTCATGGACTAAGTTGGGAATATTTTAAAACAAAATAATAACTTTCCAAATATTATTTTAAGCATACTACCACAGCACTGATTTAAAATATTTAAAAATGTACAGGGTGTTCCATTAAAAATACCAAAGTCGTGTATCAGTACGCAAAAATAAATTGTCATGGTTTAAATTAGATTACAATTTGTAGACTACGTACTGGTATTTAAAACAAAAAGACGTTTTTTCAATATCTCTATTATGAACGATGTTACGATTTATAAACACCCCGTATGAAGGCTTCTAATCGTATCTCACTTTTCAGTATTGTGTAATAGATGACTAAGAATGACTCAATTACATTAGAATGTTAATAGCAACATTCGAATAAAGTGCAAGAACAACTCATTAGACGAAATACCAATGTGAGAGACGCCATCTCACCGGCGGAAAGTCGTTCCGTCTGAAAGACTCCATATACCACAATGTCTATCAAGACGCCGTGTACGGCACGGCGTCGTGTCCGAGCTTGATAAACGCCGTGGTGTTCACGGCGGCCGTGTACGGCTTAAGTCGTGGCTGTCTCGTATGAAAGGCTCCATATGAATCAATAGTCTTCAAAATGCACGGCACTGTGCCGTACACGGCGCACGGCGAAAAGTCGTTTCGTCTGAAAGGGGCCTAACAGGTGGATAGGCCGAGCTGGACCTGTTTAACGGCTCCCAAGGTCGCCGGACTTAAATCCGCTCGACTTCTTCTTCTGGAGCCATGTGAAGTTTACAGGACTACAGTTCAAGACCAAGCAGATATTGTAAATCGTATATAAGCTGCTGCCCAAACAGTCAACATGAACATGTTACAGAGAGTTCAGGCTAACATTGTCAGGCGAGCTCAAACATGTCTGGATGTCGAAGGGCGAAATTTTGAACACCTCCTTTAACTTGCATTTGTTTTATTATTTATTAGTTAATTATTTCAGTTTAATAAAAATACGGGTTTTGTAAATAGAAATTTATTTGTTTAATTTAAATACACGTGATTAACTGTACTTTGCTGTGCCTTATTGTATCTAGACTGCCTTGAGAAAATGTAGCAATTTATCCAAGACAATGTCTACAGATGTTTAGACATGGAAGCACTCTTATTATTTGTATTAATTGAGAAATTTTTGCAGTAGCAATGTTGCCAGATTTATTTTTATTAAAAATAGAATTTGCATTGCTTTGACAGGTAATTTTCATTAGTTGATGTTCCCCAACGCCAGCTTTAGCTAAAGTTGACATTGTAAACGATCTTGTTGAGGGGTTGGGTATTTTTAGATCTTAATATCCAATACTACTTGATCAGCAGAATACTTTACCTATTTACCCAATCTAATAGAAAATGGTGTACTCATATGGTTTTTTCCATAAATAACTATACTAGCATATTGACTACGAAACTATAAAGTTCGATTCCGAACAGGGAATTAAAATATTATTACTACACCTGAAAGATAATGACTTTCTTTAAGCTGATGTAGGGTGCTCTCTTCAATTTAATTAAAATATGCAAAACGAAAGTTCCGTTCTTTACGGAAACCTAAATCAATGTATAGGGCCATCACTTACAGGATTTGCATGCAAAAACCATATGATAAATCACTTTCGTAAAGTTCCAACCACAAGCAATCAAGCATTCAATTTAGTTAGCAAATGCTGGCCTTCTAACTCGACATTTCCTTTGAAGTAGCAATCATCATACTTTTTTTGTATGACTATATACTTATCCACTGCAGATTTTAGTTTAGTTTCTTGTTTGCATTCGATATTTTACAATTTTTTTATTTAAATTTATTTAGTATAACGGTATTGAGCTATTATGAATTGCAATAATAGCTATTTGTGCAACAAGTGCTAAAAGTGGATGTTTATGCACGAGTTTGCACACAATATTTTTTCTACGGCCTTAAGTTTACTGTTATTAATCCATAAATGTCCATTTAACAAAGGTTTGCATTTATGACAGTTATAATTTATGTCATAGTAAAGAGATGGCCTTGACGCGCAGGTGACTGTTTTTGCAGCCGGTAGCTGTCAAAGTTAATTACCAACGGTAATTATAAATGTACACATTTCACTTTACTCATAACATAACGCTTTAATTATTTAAAAAACACTTTACCTCTAACGAAAGAAGTAATTAGAATAACTTTGCAACCTCACTTCCAGTTCGAAATTCTAAATTCGACACCAGTTGTTTACTTTATAACACATGTGCTAAAATTAACAGCTGATTTATAAAACGTCAGTTTTAGTGAAATAAGCTAGTGTTAAAAAGCCTACTTTTAGTAGTGGTCATAGAAAATAGCTATTTATACAACAAGTGCTAAAAGTCGACTTTTATGCGCGAGACATGAAAATTATGAAACGAAGCCGAAGGCTGAGTTTCATAACATGTCTCGCGCATAAACGACTTTTAGCACGCGTTGCATACAATATTTTATCTACGACCTTAATTTTACCGTTATTAATCCATAAATATCGATTTAAGAAAGGTTCGCATCTGCGACGCTGCATCATAATGAATAGTAGCCTACGCCGCTGGCGATTGTTTTGGCCACGCCCGTGCTGTCAAGGACAGGTACGAAATTTAATTATTTATACTCCACATATGACTGTATTCATTACATAACGCTTTAATTATTTCAAAAACGCTTTACCTGTAACGCAAGAAGCAACTAGAATAGCTTTAAAACTTCACTTGCAGTTCGAAATTGTAGTTTTGAACCTCCCTTCACTTTTAGCACATGTGCTAAAAGTAAACAGCTGATTTCTTTAAACACGGTAAACTATAAAACGTCACTTTTAGTGAAACAAGCTAGCGCTAAAAGGCATACTTTTAGTAGTGGTCGTAGATAAAATTAATTAAATTGATTACCACCAGTCACCACTAGTAATTAGTACCTTGCAAAATTAGCGGTGAAGTGTGTATCGGGTGTTCATTTAAATTTGACTTTGCAGTCGGCGCTCAAAAGTTCATTGTGAACATATCACGAATAGTACCTATCCATACTTTTATAAACAGATTTAACAACAATAAAACATTCAAATACAAGCGTTTAAAACTAACTTTAAAACACTACATTTCCATGAAATGGTTATAACTGTTATTTATTGCAATAAAAAAAGAATTCATAACAAATGATCAAAATGTTCACCGACTTCGCTCATGCATGCTCGAACTCTTGGCACAATCTTATATTCGGATTGTTATTAATTACATTAATTTTCTTCAGTATTCTGTGCAGTAGTTCATTTAGGTCTTTAACTACGGCGACAGAAAGAAATCGCATGGCGTGAGGTCGCAAGTTTTGGCAGGATAAAGCATTGGTGTGTTTTGACTAATAATAATCAATCTGTCGAAAAATTCTCGTGTAATATTTAAGGTATGTGTTGTGTGCGCAGTGGCTCCGTCTTGTTCGAAAAACCCAAACCGGAGTTCATCGTCATGAAACTCTTCGAAAAATGGCCGTAAAAGCTCTTCTCGATATCTTTCTTCGGTCAAAGTGCCTGAAAAAAATTTCGTGTTTCAACAAATAAACACTAGTCTTACTTTTACCTTCAAAAAATTATAACCCAATTATTCTACGCATTGAAATAGCTGCCCACATTCCTATTTTTTGAGGATGAAGAAGTGTCTCTACCATAAAATTAGACTTCTCCGAACTCCATCAATGCATGTTTTGAGAAGTAATGTATCCAACTAAATAAAACCAGGCTTCGCCCGTGAAAAAAGTGCTCTTCAATAAGTCGCCATTGAGGGTATTTAGGAACTACTGACAATATTCGACACAGTGAGGATAATGAGCTTCGTGCAATTGTTGTACAGACTGCAAACGGTAGGGATAGACATGGAAGTCTTTCTTTAATATTTTGTGCCAGTCCCACGAAAAATGTCAACGCAGTGATTCAAAGAACAACGAAAAGTGTTAATAATGCAACGCAAGGTTTGGAAATTCCTGCCGAAACTCTTCAAAATAATCATGAATTGAGTACTGCCATATTCCATAACTCGACGACCGTTACGAAAATAAGATTCGATCATAAAATTTTTATGTTCTTGTAGCAACATCATTTAAATTGAAGAGGTTACATTACCAAACACAAATAACTGATTAATAGAGATCACAGAAAAGGTCTGTCTGTCTAAAGAACCTAATATTCTGTAAAGAAAGATTCTGCTTTAGTTAAAATTATTAAAAGTAACTGTACTGTATTTAAGTTGATATTTCACTAACAGAATACACAATTTACTAAATGACAATAAACACAAAGTACGTTCGGTTGAAACAGTTGATGTGGGACGTTCATAATGAACTCTTCAGCGCTGATTTCGAAGTCATATTTAAAAGAACGCTTTTTAGTACTTTTGTTGAAAATGAACTACAACCACTGGGAAAAGTATATGCATACATTTTCCAAAAATGACTTAACATAGCTTCTCTCTGTAAAACTTATCTTGCTACAATGAAGAGTCCATCTTATATTTGCTATTTTTCAATCAATAAATGTTTGTTAACTAATAAATACTAACTCAAATCCGACGTTCCGCAAGCAACATGGAATTTATTACAGTTTTCCGATTTCTGCGAAGCTTGATTATACAGGATTCAAGACTGATAAAATGCAGATTTTTGGAGCTCACTTCGACCCTGATGAATAATGTAAGTGCACAGTAAGTTTATCTATCTTTATTAGTCACCATTTTATTAGAAAAGTTCGGAACGCTCAGACTTTAAAATCAAAGTAAGTTCAATTAGTAAGCTTTAATGAAACCGAGAGCACGAGAACAGAAACAATTTCGAGGGAAACACAGAAAGTTTTGATAATACTGCTGAAAGTTTCGGTAGTTTTCTTATATTAACCTTCCCACGTATCTTTGAAAACAACTACTGTAGCTAGAACCTTAAGAGAAAACTATTACTTGCTATTCATCGTTTGTGTATTTAATAGTTAGGTTTTGAAAGAATATCCGTTCCAGATGATATCATAACAAGGGGTACTATGGAACTTTAAGGTTGCATATTAGCAGTTCTGATGGTGTTTTAAACTATACGGTTAACAAAGTTTACTTTTCGGAGTAACAACAGGGCCAATCACTTAAAATATTTAGATTTTAGGTTATTAGTAACTACAAAAATACCATTTTCGGTTAACGTAATTTTTAACTTAAACCGTGTAATCAATTTTCTTAAACTAAAATACCACAGCTGATAAATTACTAATTAAAATGGATAGTTTTTATACTAAAATCAGTAAAACTAATTGTATTTTACAGTAAATACTGTACATTCCTCGTATATTAGTCATAATTATACTTCGCAAATTTTATATTAGATAATTTTCTACTTTGCATTTTTGAAATGAGTAGTCCCACGGCTAGTAAAATTACTGAAAAAGTTTTATATGCTCGGTATAGCTGCGAAGTATTGTTTCTGTAATGCTGATAAAATGAAAATATAGAATTCAATTTAAAACTTATGAATAATTCATTATTAAAGCGCAACCGTGCTTAACGTAGGCTTGCGATTAAATTCAAGAACGGCACTCATAATTTCATAAATTCGGATATCATTTCGTTTCATATTTTTAATGGTTTTTGTTTGCAGTATCATCCCATTCGAAGCGAAACGTATTAAATTCAGAGGTTAAATAAACAAAAGGGGGATTACTGAGAAAATTTGACATTCTATTGTTTTCTTAGTTTAATTATTTATGTATTGTAATAATAGCTAGAATGACAATTAAAGTAGTTCTATTATTAATGCATAAGATCGGGTGACCTACATCATCAATGACGTAATTGGAAGTAATTAATCAAGCTTTCTTGAACAGCTATTAACAATTATGTACGTAGATGTATAATAAGATCAAAGTTATATATGCATAATGAGTTTTTATTAAAACCGTTTCTACGTTTACATATCGTTCGTATGTTTGTGTTTAACATTTCGATTAGTATTTGAAGTTATTAATTGTGTTGTAATGTCTTGTTTATTGTAATTTCCTTGTTGTCTTACGTGTTCAATTTGTGGTTTTATTATGGCTTTCGTATAATGGGTTGCCTATGTAGTACCCAACTATTCATTCGACGTTATATTCGCGGTTAAGACTTCTATTACTTGATAGTATGCCTGTAGCATACAATAACGATGTTTAAGGTTTAAAAATTATTAAATCCTTTATCTAATAGATGTGTCTGTCTGGGACGCTGTTTTGTCCGGGACGCTGGTCCGTCCGGGACGCTGTTTCAGCAGCCAAACAGTAAGAGATAGAGAAAAAAGTTATGAAAGTTATATGTTTGGAATGGTCATGTCAGGTCAGGAACCGAATTTCAGTTACGTGACACTTCCGGTTTTCGAGAAATCACAAAAAGACCGTTTTTCAAATAGAACGCGTATTAAATAAAAACTGGTTCGGCCGCCAAACGTAGCTGCGACCCTCTGCGCCTTAAATCCTCGATCGGTTAGGCAACCACTTTGACACCTTCCAGGTCTGGGTGGTTGCCTAACCGATCGAGGTTTGAAGGCGCGTTAAATGAGACATTTGTCTCACTGGACAGCTAGTAGCATTATAATATATTCTACTCAAACAGTTTTCTATTGTTTCAATAACCTATTTTGTCATATATTTTTTTAATTGATCTTATATGCAGCAGTAGTCAACATCTTTGAACAAATATTTCATAATAATTCTGTTGCTCAAATGATTAACTTTAAACATATGGTTGTTCGGCTTATCACGAGCTAATGTAAAAGAAAACCAATGTTTCATTGTAACAACTGTACATCAAAAGGAAAAACTGTATACGAGCTAAATGATTCAACAACGAAGCTTTTAAAAGAAGTTTCAACCTTAAAAGGAAAGGCTACTTCATCAATTTCTTCGTTGAATATTCCAGTTGATTACATGGAAGCACTAATAAGCGAGATAGATGAACGTAATCCTCCTTGTACGTCCAACATAATTAGCCCTAGAACGCATAGGTGACGTCATATGAGACACCACCTATTTAACTATTTAGTTTTTAGTGATTTGCTGTTATGTTATCATATTCATATTTTCAGTACCTCTCCAGCAGATTATTGTTGATATATCCCTTTTATTTTTAATTTCCAAAAATTGTTACAAGCCTTATAATTACTTTTTTAGTTACTTGGTGTAAGGTCACTATATCAATAAGGTACCGCCATTCCATTCCTCGCTTGAGAATGTGAGAAAATTGTGAGATAAGGATAACAAATACAAATTTTCCAAGTGCAGTAGGGAAGACACTAGTTTTTTGGGGATTTTCTTTTTGGTGTAATGGCACTTGTAAAGTGAGGAATCTGTTAGGTTACGTGTTTTTATCCCCAGTTGGAGAAAATTGTGCGACAAGGATAGATATAAAAAATCACTAATGGCGGTACCTTATTAATATAGTGACCTTAACTTGGTGTACAGTGACTTTATATGACACAGTGGCGACAATAGAGTGTGACTTTTTTATTGGTCGCTCGAATCGACCGCCATTAAGAGGCAAAATTTGTTGATGCTTTTGTTTGTTTATACCAAATAGAGGTTAGCAGGTTAGGTTTTGCATCAGTTTATGTCAAATTCGAGGTTAGCAAACACAAACTGACGCAAAATCTAACCTGCTAACTTCGAATTTGACATAGACTTACAGTGCCACCAACATATTATTTATACGTTGTGCAGCCATGACCATGCAAAAACGTTCAATTTATTAAAGTTAGTAGGCCATTGGCCGCCATTTTGTGGCAAATTGTGCCTATTGTCGCCACTGTCTCTATCAAGGCACTGTAACTTGGTGTCGCATATGACGCAATCTATGCAATCACGTAACAAGTTTTCTCGGTATGTATTGGTCGGTAACAACTTGCCATCTGTCAGTTTACGTACATAATTTTTATAGTAACGTAATGCGAAGTGGACTTTGTTCAAATAGCTATCACTACTGTCTTTATAGGATTGCCAGTTAGCTATTATACTTGAGCCGCCGAACAGATAGAGTGGAGCAGGCAACCAAAATAACATATTACAAAAGTCACTCGAAAATATGTTAACTATAATTACTAAAAGGAACAGAGATGGCGACCCTTGTAATTAGAACTCAGAGCCAGTAGATATAGAGAGTACCGCCATTCTTTGATCGGTAAAAATGCCGCCATCGCCGCCATTTTTGTTCCCATCACCAATGACTGATTGAATTATGTCTAAATTTTTACTTGAAATTGGCAAGCCTGTAAGTCTATGTCAAATTCGAGGTTATCAGGTTATGTTTTCCATCAGTTTGTGTCAAATAACAAACAAAACCTAACCTACTAACTTCGAATTTGATATAGACTTACAGTCTTGCCAATGTTAAGTAAAATTTCGGATTGCCAATAAATGTCACGTTGACGGAATTGTGTTACAAAACCTCAAAGTGACGCATATGACAAAGGAACAAACATGGCGGACGTGGCGGTACTCTCTATATCTACTGGCTCTTTTAGAACTTAGAGATCTTGTGTATAGTTTACTAACGTATATACAGGGACTCTATAAGAACTAATTTCAATTGACATTAAATAACTTTTTGAGGTTATGATGCAAATATCGAGAGATAAAAAAAAATCATCTGCGGGCTGTGAAAATTCAAACGTATGAATAATATGTTGGTGGCACTGTAAGTATATGTCAAATTCGAGGTTAGCAGGTTAGATTTTGAGTCCGGCTGTGATAAAACTGACGCAAAACCTAACCTGATAACCTGCAGTGTAATTTATGTGCTGAACAGAGACTACTGAGTGATTTTTTAAAAACTCAATTGCAACAGGCCCTGGATAGCCTGAATCAGTTGGCAATACTAAAATGTATTGTTGATGACACTGCAAGTCTATGTCAAATTCGAGGTTAGCAGATTAGGTTTTGCGTCAGTTTTGACACAGATAGTGTCACCAACAATACACTTCAGTACTGCCAACTGATTCAGTCTATCCAGCGCCTGCTGCAATTGAGCTGTAAAAATACCACACTGTAGTTATTTGTCAAAACTGTTTAACGTAGATATTACTATACCTGATCAGTTCCTTAGATTTTTTTTTTTTTTTATTGAAGTTGCTTATTTACAATCTACTCGTACACGAGTAATAAGTAAATCTTATGTGGTTTGACATGTCAGTAAGGGATCCGGCCAACGCCTTCTTCCCGTAAGTTAATCACTAAGAGTTCTGGATGTTTACACAGGTAGGTCTTGTGGCCATTGTCGTTTTAGTCGTCTGGTGACGTTCTGCTGATTGGAGAGCTGTTCTATGAGTTGGTTTCCATGTCCTGGCAGGCTGTATGTGTATGTTTGGGCAAGTCTCTGGATCTCTGAGGCTACGTACGGAATTCTTAGGTCAGTATGAAGAGTTTCATTGGTGACGTACCAAGGAGCGTTGGTTATACCGCGGAGAATTTTTGACTGGCATCGCTGCAGGATTTTTGTGTGGGATGCTTTAGCGCAGCCCCATAGTTGGATCCCATATGTCCAGATGGGTTTGATAATACACTTATACAGCAGTAGTTTGTTCGAAAGTGAGAGTTTGGAGCGTCTACCGATGAGCCAATTCATTTGCTTAATTTTGATATCTATTTGTTTCCGTTTGGCTTTTATGTGTGTGCTCCAGGTTAGCTTGTGGTCCAGATGTAGTCCAAGGTATTTGATGTCAGTCTTCTGAGGTATGGGAGCATTGTTGATACTGTTTCGTGGACTTACAACGCGTCTGTTAGTGAACGTAATTTGTGAGGATTTATCGCTATTAACTGTAATTCGCCATTTGTTAAACCAGGTTTGTAAGATGTCTAGGTGAGTTTGTACATGGGCTGCTGCAGTTATTGGGTTTTCGTTGACTGAGAGAATAGCTGTATCATCAGCAAACATGGCAAGTAGAGTATTATCGGTTGTAGGTGTATCGGAGGTATAGAGAAGATAAAGTAGCGGCCCTAGAACGCTGCCCTGCGGCACTCCGGAGGTGATTTCCCGGTATTCAGAAGTGGTGTTGTTTACTTTGATTTGAAAGGTTCTCTCAGTTAAATATTATTTTAGTATTAGATATAACTGGCTTGAGAAATGGAGTTTAATTTTATGTAGCAGACCAGCGTGCCAGACTCTGTCGAAAGCCTGCTTTATATCTAGGCATACCGTTGTACATACGCGCTTAGTCTCTAAGGTCTCCATAATACTGTTAACAATTCGATGTCCTTGGTGAATAGTTGAATGATGCTGTCGGAAGCCAAACTGGTAGTTTGGGATAATTTGGTCTAGGTCTACAGTTTCATGGATTCTTGTGAGGAGCAACTTTTCAAATAATTTGGACATTAGTGGTAACAGGCTGATGGGTCTGTAGGAGGAAGGTTGCGTGGGGGGTTTTCCAGACTTAGGAAGCATAATGATTAAGGCATGTTTCCACTGAGCGGGGAAGTAGCAGAGTCGTAGGATGCTGTTGTATATGGTGGTAAGTAACACTAGGGCTTTTCGTGGAAGGTGCCAGGTGCTTTACGAAGGTTAGCTAGTTTGATTTGACGGCTTACTTCGGCTGGTGAGAAAGGTCTGAGTGGTAAGGACATTAGATTTAACAATTAATTTATTCATACTCATAACTAAATATTTTAACCACTTTAACTTCCGTTTTACGCTTTAATATGCATCTATGCAGTCAAAATTAACTTTCAGATATTAAAAAAGGCGTATAGTAAATTTAAAGTGCCTCATTCAACAAAAAAAGGTGTGGTGTGCGTTAATGTAACTTTCTTAGATGTATGCGTTCTAGGGTTAGTTATAATGTAGAAGAATCTCATTCTGACTTCCACGAGGTTAGTATAGCTTAAACTAGACCTCTTAAAAGCTTCCTTTTAAAACTGAAACCAATGTTAAAATGATTTTGAAAAGTAAATCATCCCTCTCATTAAATTCAGCCGCTCGCATTGCTTATGATCAAAGAAAATACACACAGAACCTTCGTAAAACGTTGATAGAAAAACTTAATATTGATGAGAAAAATCTCACAATAAAATACAAAACAGTTTGTATACCTAGATGGCGAAATGACTGTTCAGTGTACCGAGGCTGGAGAGACGAAGTCAAACATTTCGCGAACGTGGCATATGCAACATTTTTTGTGCAATTCCAATGTATATCATAATCAAAAACACAATATCAATTTTTGTGCAACCGTGCCGAATTTCGCGGCCATTCCTTATAACAACGTCCGAAAAATAGTCTAGTTTTTAATTCGTTTACCGATACGATTCAGCACCGTAACTTTGACGTTGCAGTTCTTACTGAAACGTGGTTAACTCTTTAGCATTCCCCTGAAGACTTCTGTTATAGGTTGCAATTTTGTCGGTGCAGCTGCAGCGACAAGAGGTGGAGGTTTAGGTTTTTATTTAAATAAAACTTATAAAATACGGTGTTTTTATAACAAACAGTAAGACGTAATCGAACAATTGTGGTTAAGAATTTAACTAAAAAATGTTAAAGTATGTGTAGGTGTCGTTCGTAAACCAACCTCTGGCAGAGTGAACATAGACGCATGTATAACCAACATTAGTGTGATCATTGAATAACTTCTTTGAAAGTCGATTGCAGTATTCCTATGGGGGATTTAGCTATTAATTTGCTAGAGAAAAATTCCTACGAATCACGACATCCGTTAAATTTGGTTATATGACTAAAACTACTACAAATTATAACAGACTAGACTAGAATAATAAAAACTAGCGAAAGCTTAATAAATACTATATTTCTCTATGGCCAGGTTTGGTAGTTATCACTCGGTATACCGGTTGGTGAAAAATTGGAGCACTATTTGTGCTATACGTTGTAGGCCTTCATCAACTAATAACAAATTTGAATATCAATTGAAATATTTCATTTCAGATAAAAAGTTGTGGCCCTATAAGTGTAGCAGCTACGGTTACATTTTTTATATTTGAGGTAGAAATAAGCACATAATTTACGTTCCTATTATCCAAACATACTTGCTTAATTGCCATACAGCTAAAATATTCTATTTATATGTAAAATATTGCAGGTTTATTTTTGCTGAAAATACAAAGAAAACGTTAACATGAGATCTTGCTGACTCTCGTTTCAAACCAGCCATATACTCGCTCAGTAAAAGATCACATTTCTAAATCAGTTGGGTAATGTACTATTATCTACTCCTACTGTACAATGGCCATTCATAATTCACAGTTTGCAGCCAATCATATAATTCTATTTTCATTATTCAATAGTTTGCAAGTTGCAACCAATCAGAAAATTATATTTTCATTATTCAATAGGTTGTAGCCAATCACAAAATTAATTCTTATTATTAAATGACTTTTGAAGTTAAAATTTGACGAATATACAGTAACTTACATTTGTGTGAAAAGAAAATAATTAAATTTAGTGGTTTTAATACTCAACATCTTTCTGAAGAGGATTATTTTATAATTGGCAATTAACTAGAACATCAAGAACTGATTACAATTTCAAGTACAGAGTTAATTATATGTACGACTATTGTTTACTATGCAATTAATGAGGCTTAGTAGAATTAAACGTTATAACATAATTTGGATGTTAAATCACAGAGGATGGAATTTGGAGGAGAATTTAAATAGTTTAAATAACAATCTTTGTATTCTAATGTCATACAACATCTTACTATCCACGAAGGAAATGGAGACGTCTCTTTCTAGTGCGCATTACTTATGCATTAAATTAAATGAAATGTAATGGAAGCTTACGCAAATGAAGCTGTTTATATGTACAAAGGTCATACGATATAACGGTATTAAGTTGGAACCAAGTTAAATATACTATGAAAACTACTTAATTCGAAGCGATATTAGTAATAACCCATTTGTTGTGCAACATGATAGACTCAGTTCTTGTGACGTATAATTGCGTCCTTCAGGACCGGGAGTAGAAATCAGTCTGTAGGTTAAAAAAATTGGTAATAGAAATTAGATATTATCCCTTAGGAAAATAATATGCATAACACTCCCGAGAGTGCTTTCATTATACACCTAACAATAAAACGACTGTTATAAAAAATTCCATGGAATTCGTTAAAAAACACAATTCAAAGGTTGCTAAATATTGTAGTATAAGTAACAAACGACTTCCGGGATTGGACCGTATCATTATTGAGGTCGAAGAACTCAAAGTTTCGCTCACTTTCGTAAAAGGTTCCATCAGGAGGAAAAGCAACAGAGCACGATAACTCAACGTACAAACCACGCCAGAGGCGAAACTCTTCTAACGATTGGAAGGAGAAAAGCGAGAATTTATAGGCAGGTGCCGTCGTGGTTCAGTAACGCTGTGCGGGGCTTAGAAATTAGCACCTTTAAGATAGAAGGAAGGGAAAAGCCTTCGCCCCGATTGCTACAGAAGAACGGGGATTTGCAGATAATGGAAGTTTTATCAAAAAGGATCTTATGGCCGGTATCGCATTGGTGTTCGGCGATGGCTTATGATAAAACCAGCCCCGACTTGAAACAGCGCTGGTGTTCAGAGATACGAGTTTTTACTGAACGTCCTGTTACACCAATGTATACAGCATTACAAGAGAAAGGGACTCTATAAACATCTGTAGATGACATAGTGTTTAATTTATCTTTAGGTGAAGGAAGAACCTGGGAAATTTTGCTCGGGGGTTTGAATACTGTTTTAATATATTGTTTTCGAAGAAACGTTCTTACGCAATCGGGGACTTGGATTTAGGGAAGAAATGTTATTGCTGCGGGAGGATCGGTTTTTGAAGGTTTGGTTTCCGTGGATGAAGATACGATTGACAGCAGACTGTATATCCCTAGCACGGTAACCGTTTTTTTCTAAGAGCTTTCTGAATATGGTTTAATTCAGCGTGGACATTATCGGGTTGGGATGTGGAAACAACCCGGTGTACAAGCGAATTGATAACGGAAAGTTTTTGTGTAGGATGATGGTGAGAATCGGCATGTAGATGGCGATCAGTGTGAGTAGGTTTGCGATATATAGAATGACCGAGTTTGCCACTGGGTTGGCGAGAAACCTGTACATCTAAAAAATGAAAGGAGCCATTACTTTCTGCCTCCATGGTAAAGTTAATGTCTGGATGTTGACTATTGAGATGGTTTAAGAAAACGGGTAACGTGTCCTTATCATGCGATCAAATAATAAAGGTATTGTTGAAGATTTCAGAGCTACGATTTCAAAAGCTTCTATGAAGATATTGGCAATGATAGGTGAAAGAGGAGAGCCCAAGCCGCGCCAGATATATGTTTAAAGAACTGATCTTGAAATAGGAAGTAAGTGAAAGAGAGGAATTTTTTTATAAGGGCAGGTAGACTTGAAGAGGTGTCCCCATGCTCTGATAATAAGTGTGGGATTATGACTATTATGAGAATAAGAACTTTAGTCAAAAGGGAAGTGACGTCAAAACTTAGAAGTAAATCCTCAGGTTCAACTCTTATATTGGATATAAGTTCAACGAAATGGGCAGAATTGCCAACATACAAGGGAGACTTACTAGTGAACTTTGTGAGGAAAGTGGTTAGATATTTTGCTAATGAGTAAGTAGGGGAATCTATTGTACTGACAATATTATTGTAGTATAATTCAGATTTACTGCAATGCTTTGTTTATGAAAATAGTTTCTTGTCTTTCATCTCTCGGTGCTCGATAATAGTAGTTTACGATACAAGTGCGTAAATCTAGTCTTTGTTACGATTGGGGCAGAGTTAAAACGCGAGTGAGCGAGCGTTTTAAGCCCCGCGAGTGACTAAAGATGCTTTACGCATGTGTATCGCACAAAATTTTATGTACAATAGAATCTACAAAACGGTAAATATAAAAAACTGTTTTAATGCAAATTAGGATTACTAGCAAACGTACGTAATTTTGCGTGGTTAAAAATTTTAAAACACGTTGCTACTTATGACGTTTCTAATGAAATCATTTTAAACAAGTTGCTACTGACGACGTAAACTAATGAAAACATGTTATTAAACAGTCGGTTTAAAAACTTAAAACTGCCAACTAACAGTCAATTTTATACACTGTCGTAGATAATGGCTATTTGAGCCACAAGTGCTAAAAGTGGATGTTTATGCACGAGGCATGTCTTTTAGCACGGGTTTGCACACAATATTTTTTCTACTGCCTTAAATTTACTGTTATTAATCCATAAATGTCGATTTAACAAACGTTTGCATTTACGACAGTTATAATTTATGTCATAGTAAAGAGATGGCCGTGACGACGCGGGTGACTGTTTTTACAGCCGGTAGCTGTCAAAGTTAGTTATCAAAGGTAATTATAAATGTACACATTTCACTTTATTCATTACATGATGCTTTAATTATTTAAAAAACACTTTATCTCTAACGAAAGAAGTAACTAGAATAA
The DNA here is from genome assembly GCA_940337035.1 of Agriotes lineatus. Lineage (NCBI taxonomy): Eukaryota > Metazoa > Arthropoda > Insecta > Coleoptera > Elateridae > Agriotes > Agriotes lineatus. Next base: position 195,692,732 of record OW679194.1, on the reverse strand, counting down.
CTTTACAACCTCACTTCCTGTTCGAAATTATAAATTCAACACCAGCTGTTTACTTTATAACACATGTGCTAAAAGTAAACAGCTGATTTCACTTTTAACACACTAAATTATAAACCGTCATTTTTAGTGAAAAAAGCTAGAGCTAAAAGGCCTACTTCTAGTACTGGTCGTAGAAAAAATGTTTATTTACTTGGACTATTATATTGTTTATTTTCGTCATAGATACAAAACATGAAAAGCTACTCATAACTTCCTAGGGAGTTTTCAAAGTATTTCCCTCTTAATATCATGGTAACCATACAACTACAACAATGTCTTAGCAACCATACATTCAGGCTGGATGTTACTTATATATTCTTATTATAATGTACTTATAATAATTGAATGCATGCAATTTTTTTCATTTTGCTACCTTTTAAATCTATATTACAATATTGGAATCCCGATGCCGGTGGTTTTTAATAATCCAAGGACTGCATCCATACCTATAAGTCCATACATGGCCATTCCACTCGTTGCAATTACAGATTCGTCTTCTACTGTGACCGCTGAAAAGTCGACATCAAATGGATTTTTATTTTTGATTTTAAAAAACCTTTTACGGCAATAATTTGTGCTTGTCTAAAATCCTATTTAGCCCCTATCAAAATCCAAATAGTACTATTTTTCGGAAATTAAACAAGATTTTAATGAGATTTTGTTATAGTGTTAGCTTTACCTAACTGAACAATCTCATACCAGGAAACCAAATTTTTCTTCAACTTCCGTAACAATTAAATTTTTCAATTTTTGGAATAATTTTCAAAATTGTATATACCAAGACTTAATTTCAAGATTTATATTGGAAAAAACAATATAAAATGGTAATTACTACTTTAGATTTTTTATTATTTGCCGAAAAGTAATATTTCTGCACAAGACGTTTATTAGGAAAAATATTTTTCAGTGATAATTAGTCTATGTAAATAGCTGGCCATAGACATACATTCAAAACCGCCACGAATGTAGTTTTTATTGGCGGTTTTGAACGTGTGTCTATGCCCAGCTTATAGTTGCGCATATACCGGCACGAATGTACTACATTCGTGACGGTTTTAAACGTGTGTCTATGGCTGCCCATGACTTCTAAACACTCTAATATATTCCTGTTAATGACCTATGGTCACAAAAATCCTGTAATTGTTATTTTACAGTTGCCTAAATGGTGAGATTTTTATTTATTGAGTTTACATGTTCTAAAAATTTAGGACATTTCGAAATTTTAAGTCAAAATTTTGTATTTATGTATAAAATCACATTCTAAACAACATTTTTTGCAAAATTTTTCTCTATTTTGTTCCATTTGTAATCTTTTTTCAACTACATCTAATCGCCGGGGTTTGATTTTCAAAAAAATCCTAAATAATTTGTTTTCCTTTTGATGCTTACTTTTTGGCTCTTTGGTGCCCCATAGTAGCAACATTTATAAAGTACCTGCATAAAAGTTTGAATTTACGCTAAAATGACAGTTTTGAATTTCTAAAATGGTGTGTAAATGTATTGTTTGTGGTGTTAATAACGAATATTTCTTTCAAACAGAAGCAACCGATAACTTGGAACATTCATGGTGGAGTATATCACGTGATGCATTGATCCAATCAAAAATATGATTACAATATCACCGCACTGTCCTTATAACAGTCGTTGTAATATTAAGACATGACTAATCTGTAATTGCGATAACTTATATAGTAAAATTCACGAATGGAACTATCTTATAGGGACCTGTTTTTATGAATGCAGTCGGCCTTTACATGCACTATACGATTCCGATTCCATTACCATGTACATGAGATAAAAGATAAATTTAAACTGATAAAATATTTTTTAGTTGATATAAAATACCCTAATTGGGATATTGTTTGTCTCTGCATCAGCTATTAACCTATCAGCTGATTTGATATAGCAGTGTTCAGTATATATTTGAAAAATTTGGAAATTTAGGAATTTATGGTAATTTATTGAATGTAGCATCAATATTTATAATGTCTATCCGGTGAGATTTTTCAGTGGTGGGCGGGACCCAGCGAGCGTCGCTTTAAATCTCCACCAAGGTATAGTGTAAGTTGATTTCTACTAGACGTAATAAATATGAACTGTTAGGAAAGTGAGCACAGTAGAAGTTTTCCTGGCGTACAGCTGCCCGCAGTCTGAACAAATTACTACCTAGCATTTGGTTCTCAATCTTACCTTTAGCTGCAAAGTTTCGCCGGATAAACTTTAGTGGTCATTTTTGTTAACATCTTCTCGTTACAAGTTTGGTAAAAAATACCTGTGTTATCAATGAGCATATATGAACCAGTTGTTCTCCTACACATGCTTCAAGTGCTTTAGTAATAGGCGTGACTAAAATATTTTTATTTCAATGGTACACTGTTTTATCGACTATGTTCAGAAATATAATTATATATAATACCACGAGTAGTTGTGTCGATTATTTTTGAGGTCGTATAATTAATGTTCATTGCCCTTGGATGCGCAATGACGGGGGGTAATACGCCCTCAAAAGTAACCGACAAGCTTTGAGTGGTATTCGATGGACTGTTCATCGAACTAAACCTTTTAAAAAAATTTTTTTTTATTAAACTGAATGTTCTCTGAATGTCATTTTTTGGCAGTGGTCTATTATGATTCTAAAATTGAGTTAAGCTCAATTTAATTCCCATAACGACAGTAAACCAACTTTTGGTATTCATAATGTCAGTAATTTTTTTTATATATGATTCAACAAGTGCTCTGAGTTTTCCGACAATATTTATCATTCTGAATACGAGTTGCTGCTTCGGCAAAAATAATCACGAGCGTAAGGGTCGAGTTATTATTTCTTAAAAACAGCAGCAACGGGTAATGAATGAATCACAAATATTGAAGAAAAACTCAGAGCAAAAGTAGTATTCCGAAAATAATTCAATGAAACAAGAATACTCATTTCGACGATTATTTGACATAAACATTTTCGCAACAATACCCTCCTGTTGGTTTTCATTTGACGAAGTATTGCCGAAATAAGAAATAATGAAAGGCGGCTATTGGTTGACTGCACAGAAATGCAACCATTTGATTGGTCACTTTATTTTCAATTGAATTGTCCGTCAAACTTTTTGTGATTTTTTTTCGTTACTGTTTTCTATGTGACTAAGTTTCTATTCGAAATCTTGATTTGAATACTTTCAGTAAGAGGTTTGTGGATAAAACCGAAGAGGAAATCGACCGTGAAATTGAAGGCATCACTCTAGTAAACACCAAGAAGTCGCAGGTTCGTGAGAAATACAGCTTTACCGGGAGAACGACACCTGAAGAGGCAAATAACATTTTGAAAATTTCGGAGGTAAACATGAAAAGGAAATATGCGACAGATTATAAGATAACGGTCGTTAAGCATATGTGGAATACCACTGCTAAATTAATCCAAGACGAGGATTTCAAAAGTTGGAAAATTAAAATGAATTCTTTTTCTCACGTGGGTTTCAATCAGCAAGGGCTGTTAGAGACGCAAAAATAAAAGCAATTACAAGCACGCCGGAAAAGCAGCGCTGCCGCGCTCATTATAAATGAATACGACAAAATGGTCTGTGGTTTTGACAATACTTCAAAGAGGTTCCAGAAAAAGTTTTTTACAATTGCTTCTTATAAACTGACATGGCAAAGTGGAAAAGGCGTTTTAAGTGTTGTTCATTATTTTCAACCTGAAACTGATAACTCTGGCATTGAAACTCAAAGTATTTAATACAATCCCATCTTTACGGAAAAGATACAAGGAGGTACACAATGCTTTACAGACAGCAAGTGGCTTATATCGGATAAATAAAATCCTGGCCTATGTCTTATAAGGTTAAATGCCGTAAAACATTAATAATCATGTTATGCATCGTCAGTTTTTATTTGCTTCGATTGTACCACAGGCTTACTTCCAAAAGGGGAAATAATATCAAACCAGAGCGGACGTTTCTAATACCCAACCCCAACTAGAATACATCAAATTGTTGATATAAGAATTCTCCAGTTGGAGTAGATCAGGTCGGAGAGTGGATCAAGTCCGCTGTGGAGACAGTGGGTTTAGACGTTGAGAGAAAAAAATCTGCAATCAATTAGATCCTCTGAAGTTTCTCGGCTGGCAAAAGCGAGATTTTGAGAGCAGCAATTAATGAATATTACCGAACACAGCAACTCAAATGATATCAAATAGATTATTGTGAGACAGTTATAGAAAAAAATAAGAAAAACTACAACTATTTTTAGAAGCTTTTCTCTGCAGTAACGCCAGTTTTAATATTTGCACCTTTTATTTTAATAAACAAATGTGGCTACTAGTATATGTTGTAACTTTTAATTAGTTTAAAAGATTGTTAGTTAAAACCACTTGTAGAAATTGTCGATACAGTTTATTTTTATTGTCTCCTAGTCGCCAAATTTTGTATTTTTATTGGTCTAATTTTGAAAGATGAGTTGAATAGTTTTTAAAAAACACAACTACTTTTCTTTTGTAGTTTCTATGGAGGCTGTAGAAATTTTATCTGTCTCTTAGTTCAGTCCTCTTGTCTATGATTTATTGAGGGAAGAGATTAGTATAGAATTGCTGTTTTGGTTTAACGTAAAATTTAATAACACACCTTTATGAACCTTCAGTTGAAAGCTGAATCGTTTAAATCATTAACATGTTGTCAGTTCTATTAACTTTATTGGTTGTGTTAGGGAACACTTACATTCAGCATTCAGTAACATCGTTCTATTGATGGGATTCATTACCAGACGAGGCTTCTGATGAAACTCATAAATAAGTGGGAAAAGGCATTTCATTTGGGTGGCAAATTAAAAAAAAACCTGTAGAATCCTAAATAACTCAGTTTTATCTTGTACCGTAGATTGCCATAATTACGGACGTGTCTCTTATTCCGGACATCTTTTACCTTCGGTAATATAAAAATATGCCATCTATTATCAAAGAATATAGATAGGGGAAGAAGGACAGCCTTATGGGCTAAAGAGTATATGCTGTGATTTGGGTTGCATAACTATTTACTTGGTTAAATATATCATATTTTGTTCGAAAATGCCGCTGGAAGCTCATAGCGTCAAAGCGATTACCTTATCAGTGGCATTCCTCAGGTAAATGCGTCATTAGCATTCTTGAGCTATAACAGTGTTACAAGAACTTTCTCTCTACAATTCCAATAGTTTTACAATGGTTGTACCTACCCGAAATAAACTTGTATTCTGCCAAAGAATATTTAAGTAGTTTGATTCTGCTTACATCTAAGTTAAGTTTGTTACAAAGAATATTAAATATAGGTGTATATTCTTTTGTTTGTTTTGTTATTATTTAAAACATTTATTGTCAATCGGATGAACTCGTACCAATAAAATAAAGGTTTTATAAGTTTCACATGCAACACTTTTAAACATTTAATAGGTAGCTAGGTACCTATAAAAATTACATAAGAGGTTTCTAATATAATTTCAACAAAAAGTTCACCGATGAGCATAAGATTATACGGAATACGGATTGTCCCCACTTTATTCTCACAAAATTCTATAATAAATATAGAATTAGCTATGTACAAATAATGGAAAAAAAAACATTAATAAACAATATACGGATTTTATTTAAACATTTTAATACGAGAGGAAATTATTGTTCAAGTAATGTTGACGATTAATATAGTTCACAGTGATATATTTTAAAAAGCAAATAAAAACAAAAATAATATTGTATCTTGTGAAGTTGATACGTATAGAGTACGGCTACTAAAACAGTACGCCTTGAATATCTCATTTACTTGATGCATTAAAAAATGTCTATTTAGGCACATTTATGTTCTATGTATTTACGTATCTACATGATAATTTGTACGTTTACAAGTGGCAGAAATAAAGACAATATTATTATTATTATTAATATTATTTACACTATATGCTAATAATGTTTTCTTAAAACTTACACACGACTTACTATTTTTAAAATAATATTCAAAATGTTCAAGTAACATCGTAACTATTTTTATTAAAATACTTGAAGGTTTTTTTAGGTAAATAACACAGTCGCCCGCACCATAGCCTTTTTGCTGTAAAAACAGTTCATTATGATGCACTACAGAGTCACGGCTGCACATATTTTGACACTGATCACAATTAAAACGTAAAAGCGTTTTATGAATGACATAACCAGCTACATATACCGTCGCACAAGATTCTAATGTGGCTTCTTGATTTGGTTGTGTTGAAACTTCTATTACCTCACTGAGTAAACTGAGATCACCATCTTCTGCTAATTCAGTTTGTTCAGCAACTGTATATGGTATGTCCTCAACATATCCCATGACATCTTTTTCTGGCAATTCAACATTCGCCATATTGACAACAGCATCTTCATCAACTTCGCAGTTGGAGCTCTCTGTAGGATGCTGCAATTTAACCAGCATGTTAAACTGTAGTGCTTGCCCTCCACGTAAAAATCCTTTGATAGGAGATTATTCCGTACGCTTTTTATCAAGTGCGGTACGTCATATATTGCAAAAATTTTTGCGTCGCAGACAAAAAAATACGGCTGTTCTGCAGTAACTCCTAGATTTAAAAATGCAGCTCTATTTGTAGCAGCTTGGTCACTAGTAACAGCACGCACTTTAAGTCCTATTCTTTGTAACTCTTCGATGTTTTTAATAATGAGGGAAGATAGCTCTCCATGTTTAATGGTACCTGAAGAAACATAAAAGCTGACAGGAATCTTCCATTTGTGAATAAGTCTTCTTGCCATAAACACTAGTGCATGACTACCGATTTTGCTTTTCCGTCCAAGATGTCCTAAATCTTCGAAACCTTCAATCATATCTTGGCGTGGATTATATTCTAGACCTTTCTTTAAATGCATTTCGTCAAGTAATACGACACAGTTTTTCATCATCGGTCATGCTGTTAACTTTAACAGCCAGTTTTTTCATTAGTTCCGTACTGGTGCCTGTATTAAGTTGGTTTAACCTTAACCATGAAACTATTGTAGATTTGGAGGGCATAGTAAATTTTAATTTTTCTCTCATAAAAAAGTAGAGGGCTGGAGATTTGTGGTACATATTTAAGGTCAATTCTTTTTCAGCTTCTGTCCAAGGTTGTTTAGATTTGTGAGAAAGTTGCATATTTACAAAGACGCGAACGGTTTTTGGTTTCAAGCCCAATACATCTAAATTAGCCCCCTTTCGTGCACATTGCTTCTTCATACGGTAAATTTGTAAATTTTTTGCCGCCACTTGTCTTCGCAGTTTTGCAATTTTTTGACGTAGCACAATAGAACTACGGCGCTTTCTTGTTTTGGTAGGTGTTGGCATTTCTAACATGGCCTGTTGAAATATGGTTTTCAAAAATAAAACATACTAATAACAGAAAAGATTTTCATGCTGTAGGCTCCATTAAAATGCTTTACAAGCTCATTGTTTTGCCTACATATTTCTACACAATTTATCAGAGAATTCAAAACGTCAATAATTTTTCTGTATTTTATGAAACTGCCAACCTTTGTTCATTTTGTGTTATTGAATAAAAACGCCTAAAGAAGTGAAAATTGATCACCCTGTATACTTACTGCTTGGGATTTAGTTTTGATTTAAGTAATAAAACTTTAAAAGAAATTTTAACTAATTACACCTTATTTAATTAGTACCTACACGAAGATCGAGCAACAAATTTGGGGAAACTATAAGATTTAAGCTCCTATAATCGGACATCGTGTTAACCTACTATCGATGGAAAATTTAAAAATTTTATTATACAGTGTGGTGATAAAGTTCCACCAAAATTAATAATTTTGTTATTTAATGTTTTTTCGGAAAACCCTGACACGTCAATTTTATTCTTTAAAAAGTGGACATGGCACCGTCCCTAGACTTTCCCATACTGGAAATTGTTCATATTTTCTTTTGCATTTAACAGTATGGTTATTTTCCTAAAACGGCTGCTTGAGCGCTATCGTAAAATCCCGCCTCCTAACATGGTTAGGTAAAAAGTCCCTGAAAATCGTATTTTGTATGGCATAAAAATTCGATTTTTTTATTTTCTGATTCTTTGAAGCAAAATAGTAACGACAATTAGAATAAACAATTAATTTTTCAAAAATAGAAGGGGGAGGGAGGCTTTTGTTTCTGCGCTATGACGTCATTATTAATTTTTTCAAATGAAAATCCCATTTTCCCCCCTTATGTTGATAGATCTCGCCAGTTAAATGGTCGTATAAAAAATTAGTACCCCACATAACAATTTTTTGAGAAAAATACACATAAAGTTAAAAAGATGCAGAATTTTTTTAAATTAAAATAACGCACCACATCTGTTTCCTTAGAAACGTTAAATTGTTGATTTTGACACATTTGTGAAACAGTGGTAAATGTTTTAAAATCAAAATTAGGTAGTTTTTGTCATAGCTCTTATTTTCATTAAAAATAAATTCTGAATTGTTTGAACTTCATGTGTATTTTTCTCAAAACAATTGTTACCTACGAGGGGCACTAATTTTTTTACATCATCATTTCACTGGTGAGGAGATCTATCAAAATAAGGGGGAAAATTGAGTCTTTTTAAAAAATAAAATGACGTGTTTCGGGGTTTTCCAAAAAAACATTAAATAAGAAAATAATGAATATTGTGCGGGACGTTATCACCACACTGTATACAGAACGGGCATTTTTAAAGGAACTAACCTGTATCATAGACGAATCCGGTATGGTATCTGCATCTAATTGCTTAGGCGAAGCAATGTGATCTTCATCCAAATGAAAAGAGCCCGAACAAGACGTCGCTTTACCATAGACCCTTGGCATGATCTCTTTTTTCAATGCGAGTTCTTTGGGCGACACTGGCGATGTTGCGGGGTCAGGCTGCATGGCAGTTTTGTAATTTAAGGGAACAGCATTATGACTCAGCCTATTTTTTCTTGAATTCATAAACTGCTTTTCGGAAAAATGCATGGTTGAAAAAAATGACAGAAGCGTCAATAAATTGGCCTCATAAATGTGCACCTATTTCCCCATTTGACCGAAGTTGTATCTCTTACCGTTTCCGAGATGCCAATGGTGGCACCTCGAAAATGACCCCACTCTGTATAAAATCTTGTGTATATTTTGAGCGCAAAATCAAATTGCCAATTTCGCTCTTATACAAATAGCTGTTAAAATCATAACTCTGTAACTTCCTTGCAATTTGGCAACGCTGAGACGCGTTCTTGGGAAAAATGCGACAGGAATCTGTAAATGCGTGTCCGACCGCAGCCGTGAACAAGTTCATTAGTACTGGCGGCGGCTGCTTGAGGGCCAGGCAAGAACTGAGGAGCTTTTAAATAATACGCTAATAACCCATAGGCTGTCCTTCTTCCCCTATCTATATTCTTTGCTATTATCTAAAAGTGTAAGTTCGAAATGGAAGGTGATATGTTGGCATATAGTCCAGAGAAATTAGACAAAATAAAAGCAACACTTCGGAAAAATTCCCGGAAAGCTGGATTTTAGTATGAGCCTTGATATTGTGGTTCTACACAAAATGTCAAAAGTCCTCATCGATCCGAGTGCCGCTAAAAATTTTAAGGGGTGGTAAAGGTCACTAAAAACGGTATTTCGTGAATATCTCGTTAACGGTCACTTTTACAGAAAAAATATTGATTATAAAATTTGTAGATTATGAAATTTCAAACAATAAAAATATCATGACTTTTATTCGTAAAAGTAACCGTTTTGGAGATAATTTGATTTACAGAGTTAAAACGTGCACTCTTTTCCACACCACCTTCGAGGTAGAGGTGTCCCCAGTAGGCATATTCCACGTTTATTTTTGTATGAAAAATGTTTATTTAAAAAAAAATTATTATGAACTTGTCCATTAATCAATTTTGGGTTCAAAACAGACGTTATTAATATTCATCTTCAGACTCTATTTCAATCGCTATGCTTTCCTCTTCATCATCTTCTTCTTCTTCTTGTTGTTCTTCTGCTGCCTTCTCTATTTCCATAGATTCAGTCAGGAAACGTGATGGATCTACATCTTCAGTGGAGTCGCAAGTATCGACGTCATTTATATCGGGGGTTACATTTAAGCAAGACTGACGAGATAAAGTATTTTTTTCGGATTTTATTCACAACGTTGTTTATAGTGTAGTCATAGTGACGCTCTCCAAAGCACCCTACATTTATCAGTCTACTCAATCCTCTACCTTAAAATAATTCCAGGTTTCTTAAAATTTCTTAAATAATTTGTTATAAACGTTTGAAGACAAAATACTATATGTTATTCAGAACAAAAGTATCTTTATGTGGCTCGGCTGTAATTATCTGCCTCGCAAGCTCGGCAGATAAACAGTCCAGCCATGCCAAATAAAGTATAATTATTGCTCCTAATAACATAATATACTATTATGCTCCTACACGAATAGCAAGCAGATGTCCCTTGAGGTTTTATGACAACGGCGGGGAACTTTTCGGAGCATATTCCTTCTCTATCTAGACTACAGTGTATTAGATATGTGTTTCTTTCTATTTTTATGGGCTCTGAAACAAGGAAATTCTGGAATATTTCAAGTCGCAACTCCAATGAGATATACATGCCATTCAGGAGTGCATTTATTCGTTACAACTCTGTAAATCGAATTATCTCCAAAACGGTTACTTTTACGAATAAAAGTCATGATATCTTTATTGTTAGAAATTTCATAAGCTACAAATTTGATAATCAATATTTTTTCTGTAAAAGTGACCGTTAACGAGATATTCACGAAATACCGTTTTTGGTCATTTTTGCCCCCCCCCCCTTTAAATTTTTAACGCCATTCCAGCTTTCCGGGAATTTTTCCGAAGAGTAATGTCTAATTTCTCTGGACTAATAGAAGGTTACACTTTGCTACAAATACCACTACTACTGCGATTAGTCGGTTTCCCGTGCAGTAATGGCTGAATGTCGTCACATGTGCGTTTATGCGTTAAAGTGAATCTGTTTAAACTTCTTTCTGGTAAGCGTAATCTATCTATAATGTTTGACTGAGAGTTGATAATATAGCTAGGATACAGTGGTAGGAAAGTAATTCAATAGTATATTAACGACAACATCAATTTATAAGGGTTAATTTTAATTGTTTACAAATTTCCACCGTTTTGGCTGTAATTCCGGACAAGCCGTTTTTAAATGTCGTGGTGTGCCATTTACAGATCTGTATTAATGGCGCCTCGAAAAAGGGGAAGTACCGGAAACTAAACAAACATGACCTTGAGAGGGCTTTGCGGGATGTCGTTACGGATAAATTGTCCGTTCGAGAAGCCGCTGAAAAATACGGCATTGCAAAATCTACATTGCATGATAAATTTAGGGGGAAGTATTTTTCGGAAAAAGCTGGTCGGCCTAAAGTATTTTCGAACCGTGGCGAAAACGATATCGTTACTTGTCTAACAATTCCGAATAATTGGGGATACACCCGCTCATGTTAAATATGTCATAAAGAGATATTTAGACAGGATTATTGTTAGGTATTTTTTATTTGAGCTTCTACATCTCTTCAAATGTTTATATTACCTACTTATGTATGTAAAGAGTACTGTTTTAAGTTATTATATTAATCAAAATGTAACCAAGTGCCTTAATGTGTGGCATGAAAGTATATCTATGAAAATGAAAATATGGTCATTCATAAATATCTATGTATACCTACGTGTAAAATCTGCGGATTTTTTTTTAAACCTTTAGAGTAGTGATGGGCATAACCGGACAATTTTCATAACCGAATTATTTGCATTCGAATGATATTAATAAGCGAATGATTATTTGAATAATCATTCGAATACATTTTGACTCTCGATTCGTTTCGATTAAGTCAGCCGGTTGGCGGTTCAGCGTCATCTGCATCGACATCGGTTCACCGTCATCTGCATCGACATCGGTTCACCGTCATCTGCATCGACATCGTAACTTGCAGATAGCAGAGGAACCAAAACATAATATGTACGGTCGGCGTCTTAGAAATCGGGACACGTAATATGTTCTTCTAGTTTTTGGGGTATTCTTGCTCCGGTTACTTCATTAATGTGAGATGGCATTTCATAATTGACAAACAATAAACAATCTGACGTAACAATTAAAACCATATAATAACTGTAAAAACCCAGTTTATACGCTTAAAAAATACATGCAAGATATATCATAATAGTGTGTAGTGCCCGATTTCTAAGGCGCCGACCGTACATTATGTGTTATGTATTGGAAATTAAGGGGTATTTATTAAGAAGTGTAGAAAGAAAGAAATATGCCGGACTGCTTGCTAATCGCAATAAAAACAGTTGTAAAACGTTTATCTTTATCGATCGGGCGGGTTAAAGGCGCCGCCTCTTGTTTTGGACCTTTGGAGATGTAAGCAAATAAAAAATTGTTTTATAGCTTGATGTGTTTGCAGGTTTCAGGTTCCCAGAATTTGACATTTTTTATAATAGGAGGTAGGTACGCGATAATCAAATGGTGTTTTCAGTACAACCTGCTTTGTTTATGAGTTATGACGTATTTATATTTACAGAATTTTGAGCACTGCGTAGGTCGCTGAGATATGGCACGTAGTACCTTTGAATAGAGGTTTTAAATTCAAAGCTTAGTACGTATCAGCATGAGGTTATTTTTCATTCGGATAGTTGGAACGAAAATCGAGTTACATAGGTTATTTCAATAACCGGATAACCGGTTATTTTTCATTCGAATAAGCCCATCACTACTTTAGAGTGTCCGTAATTACAGATACATAACCCTAAGTATCCGAAATGGCACGTGTAACGTTAAAATTCATATAAACCGATAGTGTCCGGAATTAGGTAAATGTCGCCCCAATTACGGACAGTTAGATATTTTTTTTTTATTATTAAAACATGAAATAAATTATCGCTTTCCTCTTATTTTCATGGATTTTCAACCGCTAGCAAATCTGCCCTTACCCAAAAGAGCGGGTTTATTATATTTCTTGGCCAAACAGAGTTGTCGTTATTACAATCAAGTTAATGTACTTTTTATATTCTAATAATAGCGTGTCAGATTAGTTCATTAAAGTGAGTACTAATTTAAAAGTTGCTTTTATCTCAAGGAGGCGCCCGACTTGTCTTTCGGTAAATTAATCTGTCAAACTTTTCATTTTATCAAATAGTCTTAGATTTTGAATTTGCTGTACCTAAAAGCAATTTGAGCTTCGCTGACCAATTTAACATGCAAATGTGTACTATAGCAGATACTAGTGAAGGTTAAATTTGAATAATTGCTATTAATAAGTTACGCAGGCAATCAGTGGATAAGCAGGAGTATGGTCCACCATGGAATGAAATATTATTTTCTACATACATATAAACAGTATACTTCAACATCGGTTAAGTTTAATAGATATGCTGTAATTGTATTTCCGTATAAGGGTAGACTACTAACTTTAGTCAGGCTATAATGTTATTAGAAGCAAGTGGGAAAGGAAAAAGGAAGGTTTTACAACATAGCTGATGTCAGACTTTGCTGATAATTAAGTAAGTTTCAATGAAGATAGAATTCTAATATGTCTGTTGAAATTAAATTAGTAACTTGATGTATATACTGTTAGTACTAGTTTGTAAATAAATGATAATTTATTTCTAAGGCATATTGACCTCTACATTCATCTTGCCTTTAAACATAATAATAACAAATCTGGTTAAAGTAAGTAAAGGAAGAAATAGGGCAATGTAAATCAATCATACATCAACCAATGCAGGTGTTATCGTGGTAGTCAAAAATGAATTTGGTTAATCACTGCTTCGGTAATGCCGCGATCACACGATTTATTAGCTATTTACTTGATAAAGCATCAAAACAAGGCACTATTGGTAAAGAATGATTAAGGCAAGAGTTTCATGCTGGTGTGTAATTTAGTCCCAATTGCTTTATTAAAAATAGCTGATCATTATTTCTAAGAGTAATTACTTAATTTAAGTGGAAACCACTTGCTTTATTACTGCGTGCCATTATAGGTACATTGTTTGTAATTGGTCTTTGTTTTTTTAACAATTGACAGAGTGAATGGCAGGTAAAATGCCCCGATCGGCTTAAATTAAATTGAACGTGCATTAGCTTTAATCCTATGTCGGCGTTAATTATATAAACCCTTCACACATTATTTCTTCCACATAGGGATCATATTTACATTACTTGTAAAAGTAAATTATGCATACCACATACAATTATTGTTGAACACAGTATTGAATGTTATACACATATTTTATTTACCATGGACTACTTTGTTAGTTCTTTTCAGTAATTATTCTCACAAAACTCATTTAATGCTTTCACGCTATGCTTAAGGTATTACACCAGCCCATTTTGATCCAAAAATATATGAAGATTTAATATTTCATGAAGTATTACAGCGAATTATCAACAAAAACTTAAAAATTAAATAATGGCAGAGGTAGCTGAACGAATTACAGATTCTTTTCAATTTAAGTATCTACATATTATGTCTGCATATTTACACTCTCTGGTTCTCACTATTATATGGAAAAGATAAAAATGTTATAATGTTCAAAATAATTGAAAAGAAGTAAAAGAGGCTATTAGATTATTAACAGATGACAAGTCACAAGGTCCTGGAAGAATTCCATCAAATCTCATTAAAAATGAAGGTGCATTGAGTTTACAAAGGTTAAACAAACGGATTAAAGAATAAAATCCTTATCAATGGAAATTGTTATAGATAACATCAAGAAAAAAAAACAACCATGATTTGATTAGTAATTATAGAAAACTCAATCGAACCAGACGCGTATGAGTGACGATACTGCGACAATATATTAAAATATTACCCTAGCATGTCGCAGTCAGCTGGTTTAGCCCCGCATTTAGAGGTGGCATGCTGCCCAGCTACAACTTCAATCCAATGCCAAACTACTATGCAATGTATATTATAAATGACAGCCTTAGTGATTAAATCTACAAACGCAATATCAGCAAATTCTAAACAGTGGACATTCATTCCAAATTCCCTCCTGGTTTGTTCCTAATACATCTAAGCAAAGAAAAAGTAAATGGCAAACGCCTGACTCGATTACATCAAAGTAACCCAAATTCAGGCCAGTCATTTCGGAAGTACACTCTGCTAATAAGTCTAATTGATTTTGCATTCAATCTAACAAAGATAAACAAACTGAAGAAGTAGTTATCTAAACAGAAAGCAGGCTGATTAAATACCAGTACCACTATTTTAATAAGTTGCGATCCACCAGACCAGAATAAATCAATATACAACTAAAATATTGGTTGAATATGAGCATCAATGTCAAATCTCGACTAAAACGAAATGATCTTGTCCAGTGCACAACTGTTATCCATAAGGAATTATCTAGATATCAGAGATAATTTTCCAGCAACCTCAATGCAATTGGGGAAGCTATATTGTTGTCTAACAATTACTGTTGCCTATTGTCTGTCCACTTAGACGCAGAATCGTCGAAGAAAACTCACTTCGCTGGTCACTAGGACCGTGATTTATAGCTGCAGGGGTTTACAAAGCGAAGTTCACACATCTGAGATTCACACTAATAAAATCCAGAGGAAAAGAACTTCAGGCCATTCTTGAAAAACATACTCATACAACTCTACTGGTAAACTAACGTATAGACCGACTTACTAAATTCGCGTCTTACGAATGTTGCTTTAGATAATTATGTAAATATTGAATCCAGCCGTGAGCTATCATTAGATCAGATTCCTAAAATTAGTTCAACTTATTTAAGAAGACCCTCTAACACTTTTTAATAAAAGTACTGACTAGGACATAATTCCAGGAACACATAATAATAAGTTGCAGTTAAAATATTAAAGAACCTACAGAATTGGAGGAAGCTAAAAATAGCCGAATAATAACTGTTTAAGGAGCAGCATGGACTGCTACTCTATCCACAAAATCAGGACGATAACGCTAGGTATATAAATATTCCATTATAAATACAACAAAATGCCCAACAAGGATTATTATGCTTATAATGCTATCACAAAACAAGATGCAATCACCTGTTCAACAAACTAAAACGAAGATAACGAAGTTCGAAATTATATAGATAATGTTTCAAGATATGATCAGTACCTATGGAAGACAACCAAATGATTAATCACGTACTCCACGGTTACATAATGAAGCAATCAGGGTACTGGCATAAATCAGAAATAGAAAGGTTACAAGTTTTTACATAACATCTCTCAGAAGTCTTTACGCCCCTTAAATCGAATGAGGAAGTGGAAGAATACCTCAAAGTAACTCTACAGCTATCTGATCTTATTTTTTAAAGGAACTATGTAATAGTACTACATTATATAGCATGGAACAGAAAAGCACGATTTTTCCCAAGGTGTAAGATTCAATCCCAATGTCGAAGACCGAGGTCACAAATATTTTGTTCTTCTGCTTTAACAGCCCTTTCTTATCCACTCCTGGATGTAGGCCTCCCCTCTTTGTTTTCACTCTTTCATATCTTGTGCCACACGTTGCCAGTTTTTTCCAGCTCTTTCTGTGATCTCATCAGTCCATCGTCTTTGTGGTAGTCCTATACTGCGTTTGTGTAGCCTCGGTCTCCACTGCAAGATATGTTTTGTCTTGCCACATGTCACAAATATGCCGAGGGAAAAATGGCTTTCTCTCCCGCAATGTAGTTGTATGTTACACTCAATGGCTGAAAACGGCCAATGACCAAAAGAAATACCTAGACTGCGCCGTAAAGCTTGCATTTTAACCACAATGTGTTGTGAGCATTAAATTCCGGTCAGTGGCCGAATAACAGCAGAACGCGATATAGGTGCATTTAGAGCTCCACAATCCGCATTCGTATTCTAAACATACCATATTACCCACAAGTTGTTGTAGGATTCACCCACAACCTGAAACGAACTGCCTTGAAGTGAAACGCAAGTATGCTAACGTAACCAGCGAAGTAGTGAAGCTGTATCTTGATCTCTGTCAACCCTGTTCTCTAAATTCGTAAAGGGCTGGTTGCTAAATGGATTATTTCTTCAGCAATAAATTCCAGGTAAAGTATATATCTAAATTTCTGTTGAAAATTTAATAAAAATATTTTGCTCTGGCAATACACGCTTTTTTACATTACTCGTCTAAAAGACTAACGAAGTATTTTAATCGTGAAACAAACACCTTCCAATATTTCTTTAGATCTTCTCGTTTCAGGGCCCCTAACGAAAAGCATATTTTTGTAATTTCGTCTGTTTGTTTGTCCGTCTGTCTGTACGTCTGTACGTCTCTCCGTCGGTATAACTCAAAAACTATTTGTTGTAAGAAAACAATATTTTACATTCGGATTATATGTCTACTAGACTAGAAACCGAACATACTTTCGGTAAAATATATATAGAGTAGGCATCTTAAAAAAATAAATGTTGTCTATTTTCGCTTTACCTGAGGCAAAACAGAAGTAGTAATTTGCATATAGCTCAGGTTTTATTTTTGACGAAACTGAGACCCAACAGATACAGGATCAACTTCGCAAATGGAACAAAAATATATAGCTTGAGTTCGGACCCCACCGTCAGCATCTTTTTTTAAATTTTCAAATTAATGTATACTCAGTATTTGCTTTCAATTTTTCAGTATTATTAGCAACGTTAAGCTATTTGTACCTACTTTGTACAACATTTTGAACACTCTTGTTTTTCTTTGATATTTGCGAAATGTGTAGTTTCAAAACTTCCGCTTGCGAGGAAAATTCCTAGTCATTTGCCGATTTTTACTTCCTTTTACAATAAAAGAAGAATTGGATTCACCCCAAAAATTCTAAATTGAGTTTTCAACAGATCTTCACATTTTAGAGTAAAGTAAACTGGGTTATTTTGTTTTTTATTAACTCCTATTTTAAATAGAATACCCGGTATATTATTACATTTTTTAATTCTGCTTAAAAGTTTAGAGAAAATTTGTCTCTTTAACTAACGCTCTACTTTGTACAGTTTCTGTAGAATTTCTAACTTTTGAAAAATTTGACAAATGCTTAAAAATTAAAAACCAAGTTTTTGGGTAATTATAAAATCACTGTAACAGCAAGTTAGTTGTGTGCGTGTATCACACCAGAATTTGTATATTTGTGTTAGCTTTATGCACAGTTTTCTTTAACTATGAAAATGCGAAATGAATATGGTAGTAATACCGAACGCTTTCATTTTCCCTTTACGCGTTTTGGGCAGATATCGGTACCAAGTATCTAAAACGAAGATCTAATTCGGGTAATGGGGCTGTAGATTTACTTATAACGCATACTGGGTAATTTTATTAGACCACTGACAGCAATATAATGATCACGTTGTGGTTAAACTGCCTCTTCTGAACCTTATACCAACTTTTTTCAAGATCATATAATTCCTGTATCGTATGGCTTGTGGTAGGAAGCTTGGTATCAGAATTTTTAGGTAGCGCGAGCGCTTTTGACGACCGACGGCTTAACGTGCTCTCCGAAGCACGGCTGGCTGCGAATTTACTACCACTATTAGACGGACGCCTGTCGGAATGCCGACCGCTGCAAACGTTGCTCAACTCTCTAAACTGTTTGACCAGTCCTTGGAGCATGCCCATGTGCAACCAACATCATATAATTGAACATCAAAAGTAGCATATACAATGTGTCCCAGGATTGATGTTACAAGAGGTGAGATGGACTAAAAATTTTTGAATTTTATTTTAAGGTTCTGGGATTCGGTCCTGCTTGGTTTGAAAAGAATTTTAAGAAATTTTCAGTTTTTGAAAAACAAGTAGGCCTTGACATGGAAGCGAAAACTGTTTTATTTTCAGGTAGAGTACTCTTTTCGTTTAGAATATGGCAACATTTTATTAAGAAAAGTTGTTCAGAATGAGACATTATGGCCCTGTGTAGAATTTCGGAAAGATCTGTCGACTTAGAAAACACCATTATTTTTTAGATAAAACAATATAAATTGTATTTTATTTTCTGGTAAACTACCTTTTTTGTTCATGATACGGCAAAATTTTATTAAGAAAAGTTGTTCAGAATGAGAAATTATGGCCCTATACAAAATTTCAGAAAGCACTACCTGCTTAGATTAGACCATCATCTATATACATATATATATATGGCTAATCAACACAGAGCCGAAACCACTGATACTAAAAACTTGAAATTTGGGTGGAAGGTTCAATTTGTTACGTAAGGTAGTGCTAAGAAAGGATTTTTTGAAATTCGGTGAAAGGAGGTAAAATGTGTTTTCACAAATTCTTCAATATCTCTTTCACCCGATAAGATATCGATTTGGTGTTTGCTTGCAAAGATTATCAATGCAAATACCTAAAAACATGTTTTAGGATTTTGCCCTAATCAACCCCTAAAGGTGCAAATTTGGATTGGGGATGAATTAAAGAACGCTTCGTATCTCCTATGTTTATTGAGTTAAAACACTCTTTTTTGGTATATACATGTACTTTTAAAATATTTAGAAAGGGGTTTAAGGGAATTTGAAAATGTTAACTCTAAGGGGGTGAAAAGGGGTAAACTGTGTTTTCACGAATTCCTGAATATCTCTTAGATCCGATAAGATATCGACTTGATGTTTGCTTGCATAGGTGTCCAATAGAAGTATCTAAAAACACATTTCAGGATTTTGTTCTAATCGACTCCTAAAGGTGCAACTCTGGATTTGAGGTGAATTCAAGAACCTTTTGTAACTCCTAGGTTTATTGAGTTAGAACATTCCTTTTTTTGGCATATAAATGTATTCTTAAAATATTTCGAAAGTGGTTTAAAAGATTTTACAATTTTGCCCCTAAGGGGGTAAAAAGAGGTAAACTGTATTTTCACGAATCCCTCAATATTTCTTAGACCCAATAAGATATCGACTGTGTTTGCTTGCAGAGGTATCCAATACAAGTGTCTAAAAACGTATTTCAGGATTTTGCCCTAATCAACCCCTAAAAATGCAAATCTGTATTCGGGGTGAATTAAAGAACAATTAGTATCTCCTACGTTTATTGAGACAGAGCATTCTTTTTTGGCATATAAATGTATTCTTAAAATATTTAAAAAGCGGTTTAAGGGATTTTAAAATGTTACCCCTAAGGGGGTGAAAAGTGGTAAACTATGTTTTCACGAATTCCTCAATATCTCTTAAGCCGATAAGATATTGGCTTGGTTGTTTGCTTGCATAGTTATCCAATACAAATGTCTACAAACAAGTCTCAGGATTTTCCCAAATCAACCCCTAAATTCACAAAATCTGGATTCGGGGTGAATTAAAGAACCGTTCGTATCTCCTATGTTTATTAAGTTAGAACATTCTTAAAATATTTTAAAAGTGGTTTAAGGGTAAAAAGGGAAAACTGAAAAGGGGTAGGGTGTTAAATTTATTTATTTTTTTCGCTGTGGGTTTATTTTAGGATAATATGGACTGAAAGAATTTTACAAAATTCCACTCATAAGGGGCAAAAAGGAGTAAACTGTGTTTTCACGAATTACTCAATATCTCTTAGAATAAATAGGATTTCTGAAATTCCACCTCCAAGTGGTGGAAATGGGTATCCTGCTATAATTTATGAATACAACATTTAGTTTGTACATATATATTTCAATTTTATCTCATTGTTATACTAATACTATAGTTTTATCAGTATATAGAAGGGCAACGACAATTACGTACACATTTCCAAGGGGTACGTGGAGCATAAAAGAGTTGTGGAGGAATTTTTTCGGAAGAATTTTGTTTCCTTTTTTCCTACAATATTACTTTGCGGCGTTTGTCAGTTTAGCGTATTGAGTGAAGAGGAGGGGGGCGCCCTAAAATTCATTTGAGATTTAGAAGAACAAACATTTGTTGCCCGTACGAAGAACGGGCATCTTGCTAGTTTTTAATAAATCCATTTATATCGTTTAATCTTAAAAATAACGGTTTCATCTAAGTGCACAGATCTTTCTGAAATTTCGTATAGTGCCATAATTTAGCATTCTAAATAACATTTCTTAATATAATTTTGGCGTATCATAAACAAAAAGGGTAGTTTACCTGAAAATAAAATAGTTTTCGCTTCCCTGTCAATGCCTAGTTGCTTTTTAAAAACTGAAAATATTCTTAAAATTCTTTTCAAACCAAGCAGGACCGAATGCCTGAACCTTAAAATAAAATTCAAACATTTTTAGTCCATCTTATCTCTTGTAACATCAATCCTAGGACACACTTTGGGCCGGTTGCAGAAAGCAATGTTAAGTCTGGTGTTAGCTAACGCGACGTCAAAGTGAACAAAAACGAATCAAATCTCAAATGCTTATGGTAACTAATACATTAGTAAACAAAATTTGATGCGATTTTGTTCACTTTGACGCGACGTTAGCTAACACCAGACTTAACATTGCTTTCTGCAACCGGCCCTTTATATGCCAAATTTGCTTTATCTATATTAGTTTAATTAAATAAAATACGAGTTTTTATTATTCTTTTCAGTTCCCTCAACACGGATTTTTGGATCTATGTTTACAGTGATTTCTTTATCATCTTATTGACTACTATTAGCCCCCAAATATTGTCCCATTTTTTGAACACCCTGTATATTGTTTGCAATAAAAACTCCCTAAAGAGATAATATTCATAATGAGATAATATGAATATTATCTCTTTAGGGAGAAAATATGTTATTTCGATCACAATTTCAGCAACATACTGATTTCTACTCTCGGTTTTGGGAAATTCTTTATCTAATAGACGTGTCTGTCCGGGACGCTGTTTTGTCTGTCTGGGACGCTGTTTCAGCAGCCAAACCGTAAGAGATAGAGAAAAAAGTTATTAAAGTTATATGTTTGGAATGGTCATGTCATGTCAGGAACCGAATTTCAGTCTCTAACACTAATTATTATCTTAATTATAATCCTAACTTTTTAGGTTAGATTCTAGGCAGATTTTATCAAGGCGAATGTGACTGGTAGTTTCCTACCAACAATGACGTCATATACGTACGTGTGGTGAATACGCGTTCTATTTGCAAAACGGTCTTTTTTGTTTTATTAAATGAGACATTTGTCTCACTGGACTGCTAGTATATATATATATATATATAAACGGGGCTGCGCGCGCTATTGCGCGGTCTATTCTATTCAATTTACCACCAGTTTTAGGCTTAGACCAAAGAAGGAAGCCCCCGGGGCTTCGACCCTCTCCAAGGAGGCCCTCGGAAAACCGCCCCTCTCCAAGGGGGTTTACTGGGCTCCAGGGGTTTCAACCTTCTCTAAAGGGGCCCACGGGGCTTCAGGGGTTCCGCCCCTCTCTAAGGGGGCCTTTGGGGTTTCGGGGACTCCGCCCCATTCCAAAGGGGCCCTTGGGACTCCGCTTCTCTTCAAGGGGGCCTTCGGGACTCCGCTTCTCTTCAACGGGGTCCTCGGGACTTCGCCCCTCTCCAAGGGGGCCCTTCGGACTCCGCCCCTTTCGAAGGGGGCGCTCGGGGCTTCGCCCTTCTCCAAGGGGGCCCTTGGCGCTTGGCACCTCTCCAAGGGGGCCCCCGGGACTCCGCTTCTCTTCAAGGGGGCCTTCGGGACTTCGCCCCTCTCCAAGGGGGCCCTTGGGACTTCGCCCCTCTCCAAGGGGCCCTTGGGACTCCGCTTCTCTTTAAGGGGGCCTTCGGGACTTCGCCCCTCTCCAAGGGGGCCCCGGGGCTTCGCCCCTCTCCAAGGGGACTCACGGGGCTCCGCCCCTCTCCAAGGGGGCCCCGGAGCTTCGTCCCTCTCCAAGGGGGCTCACAGGGCTTCGCCCTTCTCCAAGGGGGCCCTCGGGACTCGGCCCCTCTCCAAGGGGGCGCTCGGGGCTTCGCCTTTCTCCAAGAGGGCCCTTGGCGCTTGGCACCTCTCCAAGGGGGTCCCCGGGACTTCGCCCTTCTCCAAGGGGCCCTTGGGACTCCGCTTCTCTTCAAGGGGGCCTTCGGGACTTCGCCCCTCTCCAAGGGGGCCCTTGGGACTTCGCGCCTCTCCAAGGGGCCCTTGGGACTCCGCTTCTCTTTAAGGGGGCTTTCGGGACTTCGCCCCTCTCCAAGGGGGCCCCGGGGCTTTTCCCCTCTCCAAGGGGGCTCACGGATCTCCGCCCCTCTCCAAGGGAGCCCCGGAGCTTCGTCCCTCTCCAAGGGGGCTCACGGGGCTTCGCCCCTCTCCAAGGGGGCCATCAGGGCTCCGCTCTTCTTCAAGGGGCCTTGGGGGCTCCGCCCCTCTCCAGGGGGACACTCGGGGCTTCGCCCCAGTCGCGAAATCGAGGCGACGCCGACGGTGAAATGCATGTAAACGCAAATGGGGACATCGCGTCTGCAATTGTCGTGACACACACGTTTGGATCGTTCTCCTTTATTTATATGATTGAAAATGTTTAACGAATTGGAGATGTGGCTCTAGTACGGTTCTCTTTTAGCGATTTGTGTGACGCTTGGAAAATGCGCAGTTTTAGAGAATTTTTGCGAGTTGTACGTATTTCAGGTGAATGGTGTTGGTGTCATTTTGAATATCCCGTCAAGGGCAAACTTTCTCGGGAGGTTGTGAAAATGTACGATTCGAGGGGGTTAAAATACGGGGGTTAAAACGATTTTTTGGACATGAAAACGTTCGGTGCTGTTACATCGAATACTTTTTGAAAGATCCAAATCTGATTTTGGGCTAGTTGGAAAGAGGATGAACCAACGCCTCACTGTACAGGGGTAGAGAGCTGAGGTGCGTTTGTAGAGAATTGGATGTTTGTATAAACAGGGGGAAACAAAAAATGCCGAATGTTGTTTTTGGAAGTATGTGGATGAATCTGTAGGTTTTTAAAGATTTTGCGGCTCAGGTGAATTTGGGGTTGGAAAATGGGAAAACCTTTATAATTATCAGAAAAATGTTAAAATTAATATTTGTGTAAAATTCGCTATTTGAAGACTTTCTACTGGTCAATTGTATATTTTAAGAGAACTCGGGATATGGGAATTTTGCGACCCATGTGGATTTGGGGGTTGCGAAATGGGGAAAACGTTATAATTATCGGAAAAACATTACAGTCAATATTTGTATGAAATTTGCTGTTTCGAGAATTTCTACTGGTCGATTGTATTTTTTACGGAAATTTGGAATTTGGGAATTTTTCAGCCCAGGTGAATTTGGGGGGTTGCAACATGGGGAAAACATAATTATCAGAAAAATTTTAAAATTAATATTTGTGTGAAATTCGCTGATTCGCGACTTTCTACTGGTGGATTTTATTTTTTAAGGTAATTCGGGATGTGGGAATTTTGTAGCCCATTTAGAATTGAAATGGGGAATACCGTTATACTTCCCAGACGGACTTTTAAAATTAATAATAAAAAAAATTTGTTGTTTGGAGACTTTCTACTGGTCAATTGTATTTTTAAGTGAATTTGGGATGTGGGAATTTTGCGGTCTAGTTGAATTTGAGGTTGGAAAATGGGGAAAATGTTATAATTATCAGATAAACCTTAAAAGCAATATCTGTGTGAAATTCGCTGTTTGGAGATTTCTTGCTGGTCGATTGTATTTTTTAAGAGAATTCGAAATGTGGGAATTTTGCGGCCAATGTGGATTTGGGGGTTGCAAAATGGGGAAAACCGTTATAATTATTAGAAAAGCTTTAAAATTAATATTTGTTTAAAATTTGTTGTTTGGAGGCTTTCTACTGATCAATTATATTTTTAAGGGAGTTCGGGATGTAAAAATTTTGCGACCCATGTGGATTTGGGGGTTGCAAAATGGGGAAAACAAAATAATTATAAGAAAAACCTTAAAATCAATATTTTTGTGAAATTTGCTGATTGCAGACTTTCTACTGGTTGATTATATTTTGTAAGAGAGTTCGGGATGCGGTTGTGAGGGGAGATTACCTTATTTTCTCAATTTTTAAATAAGGTAAATGTGATTTTTTTTATTCTGGCCCTTTGTAAAATTGTAAATTAGCAAGTAAATAGAGTGTCGGATTGTATTTTTCTCTAACATCAATAATATTTCGTGCATTAAGGTCATTGCCGCGCTTCACTTGTTCGCAGAATGGTAGGGGCCACTAGCAGGGTTGGGATGTTAATGTCAGCTTATGTACTAAACTTAAGGCGGGATTGTAATAGAAAAAATTGATGTGACTTTAAAAATATAAATACATATACATATGTATATGTAAGGAAAATGCAAAGTTACTTAGTTTAGGCAATGTAAAAGCTCCCCAAAGAACAAATCGTTTTAATAGTAATTTACGATACAAGTGCGTAAAGCTACTCTTTAGGCACGAGTGGGGTAGAGTTAAAACGCGAGTGAGCGAGCGTTTTAAGCCCCGCGAGTGACTAAAGATGCTTTACGCATGTCTATCGTACAATATTTTATCTACGATAGAATCTATAAAAGACGGTAAATATTAAAAAAAAATGTAAATTAGGAACCAGCAACCGGTCGTAATTTTGTGTGTTTTAAAAATTTTAAAACACGTTGGTACTGGCGACGTAAACTAATGAAAACATGTTATTAAACAGTCGTTTTACGAACTGAAAACTGCCAACTAAAAGGCAATTTTACACACTATCGTAGATAATAGATATTTATGTATTTAGTGTGTAAAGAGAGCCATTTTGGTATGAGGATGCGAGTTTCGTGCCGAGCGGTAGCGAGGCGCGAAAAAGCAACCGAATACCAAAATGGCTCTTTACACTCGAAATACATACAACATTTTTTCTACGGTCCTAAATAAATGACAAAATTGTTAAATAATTGAAATTTCGATTCACACCATTTGATGAAGTCGTCGTACCGCCGTTCATAAAGGCCGCGCGATTTGGCCGGTTACAACTCATTGGTTGCTGTCTGGGCCGCTTCAAATACTTCAGGCGGGGTGCAATTATCTTCAGATTCCATCTTCAACTTCACAAATACTCTTTAAAACTCAATAAAACTGTTGCGTAATGATGGACGCGCCGTGATGCAATTGTCAATAATTTTAACCAGTTCCAGAAAAATGACGAATTACAATAATAATCAGGTTAGCCATGGCGATGCGTAAAGTAAAATGAAGTGACGCGATTATTTCATTAAGACATTGTTTACGTGGTTGCGATGTTAAAATGGTTACTAGGGAAAAAATGTGTGAATCGCTAACTTTTCGCATTGACAGTGAGCTCTTAATAGTCAGTTTTAGAGGTGACCGTAGAAAATAGTTATTTAAGATACAAGTGCAAAAAGGCATTCTTTATTGCACGAATAGGTCAAATTAGAATGCGAGCGTCAGCGAGCATTCTAAGACCTATGAGTGCAATAAAGAGCCTTTTTGCAAGAGTGTCTTACAACGTTTTATCTACGATCATAATCTTTTACGAAAGTATGTATTTCATTTTGTATTTTTTAAATTTACGTGCAATAAAATTTTTATAACACTAGTGTAATAAAAGTTAACTTTTTGCACTAAAATTAGTGTATCATAGATTTCTTATTCACATTAGCGTGCAATAAAATTTTTATAACACTAGTGTACTAAAAGTTAACTTTTTACACTAATATCGGTGTAGAAAGTAGGCACTTTTTACATAATAGTAATTTACGATACAAGTGCGTAAAGCTACTCTTTAGGCACGAGTGGGGTAGAGTTAAAACGCGAGTGAGCGAGCGTTTTAAACTCGCGATTGACTAAAGATGCTTTACGCATGTGTATCGTACAATATTTTATCTATGATAGAATCTAGAAAACACGGTAAATATAAAAAAAAATTAAATGTAAATTAGGATTACCAGCAACCGGTCGTAATTTTGCCTGTTTTAAAAATTTTAAAACACGTTGCTACTGACAACGTGCCTAATGAAATCTTTTAAACACGTTACTACTAACGACGTAAACTAATGAAAACATGTTATTAAACAGTCGTTTTACAAACTTAAAACTGCCAACTAAAAGGCAATTTTAAGCACTGTCGTAGATAAAATATATTTATTGAACAATTGACACAAAACTAAAGATACATATCGACTATACAACTTAAAGGTCTATTCACATCTAATCCCTGTCGCACTGTCTCGTTTCTCCTAATAAAAGCATCTTCGCTCCAGTTCTTATAGTTGCTGTTAAAGCACGTTTCATGAGTAAAGAGAATAAACTATGAACAATAATATATGGAGCAGCCGATTGGATAGTTTTTAATTCGCAGAACTCTTTTAAAACAGCTAATAAATCTAATAATAAGAAAGACTCATATAAGCAATACATCTTCTAAAGTTATATAAAAAAAATGAATGAAATATCGAATTCAGCATCTTTATCTAATTGCAAATTAACATTAAAGTGTATAAGATGCTGAAAAAGTTCAAAACTGTAGTACGTATTATTTATTAATGATCTGCTATGCAGTAGAACTTCGCATTAACGTTTCGCGTGGCGTATTATAAACAATAATAATACAGTGAACAATTTTAAAACTTTTTTTTTATTTCTATCCCTTGTAAATCTTTCAGATTTTGCCAATTTTATTCCAGACTTGGAAATTAGTAAAATTAATTTTCAATGCAATAACGAAGGTTGGTAAATTGCAACATCTGTAAATTTTTGCAAGTTGTACGTATGGGAGGTGAATGTTGTTGGTGTCATTTCTGGAGAAATTATTAAAATGTAAGATTTGAGGGGGTGAAAATACGGGGGTTAAAACGATTTTTTGGACACGAAGGCTGTTACACCGCATACTTTATGAAAGATCCACATGTGATTTGGGGCTGCCTAGTTGGAAAGAGGATGAACCAACGCTCATCGTACTGGCTGGTTTTTGCGATGCACGGGGGCGAAGTTACAGGGATAGAAAGCTGAGGTGCATTTGTAGCAAATTGGATGTTCGCATAAACAGGGGGAAAGAAAAGAATGTCGAGTTTTGTTTTTGGCGGTATGTGCACGAATCTGCGGATTTTCAAGAATTTTGCGGCTAGGTGGATTTAGGAGTTGCAGAGACATCTAATCCGTTTATCATACTGCCCCGTTCCTCCTAATAGAAGCATCTTCGCTCCGTTCTTATATTTGCTATTAAACCACGTTTCATGGGTAAACAAAATAAACTATGAACAATAATATGTGGAGCCGCCAATCGGATGGCTTGTAATTCTCAGAACTCCTTTAAAACAGCTATAAATTTAATAATAAGAATGACTCATATAAGCTATAGGTCTTCCACAGTTATATAAAAAAATTTGAATGTAATATTGAATTCAACATATTTATCTACTTGCAAATCAATATTAAAGTGTACAAGATGCTGAAAAGTTTCAAAACTGTAATACGTATTATTTATTAATGATCTGCTATGCAGTAGCACTTCGCATTAACGTTTCGCGTGGCGTATAATAAACAATAAAAATACAGATGTGAACAATTTTAATTTTTTAAAATTTCTATCCCTTGTAAATTTTTCAGATTTTGCAAATTTTATATCAGACTTGGAAATTAGCAAAATTCATTTTCTGTAATTTTTTTTAGAGGCAATAATTTGTCAGTGTTATAATTGCATCTACTTCCTCAAATGTTTAACTTCACTACTTTTATAAAGTAAATTACACTCTGAATGTAAAGCAGTTGTTTATTTGGTCACTGCTATAAAAAATACAAACTGAATACAAAGTTTGTAAACTAAATGTCCAATTTAAACTCCAAGTGTTTATGCAATTAACTCACCGGACGTGGAATGTGCATGCTTTTAGTGAGATTAAAAATTCAAATTTCAATTTAATGACTGCACTTTTGCTTACAAAACGTTGATCACCTAAATTTATTCTTTACAAGTGTATTTTCTGCTTTTAAGTCTGCATCAGCGTTTTAACAGTTAATTATTAAATAGAAATGAAGTGCTAGAAATAATGGGAAATTAGAACTTGCACTTAAATATGTTGAATATTTTGTAGCACACAAAATATTGGGCAAACGAAGATAAAGAGATGTTACGTTCTCTGTGAAGAATTGAATTCGTACATAAAAAATAGAAAACAATGTTCAATTGACAATGGTTTTACTAAGTTAAATTACATCACTCTGGGTTTTCTGCATGGCTGTGCGTCCCCTAGAGACGAGGGCGACGAGTCAATCGTTATACAGTTGTTACCTAGTGAGTTAATTATAAATAAGATGCAGTAATAGACATACAGTCGACAGGGAAGCACGGTAGTAATCACGTTTTCAACATATGAAAATATAATATTCTAACTGGGATTACAATATATTCTAATAATGATAACATAATACTTCACAGTTGATGATAATGTGAATACAGATTGAAATAAGAAATGACACTATAATTATATTTTGTGATACTAACTACCATATATATTACTTTATTAAACAAAATCCTTATGCGAGCTTGTCTTTTATTTGAATTACTGCCATTATTACGATTCTACAAGTTTTCGAGATTATTAGAACTTTGAAATGTCTTCGAGACATCTAGTGTTTGTCTTTTTTCCTTCAGGGCCCGTGACTCGACTGATTCCGGGGACACTCCAGCCTAGAAGGCTTATTGTACATACCCTAATTAGTAGGTCAAACCTGTTAAGTGATCTTTGTTCCATGCATAAAAGGATATAGGTCATTCATCGGATATGTAGCAAAGTCCTTCGGTTACATAATAGGCTGGCCGAATAGACGTTGTTTTTTCCTTCCCAACGCATCAGAGACTCACAAACTGTGTATTCCGGTTTCTGCTTCCTTACTACAGAGTCTATAAGTAAAGCCTCCAATGTATTTTCCGATCTTCCGCGGGTGTTTCTTAACAGACACATATTCTGTTAGTAGACCTGTGACGATACTGAGTTGCTCCCTACCAATGAGGAGTAGTTCTGCAGTTCTGTTCTTGCAAAGTCCGCCTCTGAATGCCTTGCTGTGGTTCTGTCCTGGTCTGTCAATTCAGTATCTTTCATGTTGAGTGCCAATCCAATCGCTTACATAGCCTCGGATAGCACTTTTTGAAATTCCTAAAGCTGGTTCTGAGCCAAGGTAAGCCTCAGTTCATCCCTACCTTGCTAGTTCATCGGCTTTCTCATTACCCTCTATACTACAATAGCCTGGTACCCAGAATAGTCATTCTGTTCCGCCAAAGGATTGAGTTCCTCTAGGCATTCCCACACCAGTTTGGAAAAAGTCTTACTACTCGAGAGAGCCTTTAGAGTCGCTTGGATTATGTAGATCCGCTTATGTTTACTGGAGTTCCTGTATATTAACAATTATTGTAACTAATCTAAGAATATTCTACAAGGACTTCAATGTTTACAAGCCCTCCGTTTGTTTTCTCGTGCACACTGAAGTATTGCGTATATTTCCGTTTAAAATACGAAGGCGTGTTTACCCAGTGAGAAGCTGAGCTTCTCTTTTGGTCTTTCGCCATAAATGCCTTACCCGGAACCAGGTTCAGTCTTAGAACCATCCATGTAAGTAAGCTTCTACGTGGTATATGCTGTTTGGCTGTTTTCCACTTTCACGACCTTGATTTCGGAGTCATATAGTCCATCCTCATTTCAAGTAGAGGATCGTCTATGCTACCAGCTATACTCGTTTGTTCTGTACCTAAACGAAAGTTGTACACAAATTCTTGCCTCCCCCTGTATTATTATATAAATAGGGGGGTGTCTAGAAGAATCTGCAATGCAGTAGTGGGAGTTGTCCTTATTGCCCCTGCTATGCAAAGACATGCAAGCCGTTTTATCTTGCTTGGAGTTAATGTGATGTATTCTTGCTTGACCTCAGGCCACTAGAAGAGGGTCGCATATACAGGGTGTATTAAAAATGGCGATTCTTTGATTAATTGTGAGTCGAAAATCTTAATAGCAAAATGTTGAATAGGTCTTCATGAGCCGTCACGAGCGGTAGATAAAAGACATGATTTTTCAGGCAATGTAGCTTTTCTGTTTCAAATATGTGAAAGTAGATTTGCTGATAACATTGTAATAATCTCAAAGGATGAAAGCGACCTACACCAAGATCTAATCACATTGAATAATATACTTAGCAATAAGTATAATCTGAAACTAAACAAGAAAAAGACAAAAGTTATGGTATGTACCAGATCAACACATAGCACATAAACGCACGTCAAG
The DNA here is from genome assembly GCA_940337035.1 of Agriotes lineatus. NCBI lineage: Eukaryota > Metazoa > Arthropoda > Insecta > Coleoptera > Elateridae > Agriotes > Agriotes lineatus. The sequence goes on along the minus strand of OW679194.1, from coordinate 195,661,638 downwards.
ATAGGCAATGAAGAAATACAAGTAGACGAATTCACATATTTAGGCAGCAAGAGAAGTGGAGATGGAAGATGTAAGAAAGAAATAAGAAGTCGTATCCAACAAGCAACGAAAGCGTTTCTCAATAAAAGGAACTTAATAACATCAAGAAGCATCTCTCTAAAGAAGAGAAAAACATTTCTACAGACATTTGTAAGGAGCGTTGCACTGTATGGATGTGAAAGCTGGACTTTTGGAGTACCAGAAAGGAAACACGTAGAAGCACTGGATGTGGTGCTACAGACGAATGCTCAAGTCCTCAGAAGAATGGGAGAAGAAAAAAAAATTGATCAAGACAATGCCAAAAAGAAGATGCCAACTCATAGGCCATATCCTACGAAATAAAAGCATGCTAAACACAATCATAGAAGGACAAGTAGAAGGAAAGAACTAGAGAGGACGACCACGGCTGAAATACATCAAACAAATAATGAGTGATGCAAACGCAAGTACCTACAAAGAATTGAAAGAAATGACACAAGATCGACGAATGTGGAGAACCAGTCAGAAGACTGAAAACTAGAGAAAGAGAGAGAAAGCTGAGAAAATAGTTATTTAGACCACAAGTGTTAGAAGTCCAACTTTTTTTCACAAGTGTGGAGGGTTATTAAACGAGGCGCAGCCGAGTTTAATATTCCACAAGCGTGAAAAATAAGCACGCTAACATGAGTTGTCTATAAATTTAAAAAAAATTGTATTATATATTCAAATCCAAGTCTATTTTGTATATAATTTTATTTGCCTTCATTTTATTCAAGTGCATTAGTCAATTCTGTTAACTAAGGAAACGTTTTTATTTATTGAAATCTATAATTTGTTCTCGTCAAAATAAAACTAAAAATGAATAAACGAATAAATAATTTGTTTCTAAAATCGTTCATTCCTAAATTAAAAGCACTCACTGAAAAAAAGTGCCACTTCGCACACTTAAAAAATTAATTTAAAAAAGCCTACTTTCTTAAATAAATAAATAAAAAAAAGTATTTTTATTTACCGCTGGCAAGGGCTTATGAAGACCAATCCAACATTTTAGTATTAACATTGTAATAATCTCAAAGGATGAAAGCGACCTACACCAAGATCTAATCACATTGAATAATATACTTAGCAATAAGTATAATCTGAAACTAAACAAGAAAAAGACAAAAGTTATGGTATGTACCAGATCAACACATAGCACATAAACGCACGTCAAGATAGGCAATGAAGAAATACAAGTAGACGAATTCACATATTTAGGCAGCAAGAGAAGTGGAGATGAAAGATGTAAGAAAGAAATAAGAAGTTGTATCCAACAAGCAACGAAAGCGTTTCTCAATAAAAGGAACTTAATAACATCAAGAAGCATCTCTCTAAAGAAGAGAAAAACATTTCTACAGACATTTGTAAGGAGCGTTGCACTGTATGGATGTGAAAGCTGGACTTTTGGAGTACCAGAAAGGAAACACGTAGAAGCACTGGATGTGGTGCTACAGAAGAATGCTCAAGTCCTCAGAAGAATGGGAGAAGAAAAAAAATTGATCAAGACAATGCCAAAAAGAAGATGCCAACTCATAGGCCATATCCTACGAAATAAAAGCATGCTAAACACAATCATAGAAGGACAAGTAGAAGGAAAGAACTAGAGAGGACGACCACGGTTGAAATACATCAAACAAACAATGAGTGATGCAAACTCAAGTACCTACAAAGAATTGAAAGAAATGACACAAGATCGACGAATGTGGAGAACCAGTCAGAAGACTGAAAACTAGAGAAAGAGAGAGAAAGCTGAGAAAATAGTTATTTAGACCACAAGTGTTAGAAGTCCAACTTTTTTTCACAAGTGTGGAGGGTTATTAAACGAGGCGCAGCCGAGTTTAATATTCCACAAGCGTGAAAAATAAGCACGCTAACATGAGTTGTCTATAAATTTAAAAAAAATTGTATTATACAGTGTGTCCCCGGATTGAGTTCACTATAGGTATAATTGACAAAACATTTTACAATTTTATTTTAATGTTTTGGGATTCCGCCCTGCTTGGTCTGAAGAGGATTTTAAGAATATTTACAGTTTTTGAAACATAAGTAGGCCTTGGCAGGGAAGCGAAAACTATTTTATTTTCAGGTAAACTACCCTTTTTGTTCATGATATGGCAAAATGTTATTAAGAAAAGTTGTTTAGAATGATAAATTACGGCCCTATGCAAAATTTCAGAAAGATCTGTTGACTTAGAAAACACCGTTATTTTTTAGATAATTGTATTTTATTTTCAGGTAAACTAATTTTTTTGTTCGTGATACGGAAAAATTGTATTAAGAAAAGTTGTTCAGAATGAGAAATTTTCGCCCTATACAAAATTTCAGAAAGATCTGTCGACTTAGATGAAACCGTCATTTTTAATAAATGCAATTTGTTAAATCTAAAAAATAACGGTTTAATCTAAGTCGACAGATCTTTTTGAAATTTGACACAAGGCCATAATTTTTCATTCTGAACAACTTTTCTTAATACAATTATTCCGTATCATGAACAAAAAAAGTAGTTTACCTGAAAATAAAATACAATTATCTAAAAAATAACGGTTTTCTAAGTCCACAGATTTTTCTGAAATTTTGTATAGGGCCATAATTTATCATTCTAAACAACTTTTCTTAATAAAATTTTGCCGTATCATGAACAAAAAGGGTAGTTTACCTAAATAGAAAATAGTTTTCTCACATTTTTCATGGCCGACTTAATTTCTAAAAATTAAAACTCTGCTTAAAATTGTTTTCAGACCAAGCAGGGCGGGATCCCAAAACATTAAAATAAAATTGTAAAATTTTTTGTTGATTATACCTATAGTGAACTCAATCCGGGGACACACTGTATATTCAAATCTAAGTCTATTTTGTATATAATTTTATTTGCCTTCATTTTATTCAAGTGCATTAGTCAATTCTGTTAACTAAGGAAACGTTTTTATTTATTGAAATCTATAATTTGTTCTCGTCAAAATAAAACTAAAAATGAATAAACGAATAAGTAATTTGTTTCTAAAATCGTTCATTCCTAAATTAAAAGCACTCACTGAAAAAAAGTGCCACTTCACACACTTAAAAAATTAATTTAAAAAAGCCTACTTTCTTAAATAAATAAATAAAAAAAAGTATTTTTATTTACCGCTGGCAAGGGCTTATGAAGACCAATCCAACATTTTAGTATTAAGATTTTCGACTCAGAATTAATCAGAAAATCGCTCTACCTGAAGATTATGCGCCAATTTTAATACACCCTGTATAGTAGCTGGCTTGATTACTTTGGTATATAGCCAATACACTATTCCTAGTTTAAAACCCCAGGATTTAACATACGTTCGTCTAGCGCTAACGTAGTTTCCGATTTTCTGATAATTTTGCCAATATGTTGGTTCCAGGTTAGTGTGAAGTGTGAAGTCCAATATGACACCCAATTACTTTATCTCTTCCGACAAAGCAGTTTCTTTAGGGCAAAGAAGTAAGAATCTCAAAAGCTTTAGGTTAGTCCACCTAAATATAACGTTCAACCATATATCTAATACTTACTATATTGCTAGCGGTTATGAGTGGGAAACTTGCCAAGGAAGTGAGACAGACAACCAACTCTTCAATGTATAATGGTGAGCTGTGTGCAAGCGCGGCGGCGTCGTCCGCCCAATGGGGAAGTGGTCAAGTTTAAAATTCGCTTCTAAAGGCGGAGCGTTCAACGCTCCCTGACTATGTTGACAACTCTTTCTGCAACTACTATGACAGATCGTCAGCGTATCCTATGGGAGAAAATCGTTTGCTGCTGAGCTCTCGTAGAAGCTCGTCTATGACAAAGTTCCATAGCAGGGAAAAGAAAAAATCTTTCTTGGAGACGCCCTCCTGCCGGAGCCAGACATTTGGGCGCGGCCGTTTGGGCGCGGGCGTTTGGGCGCGGGCGTTTGGGCGCGGGCGTTTGGGCGCGAAGACACTTGGGCGCAGAGCCACTTGGGCGCGAGACATTTGGGCTCGAGGAAATTAATTAACGTATATTAGTATGAAAACGTATTTTAAATAACGAAAATTACTTAAAACACTTCCAAGGAGGTGGCGGGCGGCAAAAATTTTCTATATAATTATTAATTGTCAAAAATTAGAATATTATTAATGCAGGTAGGTTCGACGAAAACAAGTTACAAATTTTAACTTTCCGGTAAATACTAACAAATTTTTTGCGGAGATTTATTACATTAAAATAATAAGTAACAAAGAATAAATGAATAGAGATTGGGTACAAACAGAGCTATTGATGAACCATCCAACCATTTGGAGATTCGTCGACAGCCTGAAAACTGTTCAACGAGGGAGAGATGTTGCTTATGAACAGTTACTTGCGGGAAATAAGCCCACTGAAAAAAACAAAAATTTATCCATGCTGATGGAAAATAAAAAAATTGGTTGAAGATTATAATAATCAATATAATAGGGACATTCTAGAATTTTTAAGGGGCATTTCGTACAATTCTGAAATAAATGCGTAGATGCTTCTTGTTTATATTTTAAAAAATTGTATATATTTACTTTAAGAATAATATGTATTATGATGGTAAAAATGTCAAAAATTAATTTTGATTATTAAAATTAATCATTTTATATTATTATTTATTATTATTCTTATTTCTGCTCTTATCTTCAGTTAGTCGGTTCATAACATAACGAAAATAATTGATTACTTTAAAATTTAAAGTTTATTGTTAAGTATTATTATTATAAAGAAAACTCGAAGTCGACTAGTTTCGGTCAAAAAAGAACACATATTAGAAACATATTAAACATTAGAACCATCAATCGATTAAATATAGCACAGCATTATTCATTTACCAGTACAATAAATGTATTTCTATTTAAAATTATTTTCAACACCTATATATAATCTATTTCCATCTTTATTTCAATTCAGAATTATTATTTCATATCTAACATAGGTACTGCTTTTTATGTATTCAGAATTATTTCAAAACTAGTCTAATATTCTACCTTCTTTATTTCTATTCGGATTTATTTCAAAATTTATCTAATATAGGTACATACTACCACCTTATTTAAAATGAATCTCATAACGGTTTCAATAAATAATTGGATTATTCTTTTAATATTGTTCGATTAATTACATTAACTTCTCTGGATAAATAATGATTTAATAAATGTTTGTCTATTTATGCCAAATTGAAATTATTCACACTTAATGTGTTCCTAAATCCCAATGTTGACCCTTTCTTGCGCCCAAGTGTCTCGCGCCCAAGTGTCTCGCGCCCAAGTGTCCCCGCGCCTAAACGGCCGCGCCCAGACGGCTGCGCCCAAACGGCCGCGCCTAAATGTCCTAGACTGCTGATTAGTCTCCATATCTAGGCATGTAGTTCAGACCTAAATTGGCTCTGGGTGCCTTGCAGATTCTATCAAGTAGAACGTTCGAACCCTTCTGGAGCATGGCTGGAAAAATCCCGTTCGGTCTCAGAGATTTGTACGGTTCAAACGAGTCTGTTGGCCATTTGATCTTGGAAAAGGTGATTACCTTTGTTGGAATCTGTCAGTCCTCCCGTGATGCCTTGTCTGTAGAAGCATGGTTCCTCCAATCTGATAGTGATTGGTAAATGGTTACTGATTCAGGAAAGTTTACCCGAAACATTTCGGTCATGGTTTCCTTCTTTGTTTTCGGAAATTCACTCGTTGTGTTTTTTAACTTGCTTAGTAAGTCTTGAGAGCCCTTGGGGAGAATCCTGTAAAGTCTGGCACATTCTGACGTAGTTTCAATCGCTTTACAGTGCCTTCTCCGCGATGATCTCTGGGCCCTTCTTAGTGCTTTGTTATAGTCAGTTAGGAATCGTATATATGTCTCCTAATCTCCTGATGTTTTTGCTCTATTGAAGAGTTTTCTTATCGGTTCCCTCATCCCCTTCAATACTCAATAAGGTTGGATTTATGTTAGTTTTAATCTCTTTGGATTTCTTAGAAACTGTCTATGAATAGGATGCATCTGAACATGTTGGTGAATTTTGTATGCGATAAAGTTTTCGGAAATCTTCAGTTTTCCTGCTGCTTTCACACAGTTCTTTTCTTGAGCTCGACAATGTTCTTCATGTGTCGCAAAGTAAGATGGTCGTTAAATCATTTAACCATGATAAGAAAGAAGTTGACAGTGTCTAAACAGAAAATCTAATTTGACACTGATTAATGGAAATGTGACATTTGAATAATTAAATTTTTCATATTTAGTTAGGACGTTAAATTTTCTAGTAATTTCTTTTCTCATCCAATTCACTGTCAGATAAACAAAGATTAAGTACTGGCTTAGTGTATTTCCCCAACTATAGATAGTGTTACGACAACATCAGAAGGTAAAACCCTTTGACCAGTATTTAGACTAAAATTACTTCCAAATGCAGCCATTCGCATAAATGGTGGTAGATGCAACTTCGGAACCGAAATGTATAAAAAAACTAAGAAATAATTTTACATTTTCAATAAATTCGTCGATGAAATAAAAGAGAAAAAACGTGCGATAGCAAATTTACGTGATTATCCAACACTATAATAAACAAACCAATGAAATTTGTCAGTTTGCCAGAAACGGCCAATAAGAATTTACTGTATTTGAAAACACCTAATGTCGCAGTGTTTTCACGCAATCACGATTGGTTTTAATGAATTCAATTTAGTGGGTAGCCTTTAACTGACATTTCGCCAAAAACGTCAAAGTGAAGTTTGCAAATCGGCGTCATTATAAAAATGAATAATAATGATATTGGAAGTTCCAGCATTGAATTAATAGTGGTAACGTTAAAAAACTGCCGTCAAACATAGTAAAAGCGAAGTCGTATATTTATATTGTTGAATAAATTTTCCAACTACCACTCAAGGTAAAATTTTTGTAGAGCTTTTTTTTCGTTTACTTAAAAATTACTGAAAATTTTTATCAGCAAAAACTGCTCAAATTCCACTCGACCTGCGGTTCGCGGAATTTTTAACGCAGTTTTGGTTTTGAGAAATTTAAACTCAACAATTTGCATATAACCGAAGGAACTCTCTAAATATTTTCACCTTCTTTGTGGTATTACCCTTAAAAGAATTTTCGTTAAATTGACATCCTATCAAATGCGTCTATTGACGTGTACAAAAATAACTAATCAAGACATCGTTTAGGTGAAAACGACCCGAGGGTAGTTATCACTTATAAAATTACTTTGGAAAACTCCACAGTTTCATAACTTAATGACAATTCGTTGAAGTCACATTCGTGGTTTGGTAGTAAAAACAATAATTCAATAGATTGTAGCCTGACGGGCTAGTTTAATTTAATTTAAATGCTACAATCACCAGCCTGAAAACTGGTTGCCCAAAGTTAGCTCAAAAAGCCAAGATCCAAATAATAAACTCAGATAGTAACGTGGAATAGAAACACAGGATAACTTCTTATTATTATATAATAACATTTAACTGGATACATTAAATTAAACTGTATTAAAACAACACGAAATAATCGAATGTAATGACATAAAAATAAAATAACTCTTCTAACGGGGCGTCGTTCATCGGTAGTCTAGCAGTGGCACACTATTGCGGGACAGCCTGTATGTACATTGGTTTCCTCGTCACGTTGGCACCGCGCCGGTCCTAAACAGGTAATTTGGCAGATTAGCTGACCGCCAGTAATGGCGGACCACAACAATACACTTGGTCTTAAAATCGTTCAATAAACAAAACTGCAGTCGAAATCAAACTAAGTTGTGTGCATACCTAGTGCGTTTGGTGGTGAAACTACCATCGTTCAAGTGGCGGACGATGCGTTTGATTCGCTTTACTTGCCAACTGTTTTGTTTCCCCAGGTGAGTGAATTTTGCTTAACTGTGCACCGTTTCTTGCTGACGAAGACGGCCGCTGGGTTACCCTAGCTCCGCGAGTGCGTGCCTATGGACGGTGGCCTCGGGCTCGTTCGACCGGGACCCCTGGTGCACGCGCCTCGGCCTCGGGGATGCGAAAGTCGCCCCAGACGCGATTATCGGGGCTAATTACGTCTGCGTCGCCGTCCTGGTGCCGGGAAATTTGCTTCGCGGACGGCGTCGTCACCGGCGAGCACGACTTGGCCTCCCGTGTGCCTAAACTTTGGAGGGCGTCGTCAGCGAGTTCGGAAATACTCTGCTTACGTCCAGGTGTCTGACACCGTCGCCGTTGGACCTGGGGCAGTCCTCTAGGTCGCTAGGTGTTCGGGAAATAACGTCGGAAAGTAAATAACAATCCAAACGTGCAGGGATTCGAGGAAGTAACGTTGGAAAGTATAACATAACAATCCAAACGTGCAGGAGTTCAAAAGAATAACGTCGGAAAGTAAATAACAATCCAAACGTGCAGGGATTCGAGGAAGTAACGTTGGAAAGTATAACATAACAATCCAAACGTTCGGGGTTCAGGTAGCTGGTCGGGATACCCTCGAAAAGTCCTGGGGGACACTCCTGAGAGTACAGGTGAGACTAGAAGAGTGGGAAGATCTAGGAAATTCTGTAAGATGCTCGAAGAGCCCGGAGGCTCTCCTGAGCGGAATCAGGTCTGGAAGAGGTTCGGGAAAAATACTAGGAAATTCTCGGAGATGCTCGAAGAGCCCGGAGGCTCTCCTGAGCGGAATCAGGTCTGGAAGAGGTTCGGGAAAAATACTAGGAAATTCTGTCTTGTCTGCGCTCCGGATTCCGCTTTTATACCTGGTGCGAGCGTAATCGGAGGTCGTTGAAGAGGGGATTCGTGCGCAGTGGTGTTAGGACGATCGCTTGCGGTGACGTCACGTCGTCCTCTCGGCGCGGAGCTTCGGTCTGTAACGTGGTGCACGACAAGGGGGAACGCGCTAATTAATTTTTAATTTACAGAATCGCGTTCGCGCTGGACGTAACGTTACACATGATCCTCCCCTCGGAAAAATGAAGGACCACCGGCGGAGAAAACATCAAGAAGAATACCTGGAGGCCGGTTGCCGGTTCGTCGGTACTAGTTACAGGGTGATTAATTTCTGACGGGTTAAATATAGAAGCTGCTACTTCAACACATACTCCTTTCGCACACTCTCATCCAAGCTTCGGCGGTTTAAGCCTACAATATCATGCCGTAATCCGGGTTCACGGTGGCAAGATCACGCTTTAGAAGTGAGCACTTTCAGGGTAAGCTTTCATACTAACTATGGCGGCATTCACAAAAATTTACATGCATAATTTTTCAGGTATACATCAGGCGCTTACACACGGATACATGCGGCTCTGGGACTGGAAAATTTCCACGGATACGACAGGTGCTTACCGGCGGAACTAGTAAGGAGAAATTCCACGGATACACTAGGTGCTTACAGGCGGATCCGGTACAGGAAAATTCCTACGGAGAGACATCTGGATTGTCTCGGAAGGTCCGTAGTATTTTCGGCCATTTGCGGATCTAGTCTTGGAAAACTACCACGGAAGGACATCTGGATTGTCCGGGCGGTCCGTGGTCGGAGTCTTCCGCCATCTGCTGGGGTACATCGGGGTTGCTAGGCCCGTACCAATACTGAAGAATAGTATTGGCCCCTGAGGGAGAATTTCCTAGACTTATCTGGACGGGAACGGACGTGGACGGGGATTTCGGAATACTAAGCTTGGACGTGTCTGTTACTGGGCACTGGTACATTTTCTCTGACGGCTAAGCTGGAACAGGTTTTGTACATTATTAGGTTTTACTTACAACATTTACTAGTTCGGTTTTTAACAGGGTTTTTTCCTCGGGCGCCATCTGGATAATCTGGATTCTGGACTACTGGAATATCGGGCGAGCGGAATACTGGAATACTGGAATATCGGGCTAGCGGAATACTGGAATATCGGAACGGCGGAGCTTTTATTCTGTTTCTTTCCTGGTTACTACCTGAGTTTTCGTCCCTGCTCGCGTGCGTCAAAATGTAGCCTGACGGGCTAGTTTAATTTAATTTAAATGCTACAATCACCAGCCTGAAAACTGGTTGCCCAAAGTTAGCTCAAAAAGCCAAGATCCAAATAATAAACTCAGATAGTAACGTGGAATAGAAACACAGGATAACTTCTTATTATTATATAATAACATTTAACTGGATACATTAAATTAAACTGTATTAAAACAACACGAAATAATCGAATGTAATGACATAAAAATAAAATAACTCTTCTAACGGGGCGTTCGTTCCTCGACAGTTGAGCAGTGGCACACTATTGCGGGACAGCCTGTATGTACATTGGTTTCCTCGTCACGTTGGCACCGCGCCGGTCCTAAACAGGTAATTTGGCAGATTAGCTGACCGCCAGTAATGGCGGACCACAACAATACACTTGGTCTTAAAATCGTTCAATAAACAAAACTGCAGTCGAAATCAAACTAAGTTGTGTGCATACCTAGTGCGTTTGGTGGTGAAACTCCCATCGTTCAAGTGGCGGACGATGCGTTTGATTCGCTTTACTTGCCAACTGTTTTGTTTCCCCAGGTGAGTGAATTTTGCTTAACTGTGCACCGTTTCTTGCTGACGAAGGCGGCCGCTGGGTTACCCTAGCTCCGCTAGTGCGTGCCTATGGACGGTGGCCTCGGGCTCGTTCGACCGGGACCCCTGGTGCACGCGCCTCGGCCTCGGGGATGCGAAAGTCGCCCCAGACGCGATTATCGGGGCTAATTACGTCTGCGTCGCCGTCCTGGTGCCGGGAAATTTGCTTCGCGGACGGCGTCGTCACCGGCGAGCACGACTTGGCCTCCCGTGTGCCTAAACTTTGGAGGGCGTCGTCAGCGAGTTCGGAAATACTCTGCTTACGTCCAGGTGTCTGACACCGTCGCCGTTGGACCTGGGGCAGTCCTCTAGGTCGCTAGGTGTTCGGGAAATAACGTCGGAAAGTAAATAACAATCCAAACGTGCAGGGATTCGAGGAAGTAACGTTGGAAAGTATAACATAACAATCCAAACGTGCAGGAGTTCAAAAGAATAACGTCGGAAAGTAAATAACAATCCAAACGTGCAGGGATTCGAGGAAGTAACGTTGGAAAGTATAACATAACAATCCAAACGTTCGGGGTTCAGGTAGCTGATCGGGATACCCTCGAAAAGTCCTGGGGGACACTCCTGAGAGTACAGGTGAGACTAGAAGAGTGGGAAGATCTAGGAAATTCTGTAAGATGCTCGAAGAGCCCGGAGGCTCTCCTGAGCGGAATCAGGTCTGGAAGAGGTTCGGGAAAAATACTAGGAAATTCTCGGAGATGCTCGAAGAGCCCGGAGGCTCTCCTGAGCGGAATCAGGTCTGGAAGAGGTTCGGAAAAAATACTAGGAAATTCTCGAAGATGCTCGAAGAGCCCGGAGGCTCTCCTGAGCGGAATCAGGTCTGGAAGAGGTTCGGGAAAAATACTAGGGAATTCTGTCTTGTCTGCGCTCCGGATTCCGCTTTTATACCTGGTGCGAGCGTAATCGGAGGTCGTTGAAGAGGGGATTCGTGCGCAGTGGTGTTAGGACGATCGCTTGCGGTGACGTCACGTCGTCCTCTCGGCGCGGAGCTTCGGTCTGTAACGTGGTGCACGACAAGGGGGAACGCGCTAATTAATTTTTAATTTACAGAATCGCGTTCGCGCTGGACGTAACGTTACAAGATAATATTATTGAAGAAAATACGCCGCAAAATACTATCAATAGCAAAAAGTACACATAGAATACGTTTATGAACTTTTATGCTGCTCGAAAATTTGAATTGAAACGAAATCATAGTGAAAATGATTTGGCGATGCTACTAAAGAATTGGGCAGTAAACATGAAGAAGCGAGATGGTACCCAGTTTAAAGAGACGACAATGTGGAATATAACGAGTATGTTATTACAAGAAATGTATTACAATGAATATCATAATAGACCCGTTCAAAAGTGCAGTATTTCAACAAACACGAAGTGCCCATGATGCTAAACTAAGAAATTTGCAATTTGATCCTACTAAACAGAAAATGAGTTCTGTGCCATTAAGCTCCTCCGATATAAATAAAATAATAAATTTTTGGAATAAAAATACTCCTGATGGGTTTTAAAGGAAATTTTATCACATTGCCACAGTAGAATTGGCTTGGAGAGGTAAAGAGACCGCTGCTTCTTTGGTAGAGTTTTTTCGCAGAGGAAGAACCAATGATGGTTCTCCAACAAGTCGTGTGGAGTATAATCCAGTCTTCAGCAAAACATGCCAAGGAGGTTCCAAGAAGTATACTGGTAGTACATGGTTAGTTAAAAACAGTGACAGCAATTCATGCCCTGTTAGACTGTTCCTTAAGTTACTGTCGAAACGGGGCACAAATATTAAGACAACCAGGCTATTTTTACTATCAAATTGTCACTTGAAGACTGAAAATGATAGGTGATATGACAGTATGCCCATAGGGAAAAATATAAATAACGGTTGGACAAAATCTTCTGTTGAAGCAATTGGCTTAGATGTAAGGGGAACAAAAATTACTAACCACTCCAATAGGTCAACTGCAGTCAGTCAGTTGGCTAAAAGTGAAGATCAAGGGCAACAATTTCTAAAAATTACAGGCCACAATAATGCCAATTCTATAAAACCTTAGCTACATATTAATCAGGAATGCCACAATAAAATCATAAACAATATGCGTGGAAATTGTTCTTTAGTAATGGAAACCAAGTAGCTGATGACGTACTTCATTTAATTTTACAAACTGTTCTTATACCATTTTTATTTTCAATAAATAATTTTGTATAAGTAAATAATTTCGAAATAGTTACAAACAAATTTCTGTTCGAATATTTCTCGGCAATTTTAAATACGCATAATTTTATTACAACTTCCCCAAGCGCGTTGCTTTAAGGTAATAAAAACGTGCTTACGAAAACTGTAACAAAATTATTTCGTAATTATTGTAGCTGATAGCTTTGATTTCAAAAATAATCAGAACAATTGGTATAATGGAGATCTCAAACGAACTAAATAAACTTGTTGGTGTTTCAAATGTATAAATTGTAATTATTCCACAAGGGACACTGTGTGGGCAGTCACTCTTGCTCATCTGCGTCTTCGTATAACGTAATCGACGGCTTGAAGTAAAGTCGGAAGGACATTTCATCCGGAGATTGGACGAGTTAAAGGTTTAATGCCTCGAGTAGCTTAGATAAAAGTGCAACATACTATACATGACAGATGGCGTAGGTGAACTGGTACAATAGCTCAAAATCTCTAGATTTTTTATTTTATAGCTACAATAGCGACATATAACCGCGTGTCACTTATTTTACTATAGTTTTATGTCACTGCTGACAGAGTAATCGATATAGACAAATAATCTGGCAAGCAATCTCTCAGACTTTGGTAAATACAGCCGCGCATTACAAAGCCGAGAGAGATCCTCGATGGGCTCGTGGATAAAACGCCGAATTTAAATTCGCGTTCGCAGACGCTGTAGTTCGAAAGCTATCGCGGGTAATGTTTTTTAATTTGAAAATTGATGTAATTTGCATTATCAAGTGTTTTCTTTTATTATTTGAGTATTATTATGAATGTGAAGATACTTTTACCTCTATTTTCCTTAGATTTTTACGTTCACTTGCGAGGGAAGTTCTGAGTAAAACCCTTTACAGAATTTTTAGGTATGCGTGTTTGAACATAAAAACAATTTAAGTTCCTTATGATGCTTTAGTTCAAGAAATATCAACATCATTATAATGCCAACACTTGCAATTGTCCGAATACCACAAAGAAACAGGTTTCGAAAATAAATATCCAACCACTGATGAAACCAGAAATACCAAATTAAACGAAAAAACGCAGGAGAAAGTTAAGCCTGAAAAACAGTTGAATTTTGGGCTAGGAAATGAAATACTAAAAGAAAGCTCATTACTTTTCCAAAAGCTAGAGATATAAAGAGTTTTCTATTTAAAAAATCGAAATAACTACATTTGAAAATTATGAGCTCTCTGTACAGCTTTAATACCCAAAGCACGGAGGAAGAAATATTTGAACATTTAACGTAATTACGTAAAGAATTTTGGTGTCTTTTAGACTAGGGAAGTAAAAACAGTTGAATTTGGGGGGGGGGGGGTATAAAGTAACATATCAAAATTGCGATCAAATCGAAGATGAATTGGCAAATGTATACCTTGATTTGAATATTTTTTTATTTTTTATTCAAAATTTCGTCAAAATTGAATAAAAACATATATACGCCACGTGAATTAAACATTTATTCACTCAAAGATATGATCTTTTCGTGAATAAACGTATGTTTAACTCACTTACTGTATAATATTTCTTAATTTTTAATATATGCCACCGTATGGTTTTGGCAGATGCAATAATTGTATTCCTTCATGGCAGCCTAAAATTTAAAAACGGCACTTGAAAAACTAAAACAGTGCTAGGCTTCCGTAGCTGTTATTGGTGTCTTGAATGCAAGGAATGTGAAACTGACAGACATTTACCGCTAACCTTCTGAGGTGTAGGGAGAAAATACCATAAGTGATTTAATGGTGAGAAGGAAATGTGACAAATCCAAGACCTCATCAAGATATCTAAATTGCTCATTCCCTCTTAAGCCCAGACTGAGCGCCAAGTGATTTCCATGTGTTCTTGCATTTGAAAAATATCTTAGTGGCTGGCATTTCCTCAAAGAAGTCGATTATATCACAGACGGCGCAGCTGAAATCCTAAAAAAATAATTAAATAAATAATTCAACTCACTGATAATATTAATGAAAGTCAATACCTCAGTGTATTAACTTATCCGTCGTATGGGGTTAAGATTCAATCTACCTGATGGTCCCATTTTGAACATTTATTGTATAGATTATTTAAATTTTTCTTGTTCAGGATTACTTTACTACTACGAATTATAATAAATATTATACACCAAGTGAATTAAACATATGTTTATTCGCGAAAAGATGTTGAGCTCACGAGCACGTAGTGCGAGTGAGATCATATCTTTGTGTTAATAAATGTTTAATTCACGTGGCGTTTTTATTCAATTTTGACGAAATTTTGAATAAAAAATTTAAAAATATTCAAATTAAGATACAAATTTGCCCATTCATCGTCGATTTGATCTAACTTTTAGTAATTATATATTATACACTACAAAGAGAAAGAATAATTGAATGTAAATATTTGTAGAAATAATAAAAATATGTTGTTCTTCATTGAAACTTTTTTAATTCTCTAGTGAATTAAACTTTTTTAATTCGCTAGTGAATTAAAACACTTTTATTTCACTTGTGAATCATAAACTGTTTATGAAGGTTGTTATGGAGTTAATAATGTCACTTTAAATTGTCACCATTGAATAAAATTAATAAAGCCTACTATTATTATATAAGTCTACTATTTTCTCTTATTTTGATATTAATAATTATACACCACTTGAGTTTAATATTTACTCGAAATCTCTATAGGAAGCGTTGCAGCATTCGTGTGTATTCGGAATTCATACTTCGAAGCTCTTGTTTCTGCTGTGTTACACCCGATAGAAGGTAATGGAATTGCTCTTTATTACGTCTTAATTAAGTTTAATTAAATATGTTTAAAGTCTGTAAATAATAAGATTCTGGTATATCCAGAACACAATATCATATCCGTTTCCTATCTGTTTGATTTGCATTTTTGTACGTTGTCAAATACCAATATTTAGAAAATGTTTGCCGGTGATTTTAAATTTAAGTATTTTAAATGGTATAAAATACCGTAAAGGTAATTAGAAAGTAAATATGAAAAATAGTGTACATACACTGCTCAAAAAATTCAAGGAGCACCTATTAAAAGTCTTCCAAAATTACGTTCAATGTAAATTTTGAAACAATATTCAACCTATAAATTCTCTAAAATCCCTGAAAACAAAAACCTTCAACAAACAAATATTGATTGTCATAGAAACGTGTAACAATGTAAGTCGACTTTTACTAGGTGCTCCTTTAATTTTTTTTTGAGCAGTGTATATTAAATTTGTATAAACTTGATCTGCAATTTTCAGTAGTTATTTTATCTTCAATTAATTTATACAATACGCTTTAATTTTCAACAATATACGACTCTTCGTTCCCAAAAAGTATTTTGCCAAATAAATGTTAACGTCACAAATAATCCTATGTTATCTAGAGTTAATTACGTGCGATTATCTCCTTGACACAAAAAAGTTGAGCAGAAAATTCCCAAAAGCTGTGTTACCGCTGGCATTTCAGCAATTCCCGTTTCTTTGGCAGATTTTCCGTATTTATCGCTGGGGACGATGTAAATTTTTTCACACACCAGAGCTGTAATCGTAAAGCACCAAAACGTGTGCGGCAAACAAACTTCCAAGTAAACATATTGGACTTCGAATCTAAATTACGATATTTTGAAACCTGAAGTGGAGCGTTTTCTTGATTGATCTGGACTAACTTGGTCGAAGCATCTGAAATTTCCACTTTAGCTGCTACTGGTCGCTTGATTAATTGGATGCTAATAGGGATTTATATAACATAAAAACATTAAAACGCTTGGAGTCAAAAGGAGAGTTGTTCGATTTAGTAGGTGATTTAGCGAAATTCAAGGGGTTGTCCTACAAAATAAAATATATGGTCTCCTAATGGCTTTTGCCCCAAATATCTTGATAAAGTTTTTTCGATTTCGAACGTACTTTGTTTGAATGGAAACGTGTTTAGACTTTGAAAATGTGGTAGTTGCACATACTTCTTCGTGCAATATTTTACTAGAAACACAATGGTTTTGGAAAACATTGATCGGCGCTATTCGGTATCACAACTTTTATGTTAGCACTGCAATATACACAAAGAATTATTGAAAATGAACAGGGCTATACAACCAACATTACAGTAGTTGATTACGTTTTCTGCATTCCCCTAATCTCTAAAGTAGAATCGTGTTGTTCTAACTCTCTACCCATCGTAATAATAAAATAACGTTGCACGCAGTTGCAAAAACGTCGGTTAAGTCAATTTGAAATGCATAACCCGTTCATTTTCAATGATCGCAAGTGTACAAGAGACCATCCGTGTCGTTTATAAAATAAAATAATTGTTTGCTAAACTGCTTTTTAAAAATAAATCTGCCGTTAGAAAAATTACTGCGGAAATCAAGTTAATTTTAAGGAAAACTTAAAAATTATGAAAATTACAATACTATGAACAAAAGACAATATAAATCAGCAGTCTTAGTATCCGTCTACAACCGTCAAACAAGAATATCAATATTATTTCGGGATTTCGCAACTTTTGGCGCTCTAGTGAGCGAAATGCATTTTTTCACGTCGTCAGTGGTAACGTAAATAAATATCCCATTTTTTTAACACGTTAAAAAATGTCAAACTTCGCGCATTGATGGCGATCCGCGAATCTCCCCTTTTTTTGACGGTTGTCGGAAATGGCTATTTTTGTATCTAGAATGCGAAATGCTACTTTTGCGTTCGAGAATGGAAGTTATTTTGCCGAGCTTTAGCGAGGCAAAATACCCATTCGAGAACGCAAAAGTATTTCGCATTCGAGATGCAAACAATGATTTTTCGAAAACTGCAATAAAACTAAGTAGTATGAGAATAAAAAAAATTAAATAAGGTAACTGTCAACGTTAATTGACAATTTTATATTTCATAAACAATTAATTTTTGAACCACGGCCTGCTGAATTGTTTGACAAACGTCAAAGTGACGTATAAATTTAACTGACCGCAGTATCGGCACCTTCAATTTACATATAGTACAAAATAAATTAGTCATGTTTATAATAGTTTATAATAGTTATTAGTATCTATTCAAATTTTAAATTACTTAATAAAAAACTAATGTAGGTTACTTAATTAATAAAATCACAAATAAGTTCCTAAAAAATGACAATTTTTTTGACATTTCTTTTATGTTCTAGAACGCTAAAGAATTTTGCATTCTAGAACATAAAAGTATTTCGCAGTTAAGTGACAAAAAAGAATCACTTTGCTTACTGAGAATTTAACGAAAATGTCAACATTTGATGACAGTTTTCGAAAAAGGTATTTTTGTTTCACTCAAACTGACAGCAGCGCAATCCTCGTTAGAAATGAAAAGGTGTATATAGTAGTGATAGTTTGACCAGTAGCAGCCAATTCGACAGATTTTCCATTCTGTTAGAGGCGAAAGGTTAAAATAAAGTTGCCTCTGAATTTGTTGTAATTTTTTTATTAGAAATTTTAGAAAGTGTGTTTGGTGAATTGCGTGCGGCCTAATAATTTTTACTTGTCAAATCTAAATTTGTTGTTATGAAATTGTAGTTGTTTAAAAGGATGAGCATTTTAAGTTACCAATAGCTTTTATGTAATAATAAAAAAATAACGAAAATACATAGAATGCTAATTTTGACACAAAAATTACGAGCAATTAGAAGAAAGAACGTTCATATTCTTTGTAATGTGCCATAGGGTATAACACAAATTTTTGTCACAATGTGATGGAAGACTATTTATTATTTACGTTGGAAACATTTGAATAAGAAAAATATAGTTCGAATATTATGCAGAATAATATTAGTTGTATTTTGGATATTGCAAAGAACTTAGTGAATACCTGTAATTTTAAAAATTTTATTTTTGATATAGATCTTAGTCTTCAAAATATGAAAGATCGCCAACTACTTGATTAAAAAACCTCTGTAGTCTAGTGCTCATTAATTCACTGTTGACGACCGAATTTAGTTATTCGTGCATCTAATACAAGTTTTTTCTCCCCGTGGAATACTTTGTGCTGGACACAGTGTTAAAAAGCTAGCCTTGGGAAAACGCAACATGCCCGTAAACAATTTGTAATTTACACTCCGCTGCTCCTGCAAAATTTGTTGGAAGTTGTTTGAAATGTTTTTGTTCTGCGGTAACGAGGACAGGCGTTTAATTGTTTTCGTGTGTTATTTTTTTAGTAAAATTGCTTTCAATAAATTTTTATACCAAAACTCAATATTTCACATTGAATTGATTCAATTGTTTATTATACTTGTTAGATGTTTCTCCCTTTCTCGTTGCTTCTTTTTGTATCGAATAGGCCGAGTTTTAAAGCACAAAATGTACATTCGTTGTAGATCGTTCCATTTAGGTTCTTCGTTGTAGTTTTTTTATTGCTAGTGAGCTGAATATTTATAATAAATCAAGGAACTCTAACAAATAGTTACGAAGCTGCTCCCTCAAAGAAGTACAATCCCTTAAAGAAGATTGCTCCAAATTGAGTTGTTTGCTATATGTTCAAAACGAATTTACCTACAAACTTCGAATTTGTTATATCAGCTTTGCTAATTGTGAGTTTTATCCTTTCATAAATTGGTCAAAAATTGTTGATGCAGCAACGCTATCTATCTATTCATGAAGGATTTTATATTAAATTTAGTTTCATTGTCTCTCAGTGTGCTATTTGGTATCTACCATTTAAAATACTTCATTTTGGTTTATGTATTATAAAATCGTTTAGCGTGTTGGTAAGCATAGCTGATAGTTTGCTATATGTAAAAAAATAGGTACTCACGCAACTCTAAAAGTGCGTTACTGTTTAGACAGTAACTGTTATCAGCTTTTTAATATCGTATGAGCAAAAAGAAAGTTTATCAAAGGTGGCTTTGGAATTTTGAAGTCGTGTGTATTATGGCACCAGAAATATGAAGCTGTCATTTGACATTTGTTACAAAGGGAGGTTATGATCTTCTTCTTCTCATTATTTTGCAGGATTTGGAAGTATTTTCGTTGCGTTTATTACGGTAAGTCTTGATCACGGTCGTCAATGTTTGATTTTCCAAGAAATTCTAAGTAATTTTTTTTTCATTTGATGCCAGCTTTTTGGCGATCACTTTATTTATTATTTGTTTATAATAATTTTTTTACGTGGTGCACACTGTAGTTTTCGAATATGAATTCGGAGCCGAGATGGCCTTGCGCCGAGGTGGCAGGCGCCGAGATGGCTCCGCGCCGAGTTGTCCTGGCGCCGAGCTGGTCCCGCGCCGAGATGGCGGCTCCGAGTTGTCCGGCTTCGGACTTTAAAGATTTATAGTGGGAAAAATAATATAAAATGTTAATTACTTCTTTAATTTTTTTATTATTTACCAAAAAGTAGTATGTTTGCATAATTTTTACGTTTTTTATGCAAGGTGCTTTTTAGGAGAAATATTTTTCAATTCCAATTAATATCTATTTAAATGGCTTCAAGAAACTCTAATCTAGCCCTGTTAATGAATTACAGTTATAAAAATCCTGGAAATGTTCTTTTATAGTTATCTAAATGAGGAGATTTTTCTTTATTCAATTACATGTTCTAAAAAATCTCCTGATTTAAACAAAAATTTGAATTTTAATATTAAGTCTTGATAAGTGACATTTTGAAAAATATTTAAAAAATTGAAAAATTTTTAGCTAAAGTTAAAAAAAATAGGGGTTTTCTGGCCTTGAGATTGTTCAGTTCGTTAAAAAACACACTTCTCTCTTAGTTTCCGAAAAATAGCACTTTTCGGATTTTGACAATTTCGAAAAGCTCAATTTTCTAAAGAAGTAAAAATCACTCGGTATATATGATAGGGGCTAAATAGGTTTTTAGACAAGCACAAACTATTGAGGTAAAATTTGTTTTTGAACAATCAAAGTAAAATTTTTCCCATATTACGCCGACAATTTGGCGGACACTGCATAGATATTTTTAATAAATTTAATTTAATTTCAAAATGGTGTAAACAATTTTACATAATATTTAATATTAGACTAGTCGGCTGATAAGCCTAATTGCAGTGTAAAGTACAAATTTATATACAGCAACAACATGACTATGTCAAAATGTAGCTCACTTAGTATAAAGAAACATTGTGTGTTTTATTTGTTAGGTCTTAAATATTATGCCATAACAAAAGATTTAATTTACAGTTTTGCATTTATTTCCGTAATCTATTTATAAAGTAAATGTTTCTACTAAATGCAAATCTAAGTTCACTATCCTACAAAGAATTCTCTAATTTTCTTAAATAAAATAAAAAACTACTGGAATTAGGAGACATGAACTTGGCCTGCAAGAACACGAAAGTAACATAAAACCAAAAGTTACAAGTCGGAGAACTTTAAAAATAAAACGAAAGGTAATTTTATTTCTAACTTTGGTTTTAAATCGGAATTCTCCTATTGGGAAAATTAGTTTGTCTACCTGTTCGGAAGAGTTATTAGGTCAGAGAGAGAGAGAAGTTTAAAATCATGGAGTTTTTATTAAATAGATGTACGTAAGAATGGGAACTGTAAACTTATAATAGTTCTGACCATATATCTAATACTTACTATATTGCTAGCGGCTATGAGTGGGAAACTGGCCAAGGAAGTGAGACAGACAACCAACTCTTCAATGTATAATGGTGAGCTGTGTGCAAGCGCGGCGGCGTCGTCCGGCCAATGGGGAAGTGGGCAAGTTTAAAATTCGCTTTTAAAGGCGGAGTTCGAATTCTCACGCCTGCGCACGAGACGCGTTATACTCTAAGTGAGACTATGTCGGCGCCGTAATGTTTTCTGACGTTTCCAGGCCCTACTAGCAATATATGTGTATTATATATATGGTTCTGACAGATCGCAGAGTCATAGATAATAACCTTTGAGACAAACACTTCATGAGAAAAGAGAGTAAAAAACCAAGACATTTCATGTCTTTCAAAATTACCATCAAGTTTTGACTATCATATGATTCAAAGTAAGAACAAACCTGCTATGAATGTAAATCCGGATATAAACCTTAAACATGTTGTTAAACCCAACGGTTTTCTTTCACCAAAGCTGCAACTGCCGCAATCGATGCAAGCGTCGCTCGCAGCACGATTTGCTTCACCAGGTCGGCAAGAATCAGCTACGGTAATAAGTTTTTGAACTTGTTGCTCCATTCATACACTTTTTGAAGTGCAAATATGATTTTCTATATTGTAGCTTCATTCTACGATGGATATCAATGGGTTTTACCCTTTCACTGTGCAATAAATGAATAACAAACGTTACTCCTTCCTGGCGTAGTGCTCTAGTAGAGTTGTCGTCTTTAAACTGTCGCTGTGTCAATATATTCACTTGTTTCAGTGATATGTTATTAGCAAGGCCTTCTACAACTGAAAAATAATATTACTGCCAACTTATACGGCAAAGTTCTGTTCGGTACATTTTAGAGGGCACTTTTAAAGTTTTCATTTGACTCTATCTCGTACGTTTCCTAAAATTCACATTCTTGCAACTGTTCTTCAACAAATCGTTCAGGTCTCTCTAGAAACTTGTTTAGAAAGGCCAATCTTTTATTTCTCATTGCTAGCAGTTTGAATTTATTCATTGCTCTATCATGGCAACTTCTTCAGTATAAAACCAGTGTTTAGGCGGCCCTATACATAAAGCCAGTTTTAATGAACGAATCAGCAACCCAGTAGGACTCAGTAAATATGATTTTGATAAACGCGATTCTGATAAAACGCCACCAAGACTTATTTAATAAAGAATGTGTGAGTGTATCGTTTTGAACAAAGTATATAGCCTGCTCTATAGCAATGGGCACATAAAAATATTGTAAGTACTATTTAATAATCCGAACAATAAAAAATAATATCTATTTAGATCAAATTGACATAATTTTCTACCGTTTTTGGCCTATTTGAAAAATTTCTACCTTTTTTAAGGCATCTTAATAAACAAGCATATACTCATTAAACTTTTACTTATGTGATCAATATAATACAATTGGAAAGTTCGATTCTGAAAGTTTGCATACGAAATTGTAGCTAGCAGCAGCCTGATAGTAAAATAATGAATAAAAAATAGCCATAAGTACAAATACATTAATTTTGAATTTATTTAAAGTTCTTGTGCAAATTGACGCAAAGAACATTGGTGTACTTAAGTAGAATTGGTGGGGTATGTAACAAGAATGGGAGATACCGAAATTAAATATGGAAGCAAGGTCCGAAGAAAAATGATATGTAAGAAGGTCAAGAGAAACATGAAAAAAAAATAGAAAGAATAGCAATGGAGAGAGGAAAAGCCTAGCACAACTAAAAAGGATGGCAGCCAACAAAGACCAAAGTGGATGAGCGACCCATTGCCATTGGAAAAAAGAAAACGAAACGAAGAGGAAGTAGCGAATAGACCTCCAGTTTCATCAATGTTTTTTCCACGAACAATACCTATAGTTTTCCCTATTGAATACCTATTTTTTTCACAAAGAAGAGAATTTACACGTTTTCATTGATATTGAAAAAGAAGTTATTAGCAAGACTGTGAATATTTCCTTAATCTTCTTCTTGAAACGCTCGTATTCGATTTCATGCTGTGTTCTAGAATCTTTTTGAAGTAAAGCGAGGGCAGCTGCTTTTGCCGCCAATGCAACTTAATTATTTCTCATTTTACTTAATAATCGCTAGAAGAATATTGAGAAAAAAATCTATAAAGGCCTTTACATGGAACTTCTCTCACAACTGGGAGTTTTAAAACTAAAATTTCTGAAAATATCAAAAAGAAATTGTAAGGTGTTCGCCTATATGTATATTTAGTCCAGTCACTATGTCCAAAAATAAGGCCTTTGCTGGAAAGTGAAGGGAAATTTGAAATTCCTTTTTTTGGGGTGTTTGGGGGGTCTAGCAAAGCTTAACTTCAAGTTGTCGACCAAGATTTCCTATGTGCTATTTCCGCCATCTTGATAAATGAGTGCGTTTGATTTTTTTGGGATAAATCGGTTTCCGTTAACACTACATGAAATTAATGTACACATCTTTGTAAGAATTTTGAATGTTCTACAATTTATGTTCTATTACTTTTTCGCGTAGGAGATATATTTGTCGAGATATCGAACGCGAAAGGAGAGCGTGAAAGGGTCGAGGTTTTTTTTCGAGCTTCTGGGCTTGTGTCTCTTTTCTCTTTCTATTTAGCAAAAAAGTAGTCATTATCAAACTTGTAGAGGTTGAAAATAGCTTCAATTTGATCTATTACATATTGATATGCGACTAAAATTACGACTTGTAGAGCGGGCCAAAGTTGTCACGTAGGCGCTTAATTTTTATTTCATGTATCGTACTACTACATAAATGGCATAATAAACTTCATTGCATCATGAGAATCGTTATATTTCAAGTAGCCAATGCGTAAATTGTTATTTTTGACGTGTCTGCTATAGAAGATCGGTTTAGAAATTTCTAATGAATTAAATTTATTAGTAGGTCAGGATAGAATCCCAGTTTCTGATGATGTCAAAAACTTGGGTCTTTATCTTGATAATGATTTTAAATTTACTAAACATATTTCAAAATGTCTGTAAAAGTCATATAGTTCCTTGAAACTTATTTATCAAAATACAATTTTTAAGTGTAAATGTGAAAATCGTTTTGTGTAATGCATTAATCGTGTCCTGTTTTGATTATTGTGACGTTGTTTATCATTCGCATTTAAGTAGCTTTAATGTTGCTAGAATTCAGAAGATTCAGAACTCATATTTACGCCTCATATTTGGAATACGAAAATATGAAAGAATTTCTTATAAGCTGAAAGATTCAAACTGGCTTAATACGAAGAAAGGCGCTTCTTTCATTCTGCATGTCTTTTTCACAAGATCATCTTGAGTAGATCACCGAGTTACTTATACAACAAAATAAAGTTTAGAACCGACGTACATACTTTAAATATAAGATTTAAAGGAACGCTGACTCCACCTCAACATAAGTAAAATTTTTTCAAGTGATCGTTTTCTTACAGAATAACTAAATGCTATAATTCGTTACCAAATGTACGTCAATATTTAAAAAAGCTATTTTTCAAAATTTTATGGATAAACATCAATGAATTAATTATTAGGGTCAAAATAACACACTTAATAAATTGTAATATCACTAAACACCGCCATAGCTGTTTTGTGAGTAATATTTCGCCTGGCGCCAAAGCAGATCGTTGGATTTTTTGTTTTCTTTTCTTTTTGGTTTTCATCGGGTTAAGTGGAAAAACAGCGGATAGATCTGTTTTTCTATCAAGTTGAACTTCGCCGAAGACAATATTACGTTTATTTTTTCTGTGTAATTTTGTAATAATTTAATAAAGACCTTCGTTATTATTATTATTATTATTATTAACATACAATCATATAATGCTGTATACTATCTACTTGATGAAATATAATTATTTCAATAATGCAGTGAAGTTTGTTATGTCATCTACGTAATAGTACGATACATAAAATAAAAATTAAGCGCCAACTTGACAACTTTGGCCCGTTCTACAAGTCGCAATTTTAGTCGCATATCAATTTATAATAAGTCAAATTGAAGCTATTTCAACCTCTACAAGTTTAATAATAGCTACTTTTTCGCTAAATAGAAAGAGAAATGAGACACAAGCCCAGAAGCTGGAAAAAAAATCTCGACCCTTTCACGCTCTGCTTTCGCGTTCGATATCTCGACAAATATCGCTCGTACGCAAAAAAGTAATAGAACATAAATTGTAGAACATTCAAAATTCTTACAAAGATGTTTACATTATTTTCGTGTAGTGTTAACGGGAACCGATTTATCACAAAAAAATGAAACGCACTCATTTATCAAGATAGCGGAAATAGCACATAGGAAATTTTGGTCGACAACTTGAGGTTAAGCTTTACTGGACCTCACCAATACCCCAAAAAAGAAATTTCAAATTTCCCTTCACTTTCAAGCAAAAATGACATAGTGACTGGACTAATTAGGTAACCTAAGTTTTTTCGGTTTTGTGGCAGATAGACATAATCCGCATGGAAAATTCCCTATTCCTGCAAAAAATAGTCTTGGAGTTATACCGCCAACAGGGCACACAGACGGACGAATAGATAGGGAGAAATGAAAAAAACCTATTTCGTGTGATCTAGAAACCCTGAAACGCGAAGTTATGAAGAAATCTCGGAAGGCGATTTTTTGCGATTACAATAATTTTTTCGCGTTTGGGAAAAAACGCGGTTTCTACGATACCAAGATCGCGACAGAAATAATGAATTATTCCCTAGAGGAGAGAAATTTACCTAGGAAGTTTTCATTATGATTGAAACACAATTAATGTCAAATTCGAGGTTAGCAGGTTAGGTTTTGCGTCAGTCTGTCATAATTGATGCAAAACCTAACCTGATAACCTTGAATTTGGCATAGTCCTACAGTGCCACCAACTTTAAAATTTAAAAATGTTTGTAGTTTTAAATCTTCCTTAAACGTGAAAAAAATAGTATATGCAATTCGAGAGACTTTTATCTTGCTGCAGTGCTATGTGACTCGAGGTCTTCGCCCTCAGCAAAATAACGTATTTCTCTCCTTCATTGCATACTCTTATTTTTAATTTTGCGTTTAGAATAATTCCATTCCAGCACCCGAATATCGTTATTTGAGTGTTAGAATAAGTCGCTATGAAGTAACGTCATTCGGGTGTTAGAGTAACTCCATTCTATCACCCAAATAACGTCATATAACCTCAAAATAGAAAACATTTTTATTTATAAAATGGTATAAAGCGGCAAAATAAAACATATAGTATAAAACACTCGTTGCAGAAGGTCCTTCAAGCACTCATTTTTTCCTCAACTCGCCACTACGCGGCTTGTTTCGGAATTTCAAATTCGTGCTTGAATAGATGCCTTCTGCAACTTGTATTTTAATATACTATTCTTTGTCTTTTAGAGGAGGGAAGTAAAAATCCAAAGGGAATAAAAACGACCCGTTAGAAAGGTGAACCTTTTGGTTAGCAAAACAAACTTTTTAATTTTTCTTCAACTAATACACCGATAGTTGCATTTCACAGATTACTGCAGATATTTTTAAAATTTTCTTGGTGTTGCATTTTTGAACGAAAAAATAATGTATACACCTAATTTCTAAAGTGCTTCATTTCGCGCTGCACGCTCTAGTCTTGATGTAATAAAGTTCTACAGTTTGATATATAAATAACCATTCCGGGCTAGCCTCTATGTTATTTCATCCTGTGTAGCCCACAACGCACGGGACTTATGAACTTTTACTGAAAATACACCCGATTTTTTAAGCAACCGTGTAAAAGTAAATATTCATAACAATGTGATTTTTTAAAATAATTTTGTGGGTCGTATAAAAAATGTTGTGTACACCTTGTCCGCCAAATTTGTCGCTTCTTCGAGTTGATGTTTTTGAACCTAAGTTTTGTATTGCTTGGAATATGTTTTATTTTAATTTTAGAGTGCACTCTTAGCTGTTACAATTTCTGATCTTCAGGTTATATTTAATGTTCGATAATCTCTTTGACACACGGCGCTCTAAAAATTAATTGCTGTAAAGTTAGGATTCTTAATAAGTTTGTATTATCTGCAGGCATACTTGCAAATGGTCGAGATGGTGATCAGTGATCACTGTGATGATCATTGATAATTATATTTTTTAGCATTTTATAAAATACGAAGGCATCTACTTAAATTCTTATTTAAACGGAACAGCTGTTTCACATTGAATTGACGTGTCTTTCCACACTTTTATTTAGATAAATGACAGGAAAACCGATACTTTAATTTCTTCCAACCAGCGTAGCCGATGCGATTTGAGTTTTATACGCTCTTCCAATTTTTCACGTCAAATAAAAAAGATTGGCCGTATCGACGACTGTGTTTGAATTTGAACTAAATCTAAGCGTGAACCAAGTTTTATTTTCAATACTCAAGGCTCTAGAGCAATCAAGCAGTTCTAAATCGATCATCCTTATACAAAAGCCAAATGGAGTTTCACAGTTTTTATAATTTACAAACGGAAGTAATGAAGGTTCTAGCGCCTCTGTCGACCCTTTCGCAGTTGCTAACCAAAAGGCATTAAAGAGATTGTCTAGGTTTGGAGAATCGCTCCGGCTTAATAACAACTTTCGCATAATGTTTCTCTGGGCCAGACCGATTAACAAAATTAAGCCATCCAGGCCCGAAGTGTAATAATTAACGTTGCTCACTTAAGCATGTAGATTTCATTTTGAAAAAGTGGTTTATTGAAAGCAATTGCAGGTTTCGTTCGCTTTCAGGAGTTGGAAATAGCGCGCAAATTAGAGTCGACTTCACACCTTCCACATTTAGGCAGTAATAACTCAGTGAGGCAATTTGAATTCCACTGAACTGGAAATATCTTTGAGATCGTTATTTATTTAATTTTCAGCGAATTCCTAAATCCCGATCATGATTAGAATAAATCTAAATTTTATATTTCTATTTCCTCTTAGACATTTTAAAAAAATTCATAATTTGTGGACAATATTTATGGACTTTATAAAGCATTGTAATTACGTCAGTGTTTTCATAAGATCTCACCATAAAAATATAACAAAAATGTTAAATGGTTTATATACATATACTGGGTGATTCTTGACTTATACGCATAATTGCGAGATATGATAGTTCGTGATGTGTAGTTATGGGCAATTAAACAAAAGTGTGGTAAAAGTATTTTATTTACGGAGATAACGAATTAATTATGTAACTTAAACTGGAGTATCACAACAATTGTTCGAGGTGATTTTTCACTAGTTTACCACTCTCAACATAATTAATTCGTTATCTTCGTTAATAATTTAATTACCCATCGCTACACAACACGAACTACCAGTCCTCGCAATTATGCGTATAAGTCAAGAATCACCCTGTATAGGAGGCAGGTGCGAAGCTAGAAGACTGTCAAAAATGAATTTTCTATTTGTATAGTCCGTTCATTTAAAATATGTTGAGTTAGTTTAAAATACAGGAAGTTCATTAAAAAATGTTATGGTATTGTTTTACAAAAGAGCATCGTCAGGCGGAAAATCCATAAATTGTTGCCTTAGTTCTCTCCGCTAAGGGTAAACGATGTATCTAAAACTACTTTCTGAAAGTGTGTGTGTTGTATTTATTTCGTATTTTCGGAATGAACAAGAAGGAAGCATATACAACGCGTTGTTAAAACGTTAAAATATGGACACATTTCTACAGCGTCTTACGAAATTCAGTAAATGAAAATGCTGCAATAAACACATCTCTAAAAGTGCACTGATAAGGAATTACATGTTGTTTCTGCACGATTTAAATAAATAATTCTCGGCTTTGAATCAGACGTGTATCAATTACATGCATGATCATCGGATTTAGCTTGGTTCGATTTTTACTTCCCTCCTCTAAAAGATGAAAAAATCACCTTCCGAGATTTCTTCAGTTCTTCACGTTTCAGGGTCCCTAGATGAAGAAGAACAGGTTTTCTCAATAGTTAAATGTAGACTTTAACGGCCATTGTCCATAATGGTAGGTTCTTCCAAGTTATGCGGTGGTCGTCGATTTAGCGGAATAACAAGTCCCAATAGCTTACAAAATTTATATGAGCAGCCAACCATAACGACTCCTCTGTATATAACAGAAGTAAGAGGCACCAGCATCAGTCTTTAACAAACTTCTGATGAAGCGGGCAGCATGAGCAGCGAAACGTCAAGTTTAAATTGGCATGCACGGCATAACCCGAAGCTACCATTATAGGTTTTCTCAGTTCCGTCTATCTGTCTATTCGTCTGTTGGTGGTAAAACTATTTGTTAGAGAAAAACGATATTTTGCATGCGGATTATAAGTCTACCTGGTACGAAACCCAGAAAATTTCAGAAAATATATACAGTGTGGGGACCTTGAAAAAATAAGAATCTGTCTATTTTTGCTTTACTTCAAGAACTATGAGTTAAATAAAAGTAATATTTTGCATATAGCTCCGGTATTTTTCTCTGATATTTTCAACATTTTGAGTTTTAAAACTTCCACTTGCGAGGGAAGTTTTCTATAAAGCTCTTTGTAAATTTTTCTCTATGAAACCGCGTGAAAACGATTGTTTATCAGAAAGTCGTACAAATTGAGGTCGAGTTCTAAGAGCGAATGCAAGACGCAATCAAACGTAAGCGAAATACTCCAGAAGTATGGCAATGATTAATCCGACAGAGGTCTGTGTTGTAGAAGAGAGAAATCTCAAACACTTATTTTAACTTGTGTTTTGTTATTAGAATTTCCTTGATAATTGAAAAAGAAGCATCGACGGACATATATTTATTGGATTTTCTTTTCACTGTGGTGTATTTTTTATATGTTTATTATTAAATAATGTCCCAAAAAATGGTCGTCATTTGGTTAAAACCACTATCTATGTATTACTGTATTGATTTTGATTTTTATTCAGGAGTATATTTAGTAATGTATAAGGCGTGAAATTTTACAACCGGAGTGGAGTGATAAATACTCTCTATTGTTTCCTACAATTTAACTTATATCTCCTTTATCCCCCTTTGTTCTGGTTTTTACACCGCCAGTTTTCCATTGTTCGAAACAATCCCGTACGTCCACAAATCCGCCGTTATTGTTTCACTCCCGGTATAAACTAAAAGTGGACCATCTTTTACGTATTAACGTTTAGGCAAGACAGTGACACCTTGGTGAATCATCTAAATCTCAAAAATATTGTGTTTTAGGCAGTACTGGGATGCATTTATCTGCCACATTTTTTTTACAAGAACGGCATTCAACAGCTGTTTTGATAGAATACATGTACCCCTTTCATTCCATTTGTGATTCTGAGCAGGCCCTTTTTAGCAGTGCATCAAATGTTTTATTACAAAAAGTTATTAATGTTAAAATGGCATTGACATTTTGTAATTTCTGAAAAGTACTTCAGTTATAGTAAACCCATTCGTCGCCTCTTGTCGAACTAGAGGTATCAGTTAATGTATTTTCAACAACTTTAATTTGCTAGATGAATGAACAACTGTAAAATTTTGCTTTGATTTTGGTAATTTTTTGTTACAAGCTGTGCCCTACACCGTTAAAAGAATAAACATGCAAAGCCTGCCCAGAATCACAAATAAAGTGAACGAGATATATGCACCTAAATGTTATTTATCGATAGATAAAACCTCTACCATTTTTCAAAAAGCTCTAAGGATTTCACTGTAATATTTTTAATTAAATGCGATTCCATTATTTTCGTCCGAATTTCTTGAATTTAACGAATATGGTAAGATTTATGTGATGCTTAGTGCCTGATTGCGGTAACCTACAATGAGAATTACGAACTTTAAATGAATCTTGGCAGCTCACTAAGTGGCTTAGCGGGTTGTAGCTGGTCTAGTTCGGAGCGGGAAAGTTGAAATTCTGCAATCTTTCTTACCTCTTCCGCCCGGAGTTTCAGTGCTCGTAGTACGATCGTTAAATTGACACATTCGTATCTGTATTTACAATTCTTAAGCTAACAAGTGGGGCCACGCAGATGCAGATTCTAAAAAACTTCTTCCAACATTCAATGCGCTGCAGTTTTGGGACTAAATTTTCTCCCTATTTATGTTATACGTTTACTGTTTTTCTAAAATTGTAAGCCACATTTCTAGGTTTTTTGTTGTGGTTTTCGAAACTTTAAATGCTTCTGAAATTTTATTTACCTTTGTTTAGAGATTTTTCACAATAACATGATAACGCCTATCACAGTCAGGACATGTTATGAGTTCTTGGCATAGTTTTCATTTCAATTGTGTCTTACGGGTTGGTCAGGAACAATAAAACAGAATTGCATGCCATCGATTTTATTAACTGCCATACCTTAACACTATTAAGATAACATGACACTGAGAATTACTTTTTCTTAATATTATTATAGTCACCTTTTATGTATGTTAGAATTTACAATTACTGTTACAATTCCTCTTTAAACCCCCTTTCTTAGGTTCTACAGGGTGATAAAATGAGTTTAAACGGTAAGTACATATTTTCTGTAAAAGCTTTCCCAGGATAAAATATCTATTTAAAAATAAGTACATGTTATTTATTCCTACTGACCAATTAATATACTTAATTTTTCCAAATTCTAATAATCCAGAAGCGGAGAATCATAAGTTTAAAAAATAATTTCGATGCCAAACTTTTTTTAACGCATTGTATTTGAAAACAAATGTGTGTGAACTCTTAATTTGACTCTCTAACAAACCTCCTTTGCGATTTTTTAAAATTTTTGTAATGTTCTCGTAGGAGACCAATAACACTTTGGTGTAGATGTGAAATTTTAAGCGATTCAAGTGATAGGTTTTCGCAAAAAAGTAAAAAAGTTAAATACAATTTTTCTCTAAACATCCCCCTCAGTGCTCTATTCTGTGCAGAATATGTATCACCCCGCAGATTTCAAAGCGAAAAAATCTGGTGTGATACACTCACACAACTTCCTTTTACAGTGATCTTATAATTAGTCAAAAATTTCATTTTTAATTTTTAAGCATTTGTCAAAAATTTTCAAAAATTACGAATTCTATAAAAACGGTACAAAATAGAGCGTTAGTTGAAGAGACAAATTTTCTCTAAAATCTTAAGCAGAATTCAAAAATGTAATAATATACCGGGTGTTCCATTTAAAATAGGAGTTAATAAAAAAAATAGAAAAAAAAAACAAAAGAAACCCACTTTAGAAGTTTTCAACTGGAAAATCACCTATATCACGTCAATGCACATTAAAAATGTAATAAAAATGTAAAGTTTGAAAAAAATCGTTAGAGCCGTTTTTGAAAAAATCGAAAAAAACTGAAAAATCACAAAAGTAAACACCTACTTCCGGTTATGCGATTTTCTTCAAAAGCTTGCTGTCTCATCTACATAGTACACAAAACTTATATATGAAGTTTCAACGCCATACCTCTTTTCGTTTTTGAGATATTCTGTTCACAGACAGACAGACAGACACACAGACACACAGACAGACAGACACACAGACCAATGAAAAAAAATATGTTTTTTGGGATCAGGGGACTCTAAAACGTGAAGATCTGTTGAAAACTCAATTTCGAATTTTTGGGGTGAATCCAATACTTCCTTTATCGTAAAAGGAAGTAAAAAATGTATTTAACTTTTAACTTATTTTGCAAAATCTTGCCACTTGAACAGCTTAAAATGTTGCTACCTACACCAAGATGTTATTGGCCCCCTACAAGAATGTCACAAAAACTCAAAAAATCTCGAAACGGAGACTTCATAGAGAGTTAAATTAAAGGTATATTTTTTGTGATAAATTGAATGGAGAATAGTAAATACACACTTTTTTTTAAATATAGGGTGTGAAAAACGTTTGGGACAAATTAGATATTTATGCATTAAGCGAGATATGAATATTCCCTGAGGTTGACATGGTTACAGACCGAGGGCACCTTACCCGAGGTCTGCAGGTTAACCGAAGGTAAAGAACATAAATATTTCCAGTGGTGCGTACAATATTTTATTTACTAGCACATTAGTAAGAATAGTATGAAATTTCAAAATGTCGTAATCATATTTAAAATAAATATATGTAAGTAACATCAAGCATTGCCTCAATGTATGGTTGTAAAGATGTTGCTTGTATTTACTTGGTTACCATGAGAATGAGAGAGAAATAATTTGAAAAATCCCTTGGGAGTTATGAGTCATGTTGCTAGTAAATAAATTGATTTTTCCTACTCTTGCAACTAAAATAGTATTTAACATACTAACATACACGTCGCTAAGTGACATTTTAATCACGCCTTCATAACCTGTGACTAAAGGCCTCTTAGTCACGGGCTGAAGTTAGCGATGATGTTTTAGTCACGGGGTGAAGTAACATACTCAGAATTTACTTGTGAGTTTCGATGTCACTTCCCTTTTTACCAAAGTTCCTATTCCCGATTCCATAGTCATAATCCAACAGTTGTTATCAGCGCATGAGGAGACGTCTTCAAGTGTACCTGCCCTGATAGAAAAATGCCTCCCTTTCACTTATTTCCTGTTTCAAGGCTAGTTCTTTAAAGCAATCTCTGGTGCCGTCATGGGTTCTACTCTTTCACTTGTTGTTGCCAACATCTTCATGAAAGCTTTTGAAACCGTAGCTCTGGAATCTTCAGAATTGAAACCTAAGGTTTGGTTCCGATACGTTGACGATACCTTTATTATTTGGTCACATGGTAAAGACACGTTACCCGCCTTCTTAAATCATCTCAATAGTCAACATCCAGACACTTTACCATGGAGATAGAAAGTAACAGTTCCCTTCATTTCTTAGATGTACAGGTCTCGTGCCAACCCAGTGGCAAACTTGGTATACCGCAAACCCACTCACACTGAACGCTATCTACATGCCGATTCCCACCATCATCCTACACAAAAAATTTCTGTTATCAATTCGCTTGTACACCGGGCTGTTTCCATATCCCAAGCAGATAATATCCACGCTGAATTAAACCACATTCGGAAAGCTCTTAGGAATAACGATTACTGTGCTAGGGATATTTGTATGCCATCAATAGCCATCTTCATCCACGGCCACCCAATACTCCAAAACCTGATCCTCCTGCAGCAATAGCCTTTCTTCCCTATATCCACCAAGTCACCGACCGCATAGGAAAGTTTCTTCGAAAACAAAATATTAAAACAGTATTCAAACCCCCGAGCAAAATCTCACAGGTTCTTCTATCATTTAAAGATAAATTAAACACTATGTCATCTAAAGGTGTTTATAGAGTCCCTTGCTCCTGTAATGCTGTATACATTGGTGAAACAGGTCATTCAGTGAAAACTCGCATCTCTGAGCACCAGTCCTGTCTTAAGTTGGAGCTCGTTTCATCATCAGCCATCGCCGAACATCAACGCGATACTGGTCATAAGATCCTTTTAGATGAAACATCCCATTCTTCTTTAGCAGAAAGATTCGCGAAGCTATTTAGATTTACAAACACCCTAACAATCTCAATCGGGACGAAGGATTTCCCCTTCCTTTTATGTGGAAAGTGGTAATTCCTAAGCCCCGCTCACCGCCACTCTACCGCTACGCCACTTGCCTATAAATTCTCGCCTTTCTCCTTCCGATAGGTAGTCGAGTTTCGCCTCTGACGTGGTTCACACGTTGAGTTACCGTGCTCTTCTATCCTTTTCCTTGCAAAGAGTTTCGCCTCTGGCGTGGTTAACATGTTGAGTTACCGTGCTCTTTTGCTTCTTCCTCCTGATGAAGCCCCTTACAAAAGTGGGCGAAACTTTGAGTTCTTCGATCTCAATCATGACATGGTCTAATGCCGGAAGTCGTTTGTTACTTAATGACAATGGCCGTGAAAGCTTCAAAAATCATGTAGACCTAGTTTAGTCAAAAATATTATTTAAAAAGGTGGCTCAGAATCACAAAAATTGTCGGAATCCAAATTTTAATTGAAAACTGATTGTTTATTTTTACCGACTAAATGTACTCTTTCTACTTTTTCAGTAGCGGGTAGGCCTAATCCAGAAATAATTTAATTTGTGATTTAAATTTATAGGAAGATAAATCCACAGCTGTTGTACATAAATTACGGTTTACACCATTTTTACTTCCTCGTCTAAAGAACGAAAGAAGTATTCATTGTTATCGTGAAAAAAACACCTTCCGAGATTTCTTCACTAGTTTCAGGATCTCTAGGTAAAGAAATTTTCTAAATCTCGTTTAACTGTTCGTCCATCGGTCTGTTTGTCTATCTGTCTGTATGTTCACCTGTTGGGGGTATAGCACAAAAAGTATTTGTTGGAGGAAGTAGATTTTTGCATACGGATTATATGTCTACTTGGCAGGAAGTCGAATAAACTTTCGATCAAATATATACTGGATGCTTTAACTGAGGAATAGATAAAAGTAGTAATTTACACATAGCTCAGGTTTTACACTTGACAACAATGGGAC